>NC_061159.1:65382237-65562237 GCF_022113875.1 Hydra vulgaris | reverse complement strand
CTTCGCTTGAATATACCAACATTTCCTAAGGTATAAACTGCTGCCAAAAACAAAAAGCTAAAAAAAAGTGCAAAACCTGGTAAAAGGACTACCAGTTAGTAAAACAAAACAAAAAGTAGATCTCCTAAAATATTTTGTATTGACCTCCTTGAATACATTTACTTTTAAAATGAAGTGAAATCTATTTAAACCCTATTTTTTACATTGTATTACCATCAAATATCTAATTACATTTTAAGAAATGTTTTTTGATTTTCAAAACAACCAAAACTCCACCAAAAGATTAATAATAAATAGCTCAATGTACTCTTTTAGTACAAATTCTCTATAATACTACTTTTAAAAATGATGAAAATATTCATTATACGCCGTAACATATGGATTTCAGCAGCCTGATTTCTAATAACTCAAATGATGTTCTTTAACTATGCTTACTGTTTAGATCAGTCATGCAGCACAACAATCTTTCTTTGTACTCTGGATAATTATTATTTCGCTTAATCCACGACCAAAAGTTGATAAAAATCTTGATGAGAAGTTTCTTCAGTTTGTTCACTATAGGGTCCCAAGGGGGATCCTTTGTGACTGATGAAATCCTTGATGTGGTAGAAGACGGCGTGAATTTCATTAGGTAACACTTTTTAAAATATTCAATTTTTCAGCGAAATCCAGCTGAAGGATGTATCCAAAAGCAAGCCTTGACAACTAAAATTGAAGCTTTTGAATGCTTCAATTATGCACACAATATTGGGAACCATGTTTGTCTCAGCAAGTTGCTGCACCATATCCACATTTTTAAGGAGCTTCCTGTATTGATTTCTCTCAAACTGGCCCCCATGATACGGGCTCAATTGAATGTGAAGGGCGGCTGGCCACATAACAGCTTCTATCCTAGCAGTTTTCAGGATCTTGATAAGATGGTTGACAACTCCTAAAAGGAGATGCAATTTCATTGGTGGAATGATTTCCAAAATCAGAATATTGACAGGCCCGCAGATGATTGGTTTTCGAATGACATTGTCAAACAGCTTTGCATTAGTAACAACCCCGCCAGATTGATGCAAAGGCTCAAGGAATGAATTAATTGAGTCCAGTATTTACAAGTTTCCAGATTTGGCAAGACAATTGGATTTGACGTCACACCAGGTGCAAGGGTGCGTACTTGAATGAGTTTGAAGACCACAAATTATATTTGCAACTTTCATATCACAAGCCAAAACTAGTTTCACTACATTTGCATTATTCATTGACCAGATTTGTTCAATATTGGAGTGTGTTTCTGGCAAATTTTCTGAAACCCCAACAATAATTTGTCTCTTGATTCCAGTGTCTTTACCAGTCCTTTAAGTAAGAAGTTGGTTTGGTGCGGTAAGCCGGTTTCATCCCTTAACGCAGTATCAACAATGCTTGGGCAAAACTAGAGAAAACCTTTGCCACCAATAATTCCGAGCTTAATAAAATAGCCACCAGAAATATTGCGGGGCTGAATAACATGATTCACAAGGCTTGATAAATCATTGCAATGGGCAACAACATGAACTGTACAAGAATCTGTTTTTAGTCTGTGATTTTTAAGTCGCTGCAGATGAAGAAATCGCTCAACTGTTGACCTAGTCTTCGAAAGTTCATGTAGAAATTTCGCTCAACCATCTTACTGCTTGATGTTTTGTTTACAGTTCTATCAAGTTTCTTTAATCCGTCGTTTGACAGGCCCATATTTAATAACACATTTACTAGCGCTACAGTGGTCAATTTCGGAGCCCTTGATGATGTCTGCGCACTACTTCGATCTAAAACCAAAACATACATGTTTTATAGTTACAATAAACTTTATTTAGTAAGTTTGTATAAAACTTTCAAATTATTCGTTTTTGAAGAAATTAGAAGCTTGTCAAAAATATACTTTGTGAAATCTTTCTAGTGTTATTTCTTAATAGTCAAGACTTTATTTCAATATGCATGTTAAAATTATTTAAGTATAAATATTTACCAGAGGTAACTGTAAGTGGAGACCCACCGGATCCCTTAGCCATTAGAATTGTTCCTTCCGGAAATAATTCTTTATTGGAATAACTCGAGATGCGATTTGTTCGGATGATTTGCCATCTTCTGCTGCTAAGGATTGAATTTACGTTATTTGAGAGCATTGGTGGGGCAAACCTTTTCCTAAAAGGCTGAGGCATTTGCTGCAACCCATCTTTTGTTTTTTCTCAATAGTGGTTTGCTCTATAAGAGGATGTTTTTCTTGCAGCTTTGAACGACCAATATTAGGCATATTAGGCAACAACACATCGTGCCTCTTGTTTCAGGTCTCACTTGTATTGACTTAAAATCAAACAAAGGAGGGAGTGCCACTTCTTTGCCTCTTGTTTCCTGCACAAAGTAATTCTACACGATTCGCAGAATCCTTTTGGTACCCGAGTATCACTGATATTGATCTTGGTCTTGTACAGTTGGCATACTCGATCTGCTTGAAAAGTAGTAAGCTGTCTTAAACATTTTTTTAGACAGAGCAAGCATGCAAACTTTCAATTTTCATCATGATTCTTTGCTAGATTTGGCATCGTGGCAATTCACTAAGTTTGACTTCACTAAATCAAACTCTAAAACTAAAAAAAATTTGTATTTGATAACAGTCTACTTAACATAGTAGCACATATTATTAATTAAAAACTATTAAAATACGCCTAGGTCTCGTTCAGATGACGTGCATGGTAGCTATTTTATTGTACAATTTTAATTTCCTATGCTATTTTTTAAAATGCTTCAAAAGGGGTGAAATTTCCTCTTTTCGTAAATTTTTTTGAATTAAAAAAAAAAAAAATTCAATGTTTGTTGTTATAATTTTAATTTTTAAACTATGTTTATGTTTATTTATGTAAATAAAAGGAGTTTGTTTAAAAAATAAATGTTTCAATCTATATTGCTGTTTGCATGCATTTTTTTTTTAAACTAGGGGTTGAAATTACCCCATCTTATTCTTTAGGTAACAGGGGCAAGAAGAAGACTAACTATGTCTTATCCTTAAGCCATTTGATAAATTTCGTAAATATAAAGTTTTATTTAAAAATAAGCAATTCCGTTAACTATATAAAATTAACAAACGTGAAATTGGTAAAGTAATAAATAAAATAACTATTATTAAAAAATATCAACAAGCAATTAACTTAAACATATTTTTTTATGGGCACGGAAATATTTAAATATAATTTGTTGAAAAATTATAATTTTTTTTTTTTTTTAAATATTAAACTTTAGAATATAAAACAAAAGTCTAAGGATCAAAAAATAAAAAGAATAACAACACATAATTAAACAAAACAAAATTAAGCAACAAAGATAAATAATAAATAAAGATAAATAAACTTGAAAAATTAGCAAGTGCATCTAACTTCAGCATTTCTAAAATTAATATACTTTTCATTTTATTGGTAGATTAATCATTAAGATATTTTGCAATTTCAGAAACAGTTATATGGTAAATCATTTTTTAGTAATAACTGTCTAAGTTTAGCCTTAAACTCATTTAACTTTGTAAGAGTTTCATATTCAGTTGAGAGATTTTATTCCATGCCTTTGGTAATCTAATTGAAATTGAAAACTGTGTTGCCGCAAAATAAATTTTGGGTTGTAGGTGATATAGGCGATATTTGAATATCTAGTTAAGTATTTATTCTGATTAGTTTTGAATAAGAGATTAAAAGTTTTTGGAATAATACTTTTATTAACTTTGAATATAAAAGTTAGAAAATGATAAATATTTCTTTGGTAGATATTTAATAAATTTCAATTAGGGGTCATTCGCTAATTATGTCGCCTTTTTAGACCCCCCTCCCTTGTCACAATATATATATTAAGTTATGCTTCTTGTTACAGCTTATGCAGCTTGTCACAAAATCTTTGACCTTCCTCCCTAAAAGCATGGCGTAGTTTGCGAACAATTAGTATATAAAGGTTGGCAGGGTGCATAACAACTTTCATTGGATATAATTCTGATTGCACGTTTTTGCATATTAATTAGTTTTTTTAATTTATTTTTTTGGTACTACACCATGCAATGTTAGCGTAATTAAAATAAAAATGAATAAAAGGGAAATAAAAAAGTTTTAAACAACTTAAATTTAATAAAAGCTTTTGCCTAATAAAGTAGACCTTGATATTTTACCTTCTGTATATTTTATATGATTTCTCCATATAACATTTTCGTCAAGCACCACTCCTAAAAATTAAAATGATGTTTCCCTTTTTATTTCGCAATTACAATAAAAAGATTTGGAAGTTTTCATGAAACTTTGTCTCGTTTGTGATGGTGATGGAAAAAAGTATATACTGTTTTAGATAAATTAAGAACTTGTTTTCTCTAAACCATTTAGTAAGGTATAATAATTTTATGTTTACAGTTTAAAATAACATTTTTATATCATTGTGACCATAAAATAAATGAGAATTATCTGCAAACGAGATTGTGTCTAATACACACAAGATTTTCTTGGAACATTGATATATACCAGAAATAAAAGCGGTCCAAATATAAATTTATGTTGTAATTCACAAGATATATTCTTGTTGTTAGTTTTTCCGTAATTATGAGAATTATATTGCTGTCTATTTGACACGCAGATTTTAAACTATTTAAAGTTTAAGTGTATAATACCGTAGTTTTTTAATTTGATTAATAAAATATAATGATTTACTTTGATAATTGTCCTTGCTGAGTTCAATAAAAACGCATAAAGTAAATTTATCTTTATCAAAAGATTTTTGAATATCATGATATGATATAGATAATAAGGAGTATGACAAAATGCAATTTCAGAAAAATTGAACAGTTTTTTTGTTAACTTAGACCCAAATCCGGATTTAAAAAACCACTGTCCAAACAACTTATTTGAAACTTTTGTAATTAGTGTCAAAAAACGTACTAATATTTATAGGACTAAAAATTGATGAACTCAAAAATATAATAAACTTTTTTAAAATAGATAAATCTTCAGTTATACCCTTTTAAGCCGAATGGTTCTTCAAAGAACCCTAACGGGTACTTCGCGTTGACGCTGGTTGAGAACCCGTACAGGTTCTGCAAAGAACCCTTTAAGAGGGTTCTTCGAAAGAACCTTAAAGTAAGGTACTTTAAAGAACCTGTTATAGTTCTTCATCGAACCGTTCATTGTTTTTGCATTATTGTTAACGTTGCACGGATACTTTTTTGAATTCTTGAACATTTTATAATCAAATAATTATATAATATACAATTTTGTAATAGGTTTTTAATATTTAATTATTCTAATTTAAGATATTTAAGCAAGTTGCTTTACGCCAAAATTAAAGTGTAAACAACGACTTTACTAAAAACTCAATTTATATTGCAATATATGGTAATAAAGAAAAGAAAAACTATTTTTAAACAATTAATATAAATATAATATTTTCAAACCATTAACAAAAATTTTGTTTTACAATCCCATATGTCTATGTTTATAAAAATATGTCATCAATATTAAAAAAAAGTTTTCTAGAGTTAAATTCTTTGTCCAATATATAAATGTTTTTGCTTGAATTTGTTGTACGAATAAATGTGAGATTTCTGAAGTCGCATTCCTTTGAAGAATTGTCTAAAATTCAGTAATGGTATGAATATATATAGAGAGAGTTGCAAAAAATGTGTTTTTTTTTGCAAAAAAAATGCGTTTTTGGGTCAAAAAAACGTGTTTTTTTTGTTTTTTTTGGTGTTGTATTGCTTTTTTTAACAATTTTTTAGTTTTTTTTTCAGCATAAATTTTGGAATAGTTTTCTTTTATTCTAGTATAATTTTAGTATTTGGCCATTAAAGGCCATTAAAGGCACAAACCCTGTACGAACACCAAATTAACATAAATTTTTTACAAAAAATTTAAATTAGCTTTAAGTTAGTTATATATCTAGGCAAACTGTATGGAAATGTTTATTTTTTGCTTTGTTGTACTAACAACTGTCGTATTCTCATTATATATAGAAACTATTGTTATCCTATAAGAAACTTACCATTTTAATTTTGATAATGTAAATATATTAGTATATAAAACCATGCAAATTTAATATTAGACTTCGAATGCTCAAAAAAATAAGCAATTTATCAAGATTGTTTACTTAATTGAGCATTAGTTTATTATGTAGTAATTAAGTCTTACATTGTTTGTTTGTTACATATGTCAAAAAAAATGTATATTACTAGTATGCCCTTATTAAAAAAAAAAGCCCTATACTGAACATAATTTCAAGGAAAGTTTAAAAAATTTCGAATTATTATTATTTACGCAAGTTTCCCATACCCCTTTCACCTGATGATTCGTAATTTATTTATTAGTTATTTATTTTTTATATGTGTTTTTTTTTTCTAATTACATGATTTATTTATTTTGACATTTTCATATAGCACTATATCAAAACACTTGCAAAATTCTTTAATATGATCTGTTTTTCAAGTTCAATTTATAGACATAATCTTATGGCAAAACGATCGCTCATCTTTTTCCATTTTGCTAATTTGGTTCAGAGGTTTAAATAAATGGGTGATTAAGGTTTTATTTCTGCCCCCTCGTATAGAGAGCCTAATCATAGTTCTTTTTGTTCTTCTTGCTGGTTACCAACAAGAAGAACAATCATTCTTACTTGACTCGTTATTCAGCTAATTCTCATTCATTAATTGTTAAATCTAATTAAATATAATAAAGTTAAACAAACAATGTTTATTGTGTCAATATACACTAAAACCAATAAAGATTAAATTGAAAAAGATAAAATTATCAAAGACGTTTCTATACAGGACTGCTTCAACTATGTTACCAAAATAAATATAAATTCAGTAATTTTCAGTATTTATTGTCCTATTTAAATCAGAAAATAAAAAATAAGCTAAAATATTGCCATTAAAGTCAAATTTAGTAGCTTACACAAAGAAATTTTGAATATATAACGTCGACTATTTAAAATATGGTGAAAATAATAAAGTACAACAATTTTACGATAGCTTTAATCAGTTTGGAATGATGCCTATAATAAATAAATCAACAAGAATAACACAACACTCTTGTTCTGCAATCGACAATATTTTCACAAATACACTCTTCCATTCCACATTTAAATCAGGCATCATCAGAAATGACATAACCGACCATTTTCCAGTCTTTGCAATTTTCAAAAAACCAAAAGATTTACAAAAAAAAGACTGGTACTTCAAAAAAAGAATCTTTACAACCCGAGCAAAAAATATGTTTAAACTAGAGCTATCAACTGTAAATTGGAACTTTGTTTTTCTCGAAACATGTGCTAATAACAGCTACAACCTTTTCTTAGATAAATTTTTCAATTTGTACGATAAGCATTTTCCTAATAAAATAATCCGTATTAAAACTAAAGGTCTTCTTAATCCTTGGTTCACTAAAAGCCTTTTAAAGTCTTCAAAGCGAAAACAAAAGCTATATATACGCTTTATTAATTCAAAGAAAAAACGTGATAAGCATAATTACTTAGAGCACAAACGTCTATATGAAAGGACTAAAAAATTGCCAGAACTACATACTTTAAAAACAAGCTGTTAGAACTAAAAGGTAACTGCAAAAAAACGTGGGATGCTATTAAAGAGATTCTTGGAAAACAAAAAATACACAACAAAGCCTTACCAAGCGTGATTACTGTAGACGGCACACAGATCTCTGATGTAAAATCGGTGGCAACAAAATTTAATGAGTTTTTCGTAAATATTGGTCCAAACTTAGCCAGCAAAATTAAACACACTCCTGCACATTTCTTGAGCTATCTATCAAAGTCGGATAAAAGCTTAGCATTTAAAAAACTCACTAGTAAAGAACTTGATGATTCAATAAAAAAATTAAATAAAAATAAAGCAACAGGCTATGATGCTATTTCAGCAAGCATAATCAAAGACTGCGACGAACTTATTAAAGATGTTTTATTAGATATTTTTAACAAATCGCTTAAAACAGGTGTTTTTCCAGATAAAATAAAGTTGCAATTATTACACCCATTTTTAAATCAGGAGATGAAAGTCTGGTTACAAATTATCGACCTATATCGATATTACCTGTATTTTCAAAAATCCTCGAACGTATCATGTATAATAGGATATTTGCATTTTTGTATGATAACAACCTTCTTTATTGGAACCAATATGGTTTTCGATCAAATTACTCAACGGAACATGCACTTATGCAACTTGTTGAAGTTATCAGTGAAGCATCTTCTCATAACAAGTTCACCTTAGGTATATTCCTAGACTTGTCAAAAGCATTTGACACCGTTAATCATCAGATTTTATTAGAAAAACTAAAATATTATGGAATAAGCCACGAATACCATAAATGGTTTACCAGTTACTTAACTGATCGAAAGCAGTTTATTTCTCTTAATGATGGCTTTTAGACAAACAAACTTAAAATATCATGTGGGGTTCCACAAGGCTCCATCTTAGGTCCGTTGCTATTCATAATCTATGTCAACGATCTATATAAAGCATCAAATACTATGTCTACTATTATGTTTGCAGACGACACCACTTTATTCTATTCTCAAAGTAATATTATCTCTCTATTTCAAGTAGCAAATAATGAACTAGAACAAATATCAAACTGGCTTTTCGCTAACAGCTTATCTTTAAACACTGATAAAACTAAGTTTTCCTTATACCATTCTAAACGAAAGTTTCAATCTATTCCAAAATCCTTACCAATGCTATATATAAATAACATCAATATTGAGCGCTCATTCACAAATAAATTACTTGGTATTTTAATAGACGAAAACTTATCCTGGAGAGCTCATATAAATCGTATCAGCAATAAAATCTCAAGAAGTATTGGCATCTTATATAAAACCAGACGAATCTTTGACAAATCTACACTAACTCAACTATATTTTGCATTCATAAATAGTTATTTATCTTATGGCAATTTTGTTTGGGGTAGTACAAATAAATCTAAACTCGACTGTCTCCTTAAACAACAGAATCATGCAGCACGCATTATTCATTTTCAAAATCGCTTCTCAAATGGTAAACCTCTTCTAAAAAGCATGAGGGCGCTTAATATTTATGTGTTAAATATTTTCAAAATTACACAATTTATGTTTCAACCTCAGTCAAAAAAAACGCCGAAGGTTTTCGAAAATATTTTCCATAAAACATTAAACCGATACAACACGCGATCTACCGGAATATTTAAAAAACCTTTCCGTTCATCAAAACTTACGAGCTTTGCCATTTCCTATTGTGGCCCAATGCTATGGAACCATTTTACAAGTCTGAGTGGTAAACTTAAAGAAGCCAATACCTCTCAAAAATTTAAAAAGAACATACTCAAACTTATTGCCAATCACAATTCTTTACATGATTTTTTTTAACAATACACGATTATTTCCAATTGTTATTATCAAAGGTTACTGATGAAAAGACTTTATCTTCTTCAGGTTCTCCGGTCTTGTAACTATTATAAATAATATATATATATATATATATATATATATATATATATATATATATATATATATATATATATATATATATATATATATATATATATATATATATATATATATATATTAGTCAAAAAAATATTTTTTCTTGTTACAGGCTCTAAACATTGCTAATAGTATTTAATATTGATACTATCAAAAATGAGAATGATTGTGATAGATTTAAAAGGCGCAACTTTATTGGGAAAATTACCGATACCCTAATATTTTGGAGAAAAAAAGATTTTTCAAAAGTAGGTCAACCTGGTACTCATAAGAAGCGAAATTTTATAAAAAATTCAAAAACAATTATCGTTTTATAAAAATCATATAAATTAAAAAACCATTTGGACAGGTTCAACAAAAACCACCACAGTGCCATTTATTCTTGGGAGAGGTAATAAGATCAATCCCATGAATGAGAGATGGAATGTTAGATCTACCCTTGTTAATAATGCTGTTGAAGATTTTCCAAAAGTCTTTAGAGCCTAACTTCTGTGATAAGATGCGAGATTTAATGAACTGAGAATAATGGAGTTTAGCATCAGAAAGCATCCTTTTACATCGATTTCTTGCAATAATAAATAGCCGTTTGTTTTCAAGAGAGTTGTTCTTTTGAAAAAGATGAAAAAAATGATTACGATTGGATATAGCAGTCGCACAAGAAGGAGAAAACCATGGAGTAGAATGAGGCTTGACTTGTAACCAACGAGAAAGAATAAAAGTTTCCATTCCAGCCTGAATCCAGGAGGTTACGTAAAAGGCGCATTTTTCAGCTGAGAGAGAAAAAACATCGGCCCAAGGACTATCACGAAAAAAAACACGAAAAAAATCCCAGTCAGCTTTAGGATAGTAGTAAGTGGTGCGATGATAAGTTTAGCCAAAAAAAGAAGTACGAGAAGAAAGATTTATAATGATCATTGCATGGCCAGAACTATTTAAGGGAGAAAAGGGAGAAACTGAACATAAGCTAGGGTCAGAGACAAGACATAAGTCAAGGAGTGATTGTAAATGATTAGGGGTGTCAGAAAAACGAGTCACAAATTTAACTATCTGAGTAAGAGATTAAAAAACGCAGAAGTTAAAGGCTTTATTGCCAGCAGGATTAGTGGTGTTAGAGCCAAGCCATTTAGTGTGATGGGCATTAAAATCACTAACAACAACAATATTGGCAGAGGGGTAAAGAGAGAGGGCATGGTCAATTTGATCAGAGATAACATCTAAAAGAGTGCAATTATGGGAAGATGGCGAACAATAAAGAACAAAGAAAAAGGTGATAGAGTGAAGAGATGCTACGCGAAAGCACAAAAAAGAATGGTCAAAGGATTCGAACCTGATTTCACAATAAATAGGGGAGTTAATGCGTATGTATACACCTAAACCTAGCATGTGACTATTGGAGTCTTTACGAATCAAAGGATAGTACCCATCAACATCTGAAGAAGAAATTGCAGAATTTAAATTTGTTTCACTGAGTGCAAGCAAGTCTGGTGAATTTTGCAGGAGGTAAGACTCAACTGACGGAAAGTTGCTTCGCAGTCCGCAAATATTTGTAACAGATATATTAAAACATTTAGGTGGTGGGGATGGTTTGTTAGGTTTAAAATTTTTGATTACTTTGGTCATGATTTGGGATTAATGAGAATTTGACTCATTCATAGATAGAGCACAGCCTCCTAATCAATAAGCTATGCAGTTGTCTCAGTCCTGTTAATTAATCCTAAGCCGTGACATAGGGCTCCTTATGTGGCCTTGACAATGCACACCAAAAGCATTAACAGGGACACCATCCATGGCACTGTCAATACTCTGATATTTTGCAGCTGTTGATGGAATCAGCCTCTCTGAGAGCTACCACAGAGTTCGGGAAACCTTACTACTAGCCGGCCTCAGAACCATTAAACTGAGTTTTAGAGCTGTGCCCTCATATGGAGATAACAGGAAGAGTTGCATAGTCATTATTAAGGAGGCATAAGCAAAATTCTATGAGTAGAGTCAAGGAAATCCAGCATTCATCATCCTAAGCAGGAAATAATGTAACACAGGTTACATCTACGCCAGCCTAATAGATGAAGAAGGGGTTCGAGGCTGGTTAGCAGAAATTTTCTGCTTACCCCTAAAATCTTTGCCTAGGAGGCCTTCTACAAGACAGTAGCTGGATGCAGTTAGCATTTGCCCAAGATAAGTATTTTTATCGAGACACTATTTCTAGCCTTTACTCAACCAAGAGCCCCAAGGCAAGGGATGTTTAGCTGGATGCATTTAACATCTGCCCAAGATTAGTGTTTTTATCAATACACCATCTCTAGCCTTTACCAACCAAGAGCCCCAAGGCAGGGGAGTTTTTAGTCGGAGTTTATTTCTCTTATTCTTTCCCTCAGAAGAGCACACTCTGCAAAGCAGAAGGGCTTGTGGCAGGTAGTACTGGGTTACGTGATACCAGTAGCAAGATTGATTTTGATTATCCTGACCTGACCTGGTCTAGTTAAAAGGAGTTACTTCCCGCAACAGTACTTTGAGAAAACCAGGCAGGACATTTTGGAGGTGCATTAGAAAAAACACTGCTTCTAACAAAATACAGGAGTCTAAGGTGAGTGTAGGTTTTGTAGTTGGAGTAAGTAGCTAATTACTGAGCTCACGCATCAGAGAATAAACAGAACACAAACAATCATAAATCAACTTACGGGTGAGTCAACACCGCGCCAGAGGTTCAGACAGAACACAAACATACATACAAAGTAGATTTCAGGTAAGCTAATACAGTAACTAAGGCACTTCTAACTATATATATATATATATATATATATATAAAATATTACTATAGGCATGACTGTTATAATATAGTACTGATGACAGGAAGCACACTCCTTCCAGCCTTTGCTTAGAAAGCAAATCCTGCAAGGCAGCAGAATATGGAACAGGTTACACTGGGTTACATGTTACCAGTAGCAGGATGATCATGAAGACCATACTCCTGACCTGACATAAACTTATTAAAAAAACTAGTATAAAGATGAAGAATTTTTTTTTTTTAAATATTTTTCACTTAATAAAAAAATATATTTTTTACATTACGTTTTTAAAAGGACTGCTGACAGTTTTTGATGAATTTATTTAACCGTGAACTTGTTTAGGGCTTATGTGGTCATCAGTGATTAATTTAGTAGTTTTGCAGACCAGACCTTCACATTTTACAGACCACTGCTTATTTTTTACATTGATTAGTAACTTGCATCAAAAAACTTTTTTTTTTACTATCTGTTCTATAATCCTTTTTCTTTTTATTTAGTTTTATAATTTTATGCTGTGCCCTTTATTTATAAACTTAGCAACGTATCCAGACCAATTTTGATACCGATATATCGGTATAGGCCCCCAAATTTCAGCCCAAACTCAATTTAAAACAATTTTATATTAGCACCTAAAATACTAAAATGAAATAATTCTTTATTATTTATTGTCTTGCTGTTTTGTAATAAATTTTGTTATGATAATTATGATTATAAAATTTTTTATGTTAATAATGTCACCTAGAAAAAGTAACATTTAAAAAACGACTTTTAAAACACATTATAAATGTATTTCAAGTCAATCAAAATGCTTAATTCAAATTCACGTAAATAAAATACGGAATATGTTACAATAAGATTAAAATGTAAAACGCATGTTTTGATTTAATTAAAATATGAAACGCTTGGCATTTTTAAATATAAACATTAACATTTTAAAAATACTTTTATATGAGTTTCTATATAAAAGAAACATACAAATATTGTTTATTAAAAGTTATAGTTATTGCTTGTTTATGAAATAATAATCTTTATATTAGTAAGCGAATAAAGCATATAAATGAAAATTAGCGGCGAATCGATGTTGGTTTTAAAGCTGTAATTTTGTAATTAAATGTAACATTTTAAATGTAATATTTTGGTTAATTATTTACATTTTTATTTGGAAAAAAGTAAAATACTAGGGCGAGTTATATTATATATAATTATATTTAAATTTGTTTCCAAAAAAAAAAAAAAAAGGTCCTCTTAAGGCATGAATTTTAAACCGGTATGCCCAAATAATTTCTGGATACGTCACTGACAACTTTTATCTCAATGATGATATTTTTTTTATCTTAATTTCATGTTTTTGTAATAAATGTTTATGTTAAACTGTGTATTTTAATGTATTAGACATTTAAGTTTTTTATTATTTATATATAAATAATAAAAAACCAAGCTCAATCCCCACCGTTTAACTAAGAAGCAAAATTTAAAACTATGTTCTAATGAACAAATAACAAAACAAATTTCTCTGAAATAACTTCAAAATAAACAAAATATAAATGAAAAATTTATAATGAATTGAATGACAAAGCAAATTTAAAGTATAAAATAGCAAATGAAGGTAAAAAATATTTTATCTCAGTAAAATCAAATCATAGACGATTCGATAGTTATTTTTAAAGCAAAATTAACCCTTAGGGGACCGTAAGGATTACAAAAACTTAAATCAGTCAAAGTATGCACACTCAGCTGTGCAAATCTCCATTTAAATCACTCGATGTATACACAATCAGTTGCGCTAAGGCAGTTGATGTATAACCATTTTCCTGTTTCACACACTTTTTTCGAGTTTGTTTTTTATTTAGAATTAATTTTCTTCAACAGATTTTTAATTCTCTTACATTAAGGCAGAGCAGCAGACTTTTATATTTAGGCTATTAAGTTTTTAATTTTTTAGATAGCCTGCCCTCACCAAAAACCTTTTGCATTTGCATGCTTGTTCCACTGCGCCAATTCCTATTTTAATTAGTTTATGAAGCAACATTCCGCTGCGCCAATCCCTAATTTAGTCAGTCGATGTAGCAACATTCCGCTGCGCCTATTCCTATTTTAGTTAGTCGATGTATAGACACTCCACTGCGTTTTTACACCCTGTCTCTAGTCAGTCAAAGCACACAGCGCCCATAACTATTTATACCTTTTCTTCTAAGTCATAGTTTTAGATTTCCACTGCGCATGTCCTTATCTTTCACACTCAATTACAGGTTGATATTACCATTTGTTGACCTTAAATATCATAAATATCTCTATATGTGCATTCTATCTCTATCATCAGGTTCATTATAGCTTACTAATTTTAGAAAATATAAAGATAAATTTTCAATAGGTGTAAGAACGTTTAGCTCATTCGTTAAGTTATGATGTTTCGCCGCGCAGACCCAGACTCGTATCCCGCAGTCGTCAGTTATTTTCTTCATTTTACTTTTTTCTTTTTAACACCATTCATCTACTCATTCTTAGCGAAATACACATCTCTCAACAATTTTAATACCATTTGAGCTTCTCAGTATACTCTCAAAGTGAGACAAAAACGCATATACATTTATTCAGTAAGCTTCAATCAACCCATGCCATTTATACATTTCTTACATTTGTGCCTCAATTATTGCATTTGACCTTCCTTCTATTAAATGTATTTAATTTCTAACTAATTTAAAATATATAATAAATTTAAACATAGTATAACTAATTTTTAAAATATAATTAACTAAATAGTAATAATAATATATGTTAAAATAGTTTTAATAAAAAATCGATTAAATAATAATATATATTAAAACAGTTTTAATATAAAAAAATAACGTAGCATAACTTTAATAAATTTTAATATGCTCCACCCATAAATTTAAACCAGAAGAGTAAAAAAATTCTGAAAAAAACTTTCTTATTGACCTCCTGACTAACATTAATCAACACCCTCAACACCCAATATCTAGTCTATCGCTATGGTGCATTATCTTGAGGCGGCATTCTGCTGCTGTTCTAACGCTCTAGTCCTTATGCGAAGTGTAAATTAAGATCTCTCCGCGAGTAGATCAGCTGACTGTGGGGGCTATTGCTAACCCAGCATTGATTGAAGCTGGTTAAAGATTATTTATATGGTTTGCTTCGCTGGATTTGGATCAGTGTGATTTTAATAGCAGGGAATTCACCCTCTACTAATACCATGAAACGATACTCCTACATCTACGCTATCGCTTGGCTATTCGTTTTGGGGTGGTTTTAGCTGCTTTTCTAATGCTCTGCTCCTAATGTGAAGTGTCGGTTAAGATCTTGCCGTAAGAAGTTCAACTTGCAACGGCTTACCCGACATCGTTTTAAGTACGGGTTAAAGATCATTTAGCTTTTTTGCTTCGCTGGAATTGGATCAGTGTGTGTTTTAATAGTTGGGAAGCCACTACCAACGCATACCCTGAAGAGATACCTAGATCCCCTTATTAACTCACTTCAACCATATTAATCCACAAATAAAAAATCTAAATTTTTGCTTAACTTCTTTCAAAGTATAACTCTCAAAAAATTAAAAAAATTAAAATATAACTTTTAATAATTAAAACCTAAATAAACTATGATCACTCAATAAGTTTGAATTAATAAAAAAATAAATGTAAAAACATTTTAATAATAATTGATTAAAAAGTTGCAATAATAACTTATATAAAAAAATAAAAAACCTATAATTCTTTCTTGTCCTCGTAATCCTTAAATCTTTGAACTTCTCTCAAGACACCTGTCTAAACTTTGCATAAATCTATTACTTATAATATAACGTAGTAATTGTTTCCTTTTTTCTTTCATTAGGCTGACAGGTCCTGTTTGCATATCGAGTAAACAGACTTGGTCTGATTATCTCAGATAAACACAAACCCTAACCCTAACCCTGGCTGCTAAATGAATTAGCCTCTCTGAGAGCTACAATAGAGTTTGAGAAAACCTTACTACCTGCCGGCGTCAGAACCATTAAACTGAGTTTTAGAGCTGTACTCTTATTAGGAGGTAACAAGAAGAGCAAATCATAAAAATGCATAAGCAAAAATCTATGAGTAGTTTCAATAAGATCCATCATTCACTAAGCTATGTAATACACAAAGCAATGTAATACAGGTTTACATCTACACCAGCTTAATAGATAAAGAAGAAGTTCGAAGTTATAAATTTTTTGTTATTTAACTGAAAGACAATCCTTTCCAGAAAGTTGTAAAGAAAACCTTTGATTTCTTTCTGCAAAAATATAGTCAAAACAAAAACAATTGCAATGTAGTTGATTTTATTTGAATGCAAGCCAACACAGCAAATTGATTTAATTTATCAGAAAACTGTTAGAGCTGCATTAGATTTATCTGGCATTGAAGTTATACCGAACTAAAAACAGCATGTTTTAAGATGATATTCAAAAATAGTTTGATATTGTGACTAAGAGCGTGGTGGCAGATTGTTTAATGCATCGTTTTCTGGAGAAGGAATTGCAAGAACTTTTCTTTCAATTGGGATCATATATTTAAATGAGAGAAACAACTAGCAATGGAGGATTAAATTGTTGGAGGTTGAATAACCAGCAAATATTATCTTTCTTTATAACATGTTAAATAATGATATATTGAGAAATATTGATGAGTTACAATTAAATAATTGAAAGATAAATTTTTGTGAACAAAAAACTTGTCTATTTATACTATTTAAGAATAAATTGGATTAAAAACATTGTGTAATAATAAAGTTATACAATTATTAAAAGAAATAATTAGTATAGTCTACAATACCAATAAAACTAACTTAATACATCAAGTTATCGTATAAAATAAAAAGTATATGTGTGTATATATATATATATATATATATATATATATATATATATATATATATATATATATATATATATATATATATATATATATATATATATATATATATATATCAGGGCCGACGACACAAGTTTTTAAATAGGGGGGGGGGGGGGCACAACCATCAATTTGGGAAAAAAGTACTATATCAAAACTTTTATTGAAAAAAAAAGGTCGTTTACGAAAAAAGTGAGGGGGAAGAATCACGTGCCCCCCCCCCCCCGGTGTCGTTGGCCCTGTATATATATATATATATATATATATATATATATATATATATATATATATATATATATATATATATACATATATATGTATGTATGTATGTATATATATATATTTATATATATATATATATATATATATATATATATATATATATATATATATATATATATATATATATATATATAATATATATATATATTTATATATATATATTTATATATATATATATATATATATATATATATATATATATATATATATATATATATATATATATATATATATATTTATATATAAGGAAAAGGTATAGAAAAGGTCGGTTTAGGATAGACTTACAACAACCCGTATTTTTGCTGGTCCGGTCAGCTAGTTATAATTTATATCATAAAAAATTACTTTCATATTCGTCTATTTGCCTTATTAGGTCCATTCTATTCATGTTCCTTAAAGTTGTTTTTAATTCCTTAAGTGTTGGGGTGTCAAACCTTTTCATCCAAATATTTAACATTGAATATGCTTTAGACTTAACTACATCATTATCATTGTCAATTATTTCTAAATTGTCATTGTCAATTATTTCTAAAGAATTTTCATTAATATTTAATTGACGTCCAAGAGTTCTCCAATCAACTCCTACCATTGCGCTAAAGTAAAACATAAAGTCCCGTCTGTAAAGAACTTGCTCATCTGGAAACATTCTATTATGCACCATTTCAATGTTTCTACAAATGAAAAAGAAAAGATTATACATACACTCCTTTTTTTTTTTCATTTAATAAACGTTACCATAACGTTCATTAAGGTTTGCTAAACATAGGGTAGAGCGGGGCATATCGGGACAGCAGGGCATCTCAATGCAACTAAGGGCTGGCACACGTTTTTCCGAACAAAAATATAAGTTTTTTCAGTTATAATATATGTAAGTTTTTTCATCAAAAGTATAATATATTTGGTATATATGGAAAGATTATTTTAACCACTATTATTATCT
Source organism: Hydra vulgaris (assembly GCF_022113875.1). Taxonomy (NCBI): domain Eukaryota; kingdom Metazoa; phylum Cnidaria; class Hydrozoa; order Anthoathecata; family Hydridae; genus Hydra; species Hydra vulgaris. Next base: position 65,543,836 of record NC_061159.1, on the reverse strand, counting down.
TGTAAAAGTAATGCGACTATAACAAATTGACAAGCGTAGTTTTATTTAGAAAAGATGCAATTTTTAACATAAAGTATCTTGGGGCTTGGCTATTGATAAGTCTATAAATTTGATATTTTCATAAAAGCAGGTATTGGTGTTTGTTTTCAGTGAATGTAACTTGACATTTTTAATCAGACATTATTTGGGAAAATTATCCATGAGAAACCATTTTTTTATGAAAATTTAAGTTACTAATTTCTATGCCACACCTAAAAGAGTATGTTTAACAATAATGTCACGTTTGATTTAGATAACCTATGGAAGTGTTAATTTTTCTACCAAAGTCGTTTTTGCATAAATAATCATAACTTTTAGCCCTATTTAAAAAAACTGTATTCAGTATTTAGTATCACTTTTTGAAATACTTGGGACTTATTCAGCCATCTTGAAATAATAAACTATTGCGTAAACAATTAAAAAACAGGTTAAAAAACAAATTACTTTCAATTCAAAATCTTTGTTTGCATAAATTAAATACCAACAAATAAAAAAAATTTCGGTTTCCCACTAAAAACCAATTGGATTTGTTTTAAATTATCGTTTTTTTTTTTACGAGTTAGTTTGTTCTATGCTTTAATTGCATTGAGATAACGGGACAGTTATGCCTAAATCTTTATATTGATAAAACATCTTAAAATATTGTGCTTCACTATTGTATAAAAAACTTAATTTTAGAAATACCAAAATGCGTTAATAGTACTAGAATGCATCAGTTAGTTTGCAAAAAACAAAAGTTGCGTATTTTCTTAAGCGATGCAGCGACGAAAGATTTGTCTTGAACTCTTGTGAGTTTGCTTTATTAAAAAAAAGTAATATTTTTCAGACAGTATTTTTTATCCTCTTTTAGAATCTGGTTTTAAAAAATATTTGGAATTGAACTTTTTTGAAGAGTAATAGTTACAGTTTGATGATTTTATTTTTAATCTAAAATGTTATTACTTTTATCTAGAAAACTAATTTTAGCAATAAATTTAAATAAATTCTTGTTTTTATAGCTTCAACTTCAATTATTAATAGTGTTTAATGTAAACAAAGAAGCTAAGAAATTATATAAGAAAAATCAATCATCCAAAACGAGATGAAATTCAGTTTTTGCTGTGAGTAAAAAGGATTAGAAAAGATTAGAAAAATTAGAAAAGCTGCTGGTACATATGGCATATTTACGTTTGCTCTACATTGGCAAATTGCTAATAAAGCAGCTCATCAAAAATATTGCAGGATATTTATAGTGTGATTAATGTGATCCATAAAATTTTTTCTTTAATTTTAAATGTAGTAGCAATTACCAATGTAATAATATATAGGTTAGAGCGGAGGTATTGTATAATAAAACACACAGACACAAAATTATTTTAGATGCTATTTATTTTTATGGTATAGATGCTATTTATTTTTATGGTATATGGGTGTGTAGTTTCTATGGGTATGTTACTTTTTTGAGAGTTTAATATTTAAGCGATAGATAGCTTTCATTTTTCATCATTTTAAAGCTTTACGATTGAAGGGTAACTGCTGCTTTTTAACTGTCCCGTTTTGCCCCACCTACTTGCAAAATTTATAAATTTTGCTAGTCTAGAGTTTCGTTACTTTGGTTGTCAAAACTAACTTATAGAACTTTTTTTTGTGTTTTTTTATTTTCTTATATTAATGAATTTTAGAAAATATATAAAAAACAGTGTTAACTATGATTAGCTTCTACGCAACTAGCATTTGTTTCTTCAGTTTCCCTATATGCCCCGCTCTACCCTACGCTGCAAATGTTATTTAAACCAACTTTTGTGAACTCCGATTTACAGTTCTTGAACGTTCACTGCAAACGTTCAAATACCAAACAGCGAACGTTTAATGAACGTTCACTGCAAACGTTCAAATACCAAACAGCGAACGTTTACTGAACGTTCACTGCAAACGTTACTTTGATAGCTCTTGAACGTTTATCCGAAATGTGTTTCAACGAACACAAACTTTTACCCCAACAAAATTTTTTAAATTTAGATGCATATATGTATAGATTTAGAAATACTTTCCTTCTGTTTCTGTGTTATAGAGTTAAGAGAGGGTTATAAGTAAGTAGCCTCCTCGTCAGTAGTAGCCTTCTTGGCCTTGAGGAGATGAATTAAAAAAAAAAAAAAAAATTGCATTAAACATTTTTTTTGTTTTTTGTTGTTTTATTCTACATTTTCTGTAATTTAACTGTGATTAGAAAGATAAGTAATTCAAAAAAAGCAAAGAAACAAAGATGGACGCAACACCAAGAAAACAAAAGACCTCAGTGAGAGATGACCGATATCTGATTTAGCTACACTTCACTTTAATGTCTGCTCAATTACTGTACAAAGTAGGGTAATAGCTGTAAAAAGCTTTACCAAAAAACCATCTAAAATATCATTACTTAAAAATGCCATGAAGAAGAAGTATTTCTTGTGGGGAAAGGAATACAAAAAGTGGACTTAAGAACAATGGAGAAGGGTATGATGATTTCACATTTGAATGAATGAATCACATTTCGAAGTGCAAGGCCTTCTATCAAAGTCTGTTTGTTGCTCTGATGGTGAGCCTATAAGACCCAGACACATTGAACAATATGCTAAAGTGCCCAGAAAAGAATATGTTTTGGGGTTGCTTTTTACCGTTGGACCAGGAACACTATACACAGTTACTGGCATGATGAACTCTGACACTTACATTAAGTTTCTGCAAACACATTTAACTCCAGAGATGTTAAAGATTTTTCCAAACGGAAATGGAATTTGCAAAAGAATTTAGTGACATGTCAGACACCCAAAAAAGGTCTAGAAATTTATGGCAGAAAACTAGCAGAAAAACATAAATTGCCTGGCAACTACCCCATCTCAATCCAATTTCTTGAGAATCTCTGAGCTATTGTAAAAAAAAAACCGCATAGCTTCAAAAAATAACCACTATATTGTAAGAGTTACAATTTTTTTTTAATGTTAAAGGAAGAAAACTAGATTAATAAAAATTTTTATAGCATGAAGGGACAGATACATTAAAAGGTTGCAACTTGTCGAATAAAAAGCCAATCAAGAATGAGTTTTAGTTTATCGTTATAGAGATGATAGCTGGTTTGAGCATGATTGTATTTGTAGAAAAAAAAATGCAACCTTACAACAATGGAAATGTGGTTCAAGCTTGGCATATAAAGCAGGCCTAACTACATTTACAATGTGATTTTAGACTTTGCCTAAAAGTAAGAGGGATGTTATTCGCCATATATTGGCGAATAACATCCCTCTTACTGCCAACAATATTGCAACATTTTTTTGCAGCAAATAAATGAATTTTGTTGTCTAACAAAGATTGCTGATTTTAAGTCAAGAATTTAAATCCATACGCCACTGCAAGCCTTAGGCTGTTACAGGAAAGAGATCAGTTTTAAAAACGGCTGCTTGTTTTAAGCAGTTAAAACCTGCAGTTAAAAAGAAATAGTTTCATAGCCTCAAAATCTTTATATAAAGAAACTAATAACAGAATGAATACTAATTGCAAAATGGTTGGATAGATCAAAGTGTTTTCTAGAGTTTTGAAAAATTGGAACCACTTATTCAGTACTTTTTAAAAGTTTACCAAAAATTGAAGAGAGTTCTGGAGAACACTTTTTTAGGACTATAATGGAAATCTATTCTTTACAGCACAAAATGTAGAAGTGTTTAAATGGAAATGTTTAATTAACTTTTAAGCATTGGAAGCATTGTTTAATTAACTTTTAAGCATTGGAAGCGATAGTGATTTGGATGTTTAACAATGGACTAATATGTTTAACTCTCAGGAAGAGTATGAACATTATACTCAAGAGTTAATTTAGAGTAAGATTCTTTCGCAAATACCTCTGCTTTATTCTGGGGAGAAGTAAAAAGATCAGACCCATGAATTAGAGATTAAATGTTAGACTTACTTAGTTAATGACACTGTTGAAGATTAACCAAAACTCTCAAGAACCTAACATCTGAGATAAGATACAAGATTTTGTAAACTGAGAACAACAGAGCTTAAAATCAGACAGAACTTTTTTACATTGGCTTCTTGCAACAATAAAATTGCATTTGTTCTTAAAAAAGATGAAAAAATGTATTATACATGGTGAAGCACATATATTACAAAAATATGCAAACATAACTCATATAAATTATTGTTAAAAGTTTAATAAAAAACTGTTTTGTAAAATATGTTTTGAATTAATCCGACTTTTCCAGTCGGATTAATGCTCTTATGAGTTTTTAAGGTGCAAAATCTTGCAGAACTAATATTTTTAAAAAGCCTTTTTTTAAATAATTTTTTTTAACAAAACAAAATTGAAGATTTAATAAACTTTTATACTATTATAAACGAATACTGAAAACGAAGATTGAAAAAACACTAATACTATTATAAACGAACACAGTACTTACTCATTTTTTCTTGTATCAGATTTCCCTAAAAAATATAAAAAATTTTAATAAAAAGTTTTAAATATCATTTTAGCTCACTAAATTTGAATCAACTTGATTCAAATTGAATTAAATTTAAAAAAGTTTAAAAATTAAATTAAAATTAAAAAAGTTTAAATTTCTAATTACAAAACTTTTGATAAGTCATTTTTTTTAGTTATCTTCCATGATATCATTCATCTATTATCATCTCCAATCATATTAGTCAGCTTTGACTGACATGTCATTTTACTGTTTCGATTTAAAATTTATAGTATTTCATAAAGGTTATTTTCAGTATTTTTGGGTAAATTGTAAAAATTAAACATTTAAGTAGTCTATATTTTCAAAACGGTAAACAGCTTTGACATAATGTTGTGCAAAGTTCTATACAGCTCACAATGAGGCAGAATAGCTTCAAACTTGGACATTTGCCTACAATGAAAAAAAGGGTTATGAAAGATTTTTGGTGGTAATGTTTAATGGTTTTAATGTTTTGGTGGTAAAGTTTAATGGTTCTGAAGCTGGCTGGTAGTAAAGTTTTCTGAATGTAGCTATCACAGAGGCCAACTCCATCAACACCTATAAAATATTAGAAATTTGACAGTGCCATTCTAGATTTGGATGGTGACCTCGTTAGTGCTTTTGGTGTAAATTGGTGATGCAGTATAAGCAGCCCTTAGTTACAACTTTTGATTAATTAGCAGTATTAAGGCAAACAGATAGATCATTGCTTGGGGTGCCATGCTCTATCTATGAATAAGTCAAGTTCTTTTTAGCCTTTTTATTAAACATAAAAAACCACCATCATCACTGTTTCAATTTATCATTTCTTGGTGGTCTTTGAAATACTTTCCATCAGTTGAATCTTACCTCTTGAAAAATCATCAGACTTACTAGTTCTTTAAGAACCTAATTTGAATTTGGATATTTCAACTTCAAATCTAAGTGTTGATGGCTAGTATCATTTGATTTGAAAAGACTTCAATAGTCACAGGCTTAGCTTGGGCATAAATAATACCAGGAAACTATAAAAGTTATAATACTTTAATTTTAGACTTATTTGAAAAAACTTTTATACAAATTTTTATAAAATATCAATTTTCTGTTAATTTAATTCGGAAAAAAAAATTACTTGATTTTACTAAAATAATAAAATTTACTTAAGTACATCTTTAGTTTAAACATTACTTAAGAAGTAAAAGAACAATTACTTAAATTACTTAGAGGGACTACCAAGTCCCGAGACATGTTGTGTTCATATTAAAGAGAATGTAAAAAAAAAACGTCTGAGGAAATTTTTTTTGATTAAAACTAATTAATAAATGTATACCAAGAAAAACAAATCTTGTTGTTATAGTCGAGGCTCGTCTTCTCCATTTTCTGCGGTATTTTGAGTATGTAAAATAAACGCGTTTTTCCAGGCGCGTTATACAGACTTGATAATTTATTCAAGTGCGTTTAATTCATAGAAGTTTTAGTAAATGACGTCATAGATTTTTTTGTTTGTTTGTTTAAAATACCGATTATTGTTTTTTACATGCAATTTTCAAATTATATTTATTTTTATTATATTTTAAAGTTCTAAAATGTGTTTGTAAAAAAATTCAAAACAAAATAGTATTTTATTTGCGCAACTTTTTTTAAATAATTGTCTAGACCACTGGTATTTTGATTTCTTTTGTTATTAGTTTTTCTTTCAAAATATTAGATAAAATAATTTTTAACCTAAATAATAATGCATTTTTATTAATTTACTTTGTAAATATTAAAAAAAAAAAAAATTAATTCTCTGATTTTCAAAAATGTATTTTTTGGTATTGAGGTGATCTTATTTCATTATTTATATTTCCATTATTATAACATCTAATATATATTATGGCGGGGGCTTAAAAATTAAAAAATTGATATACATTAATTTTTTTTACGGACATACATGGAAACATAATTAACTTGAATGTTCTTAAAACATCTTGCGAAAAAATAAAAAGAATATTCGCGAACACTAAAAACCCGCCAAATTTACGAACAAACTAATTCTATTGGTTCAAAAAATACGCTGACTAAGCGAAATAAAGTTCTAGAGTATTCTGTTGAAATGTTTTAGGAATTGTATTATTTTCGATTTGTTGCTTTATGAAATGTCTAGCATAAATTTTTTTAAGAATACGTAATTCTTTTAAACTATTATCATTTGTTTACAAAAATAAATGTTTTATAATATATATTTTTTAAATTGTCAAAATTTTGAAAGTAAATTACAAATTATATATTTATTAGTATATTCTTATTTTTTATATCTTTTCTTAGTGCTTGGTTTAATTAATTTTTCGTTAGATTTGTAAAAAACTAACGAACATTTAATAAAATAAACTTTTAATAAAATGACTAACTATAGTTAGCTATTTAATAAATAATAAAATTTAATAGCAAAATTTTTAAAGAATTTCTAGAATGTTTCCAATGACGTCATGCACTAAAACTCCTATGAATTAAACGCGCTTAAATAAATTTTGCTTAGAAATGCCTTTGTTCCAGAATTTTTTTTTAATAAACCGTACTGTTCTTGAGAAAAAGGCTTCAAAAATTTTGAAGGTCCTAACCTTTACAAAAGTGGTTGATAACCCGAAAGGAAAGACCTTTTTGATAATGGGGATCAAGGCAGAGATAAAAAGCTATTTAACAACAACACCTATTAATGATAATGTGGATATACTTCGTTAGTGGATGAAGCAATCATTTAAAATCCCAAATTTGTGCGCTTCACCAAGAAAACATTGGCAATTCCAACAGCTTGCTTCCGCTTTAATCGAGTGGAAATCTGTGATGATAGGAGAACAATTCTGTCAGCATCCGAAGTTAAAAAAATTGTTTATATAAAAGAAACTTAAAAAATATGAAGAATATAAATGATGCGAACAATTTATAGTTTGATTCATTTTTCCAAAATTTTTCTCTGTAAATTTCCTTTACCAATATTGTTGCACAACAGCAAATAACAATAACCAAATAAAATTATATTAAATTATATGTTTTATACTTTATTTATATTCTTTCGATGCATTATTTAACAATCCAATCTTCCGATGCATTGCTTAACAATGATAGTTATTCGATGCATTGTTTAACAATGCGTGTTTTGATCCATCAAAGACGATATATTAAACATATTGCATTGGCATTTTTAAACAAAACATTGCCGCTCCCTATACATAAGCTGTTTATGTATGACGCTCTAAGTGTCATTTAAGGAGAAGCTAAATCTAATAAATGATAATAGCAAAAGAATGCATTTAATGAATAAATAAAATAATATCATTAAACTCACAAGTAAGATATCCAGCCAAGTCATTCCTTCCGATTTTTCTAAGTACCTCTACAAAAGAAATGTAATCACCATTCCCTAAAAGCATACGATCTTCCAAAGTTTGAATTAATTCAATGGGAGTTGTAATCCTTTTAAGATCAGCATCACCAATCTCTTTTGAATAATAAAATTTAATTTTTTCAACATCTCTATCAAACAAATAATCTGCAATGTTCGGAAAGCCTCTATACTCTCTATCATCCATTCCTTTAAAAAGTTAATATAAAATTTTTTACATATTTTTAAACATTTAATTATTTAAGAATAATCATAAACAACCGTCATAATTCTATAAAAAAAAAGCTGTAAAAAAAATAAGCATTAAAAAGCAGCCGTGGCGCAGTGGTTAGAGTTCTGGCTCAGAACCCAAAGGTCCGAGGTTCGACGCTAGCTTCAGCCCAACAAGCGACATTGGTACGGAAGGAGGCGTGAACTGTTAAATTTGTTTGAGGCCTGTTAAATGCTCTCCCGCGGTGCTCTATGATAAGACCGTTGGGACTTCTGGGAGCACCTAAATACACACACACACAAAAAAAATACTCATAATAAAGCAAGCAACCTTAATTTAAGTTAAGATAAACATGGAAAAAAAAATTACTTTTAGAGCAAGGAAATGGTTGACAAACAACTTAAAAACTGTAACTTTTTGAATTTAAAGACTTGATAGTCAATGACACTTGCAAATCGTTGAAGTATGAAGAACAAAATTAATGAGTTAAATGTTTTTAGAGGCATTCAGTAATATCATTCAACTTTATTAAATGACAAGAATATGCAAGTGTGAGTTTTGGTTAATGGAAAGAGTTATGAGCAGCGAACATAATAATATTTGTAGAAAAGGGAAAAAGATGCAAAACGAGGAGTAGGGGTTCAAGCTTGGTAGCTAGAGCAGGTCAAACTTTATTTACAGTAAATTTTATCTTGAAGAAATTTTATCATAATAATAATAATAATAACAATAATAATAATAATAATAATAATAATAATAATAAGAATAAAAATAATAATAATAATACAATAATAAAACATTGATGTTGAAAATCACAAGGTTATTGCAACCGTTACTATAAACATAGCCATACAAAAAAAAAAAATTTTTTAGTAGAACAACCACAAAACACCAAACGAGCATTTAATTGATAACATCACTGGTTTAATTGATAACAACCCTGGTTACAATACCATTGTGAATGTAAACGTTAGCAACCATATCTGGACGATAAAATAGCCTTAAATAAGTTTGATTTTGCATAAGAATCTTCGGTTTTTAAGGAATTCTACAATTTTCCAACTCTGTTTGTAAAAAAAATTAATCTAGCTAGACAATTTTTAATTAATTCAATATTTAATTTATGCCCTTGCCTACATGTATGAATCCCAGGTTTATCAATAACTGGAAACATAAATTTCTATGTTTATTAATTGTTTTTTTTACCAGACCAATTATGGCATTTGTTTTATTACATGCGTTTAACACTTGTGATTTCCATTTCAAATCCGATCTTATTGTGATTCCTAAATCTCTTTCTTCATTCGACGATTCTAAGACTAGTTGTGTGCTATCTACTTTATTTATACTATAATTGCACATTAAATTCTGTTTGCCAATGTGCATAACTTTACATTTGTTGATGTTTAAGTTGATTAACCAGTCTTTACACTACTTTAAAACATTATTAATATCACCTTGTAATGATAAACATTGTGTCAAATTGTTTACTTCAGCTAATATTTTTGAATCATCAGCATAAAACTTTGGATTATTTAAGATGATTTCATTGAAATCATTAATGAAAATGATAAACAAAATTGGCCCGAGCACGGATCCTTGTGGGACACCACTCAAAATCACCACCCAACTTGATATAAAATCACCCATAAGAACTCAGTGTTTTTGTAAATATGAAAAATCTGCATTCCACTTCAATAATTTGGCTTTTATACCATAAGCTGATAATTTTAACAATAATCTTTGATGTGGTACTGAAACAAAGGCCTTAGCGAAATCTAAAAAAATAATATCCACAGACGAATTTTGGGATAAATAGTATTTTATCAAGTCCATAGATTCTACTAAATTGGTGACACATGATTTATGTTTCAAAAAACCATGTTGATTCTGATTCAATAACTTTTCACCATCTAAAAAGTTAAGCATGCAGTCTTTTATAATGGATTCCACGACCTTACAAACAATAGAAGTTAAAGATACAGGTCTATAATTTTCTGCAATCAATCTACTACCCTTCTTAAAGTTTAGAATTATTGAACGATATATTAAACATAATACTTGAAGGTTTTAAAAAATTAGATGCGCATTGTTTTAACACATATCCATGCACATTATCTACACAAATACTCTTGTAGGGATCTAGTTTTAATTTTTTGCGCTAATTGGCTTGTTGTAATTGATATTGAAAACTCAAACTGGTGATTCAGACATAATTAGATCTAGAACACTTGTTAAAACACCTTCACTAAGCTGAAATTTTGGTCTTAGTTCAAACTGATGCAGTTCTGAGTCTAAAAATATATCGGGAAAAATATGAGCGCCTGAATGATCAGGTCCCAATAATATCTACACAAATACTCTTGTAGGGATCTAGTTTTAATAATTGTTGGCAGTAAAATTTGTAATAATTGTAATGCAGTAAAAGTTGGTGTTGGACAAGAAAATTTGGTATTTCAATGTTTTCTTGTTGTAAAAATACTGATTTAAATTTATTATTTAATTGATTAAAAATATCAAACCATTAGTTAATGACTCGCTATCTTGATTATTTAGTCTTCTAATATAACCATGACCTGATTGCTGATGTTTAACATACGAATAGAATTGTTTTGGCTTATACCTAAAGTTTCTTATTAATTGTATTTCATATTTCCTCTTTGATAACTTTAATTGTTTTTCAACTTTTTAAATAACTTATATTGTTGCATTTGTGGTTCAAATTTCCAACCAGAATTTCTATTAAGCTTCCATTAAGTCTTTTTACTCTAAATTAGTGATTTGACCTCATTAGGTAGCCATTTTAAATTTATTTGTTTATATAGAATTGTGCTAATGATTGGTATATATTTATTACATGCAGATGCATAACAATCCAAAAACTTTTTATAAGACATTTCAATATCATGCTCATTCAAAACTTTTTCCCATTCAATTTGTGAAAAATATTTGTCAATCTGTTTATAATTACCTCGTTTATAATTTAAACGAATGTTTGAAAAATTTGATCGGTTTTTATCAATTCAATTAACTTACTATGCCTCCACCACGTTTTTTTCTACAGACTGTACTTTTCTGAATGATGTATAACCCTTCAAATATGTTAACGACTGCAGTGTCCGCTTGTTCCCATGTCCACATGTTCCTGTAACAAAAATATATCTGGATCATCATTTTGTATATGTGATTCAAACAAAAACTATTTATTGTAGAGCGAAGTTGCGTTTGTGTACCAATATTTTATCGAACAAAACTGATATTTTTGTAATTGGATATTGAAGGGCTTAATTTTTTTGACTTCTGTATCATAAACTTCTTTAGTATTTTGATTTAACTTTGATTATCACTTATAAATGAAAAATCAAAAGGATTGGTTTTTGTAAAATCCTCTGCGCGTCTGTTAAATCTAGATTTATAAAAATTTTCTGAAAATCAATACTTCCCTTTAGTTTTCTTGCATTCTCTAAAATTAGATTGCGTGCTTCTAGACTATCAAACTCAACAATTAATTGATTTAAATTGATTTAAATCTTAAGATCTTAATCATATCATTCTGTTGCTTTGAATAAGTTAAACAGACATCAACGGTCTTCAAAATCAGTATATCAAATATTTGTTCTTTGTTACATATGATCTACATACAGAGTGATTAGAGTGTTAGTTTGTTCTCTCCCTGCCCTCCGAGCATTTACTTCGTTCTTTACCTTCACAAAAGTCTTATCACTCATTTTATATTTTCATATTATTTTTATTTTATATTCAATGACACCATCTTCGAACTGTTTTTATTATCACATCTCTCAGTTCTACGAAACTGGACAGCTCCGTTGGTCACTTTTTGCGACCATTGTGTCGCATAAACAAAAATTTATTCTTTGTGGCTGGTGAGCCCCGACTTTTTCCAATGTACGTCACAACGACAAAACGGACATTAGGCTATCCTGCTGGATGTGGTTACGGCGCTCAATAACCTAATGACTACGCTGACACTCATGCACACGTTCAATCGGAAGCTCCACAATGCACGTCGGATCAGCGCTCGCTGACTATGTGCTCGGATCTGAAATCTCACTCCATAGCACATCATTCCACACCAGCACGGGGCAGTAGCTCTTTTGGCTAAGAGTGATGGCTTGTGGCCTACGGTGACTAATGTGTGCATTCGATCAATTGAAATCCATTCTGTAGGTCTCACGTCTGGCTCTGATGTGCTAGCCCATAAGCGCAAGGAGTGAGTGTGTTTAGCTTTCTATTCACCCGATTTGAAAGTGAACGAAGACATAACGAGACCATACTAGACGACCAAACGACACATACTAATGCACTACACCATCACACCTGTAGACATGAACGGCCTCTAAAACAAGTATATCAAATATTTGTTCTTTATTATATACTTTTGTTCATAATCTTATTTTACCCTATCCTTGTATATTTATTCAGATTTGTGTTATGTGTGAATGAGGCCGTATATTTGTGAGAAGTATAACAGCGCGAAAATTTTACACAAAATAATGAGGACAATAATAATAACATTATTTTAAAAAAATTACCTACTCGTTTCTAGATACCATTATTGATGTAAGGGGATTAAGATTTAAGATCGATGTAAGGAGGTATATAATATTATTTATTAAATAAATTAGTATTGAGTTAATTATTAAACAATAAATAGTATTAAAATGAAATGAAATTGAAATCTTTTTGTAATAAAACATTTTAGCGTTTAATGGTAACCAGCTAGTTATCAAGGTAACTAAAATATGAGGTTATTTATTTTTTAGAACAGAAAATTTTTTAAATTTCTTTATATCAATATTAAAACGTATAAAAATATGAGGTTATTTATTTTTTAGAACAGAAAATTTTTAAATTTCTTTATATCAATATTAAAACATATAAAAATATATAAATATATAAGACTCTTTTAATTCGAATTGGTATATTCAATAATTAGAAGAAACCAAAATGACCATGAAAAAGAAAAAAAAGCTTGATATAATGGTGACAAATTGGATTTTGATTGAAAAATTTATTTGGGGATGAGGTCAGCATGGGAATGGTTTCTGTCCCTGTGTCTCTTTCTATTGCAGGGCCATTTTACATCACTTCTTCCTAATAAGGTAGAACTGAGGCCTGGTAAACATGGCAGCATTAAATTTTTGTGTTCTTTTTGTTTTTATTAAAATAAATATTTTAAAATTAATTTTTAAAAATTGTTTGTGTCTATCTGGTAGATGTGTCCTGTTCTTGAAGATAATATTTTTTTAATCATGAGTTGAACTCAAACCTTTAATAATTTTATTTATCTTACTTTTATCATCTTCATATTTATCATGAATACCCGTTTTAGATGACAAAGGTATACCAAAAATAATTACATTTTTTTCCTTTCGGAGTGTCAAATGATTCTTGAGAAATCATATTTATCAAATTAAGATGCTCTGTTGATTTAGGTTTAACACCTGCAACAATACTAGACCATGTATTACCAGCACTACCAATACCATTATTTGAGCTCTTTAGCAAACTTTGTAACTTAGCAATTTAAAAATATCAACAAAAAAAAAAATATCAAAAAATAAATAAATAATCAAAAAAAAAAAAAAAAATTTTTTCTTAGCAAAAACTAAATATGGCAACAGTAATCATTACAGAAACAAATAAGAGGCTTATAGAAGCAGAGGATGAAATCAGTAGAAGGGAAGTACTAATCATGAAAAAGAAAGGCAAACTATAAAGCAAGTTTAAAGAGAAGTCCAGCATGTCAGATTTTATCAAAAGCCTTTGGTATGTTAAAAGCAAAAGCCCTTGCTACATCCATCTATTGCACAATTAAATCTTTCAGTTATAACTGCTAAAAAGTCAGTACAAGAGGATCGAATCATTTATTACCAGAGAATACATTATTAGATAGTTATTAGGCAGTCTAATAACTTTCATTCTGATAATCAATACAGACTTTAATTCTCTTGAGTCTAAGACATAAGAAATAATAGAAATTCGTTAATTAAAGAATCAAGAATTTTTCTATTGATAGAAAAATCTCTCAAATAGAAGTTTGTGTATAAATATTCCACTGATCTTTAAAAATTATTTAGTATATATGTCTTAAAAATATAGATAATACCTATTTGTTTCTTTAAAAGAAATTATTTGATTTAATATTTTAAACTCAATCTAAAATCTTCAATTGTTGTATGTACACTAGGGTATATGTTCCACTAGGGTGGTGACATTTATACATCTTTGTTTCCTTTTATCATAATTTGGTCAAATGGGACATTAGAGAAATCAGAGTTTTTCTAGAGTTTTTAAAAACTAAATTACATATGTCATTTACCAGCAGACAAAATAACAAACAAAGTTAAATAGTTATTAAATAGTTCAGAGAATTCTGAACATTTTTTTATTAAAAGACTGCAAATCACAAGCTGTAGAAATGAGTAAGTTTTTTTTTTAATTAAAATTTTTTTTTTTACATCTTCGCTTCCAAGTAGGCTGTAGGCAGCCACTATTAGAGTTGTAAGTTACTGAAATAAAAATATATATATATTATAGAAATCTTATAGAAATAAGATAGGAAGAAGAATAATGGGACAGTAGTTAGACGAGTCAGATTGCTCTCCAGATATTTTGGGGGAATCCGGAAAACATGATAAGCATTTGTTAAATAGTTTTAGAAAAATAAATAGTTTCGAAAGATCCAAGATAAGAGCTTAAGTGTTTGTTAATTAAAAATTCAAAGACCTTGCTTATGATAGGAAGAAGATTAATGGGAAAGTAGTTAGACAAATCAGAGCGCTCTTTAGAGTTTTTAAAAATAGGGATAACAGATGCTGCTATCCAGCATGTTGGAAAACAAAACTCTGATAAGCACTTGTTAGTAGTTTTGAAAGTATAGATGAAAGCTTCGGAGAACACTTCTGCAAGATTACAACAGGTATGTTGTCTAGACCAATAGCTGTAGAAGAGTTTAAGCAGGAAACCACTTTTGATACAGACGCTGGAGTAATATGAATGTGAAGCAATGGATCAACTTGTTTGACGGCTATATCTTGTATATTGTAACTAGTGGAATATTATTGATGAAAAATGCTTAGCAAACAATTCAGTTTTGTCTTTAGGTGAGGTGAGAAAGTTTGAATCATACAAGAGAGGTGAAATAACAGATTTGCCTTAAGATACAGTAGAAGATTCTCCAGAAGTCACGAGAGCCTAATTTTTGCGTAATATGAGATTTTATGACCTGAGAATAGCAAGCTTTGATGTTTGGCAAAACCTTTTTAATGGTATCTAGCAGTAAAAAACAGACGTCTGTTTAGATATTGAAGTAACAGTTTTGATTAGAAGTTGCAGCTGCACAATGTGAGGAAAACCATGGAGAAGAGTAAGGCTTGAACTGGAATCATCTAGAAGGAAAAAAAAATTCCATGCCAGCCAGCACGAAGTTATGTAAGAAGCACATTTGTCAACAGGATGACAAAAGATTTCTACCCAAGGACCATCAAGAATAAAATCAAGGAAAGACTCCCAGTGAGCTTTAAAGTAGTTATAAGAGGTGCAATTATAAGGGGATTCAGATGATGATGAAGAATGAGATAATAGTTTTAGAGAGATCAAACCGTGATCAGAAGCACCTCAGGGAAAATGTCGACAAACTGAGCACTGACTAGAATCAGAAACAAGGTTGAATTGGAAAGTTAAAGATTGAGAAAGGCGAAAGTTTAGTGCCTTAACCCCAGCAGAGTAAATGACACTATAGCCAAGCCATTTAGTGTAAAGAGCATTAAGGTCACCAATAACAACAATATTAGCTGATGAATAAAGAAAGAGAGCTTCGTCAATTTGATTAGAAATAACATCAAAAAAAGAGAAATTTTGAGATGAAGGAGAGCAATATAGAACAATAAGAAAAGTGATATAGTAAAGTGGTGCTAAAAGAAAGCACATAAAATTATAGTCTAGATTCAAACCTTGTTTCCCAACAAATGGGTGAATTCTTACAAATGTAAATACCAAGGCCAAGCATGTGACAATTAGAGTCTTTACGAATTAAAGGAAGATAACCATCAACACTAAGACCACAAGATGAGACAGCTGAACTCAAATTATTCTCACAAAGAGCGAGTAGGTCTGAAAAACTTTGCAAGAGATAAGATTAAGAAGAAAAAAAGTTACTTAGAAGAGCACAAACATTAGGAAAATAAAGGTTTATAGAACTTGGTGATGACGATGGTTTTTTGTGTTTTATAGTTTTTGGTACTTTAGTTTTTATAAATTTTTCAAAGAACTTGGCTCAAAACATAGACTGTACTCAGTACATCGCTTCATAGTCCAAGCAATTGCCTCATTACTATTATTAAACCCTAAACCATAACAAAAGGCTCCAAATGTGGCCTGAATAATGCACAACAAAAGTACAAACAGATACACCATCGATGCGCAACATGGCACTGTTAGTATTCTGATATTTTTCAGCTGTTGATGGAATCAGCCTCTCTTAGAGCTACCACAGAGTTCGGTAAATCTGACTACCAGCTGGACTCAGAACCATAAAACTGAGTTTCAGAGCTGTACCTTTATTAGAAGAAAATATGAGTTGTCTAGTCATAAAAACTGAGACACAACAAAACCTATGCATTAAGTCAAGAAGATCCAGCGTTCCAGAACATCCTAAACTGGAATAGTTTAACATCCTAAACTGGATAGATAAAATCTGTTTACCCCTTAAGTCTTTGCCTCGAAGACCTTCTACAAGACAGTAGCTGGACGCAATTAATATCTGCCTAAAATAAGTATTTTTTATTAAGACACTATCTCTAGCCTTTGCTCAACCATGAGCACTACGGCAGGGAATGTTTTAAGTTGGAGTTGACTTCTCCTAGCCTTTGCCTAAAAACCTATATCCTACTAGGCAGCAGAGAATGAATCAGGTTGTACTGGGTTACATGTTACCAGTAGCAGAATAACCTTATCTGAAAGAAATAACCTATAGATCCACTATAATACCCATACCAATAGATACCAATAGATTCACTTTAATACCCGTAGATACCAACAAATTCACTATAATACCCATAGATACCAATATATACTTATATCAATATGTATATATATATATATATATATATATATATATATATATATATCATATATACCAATAGGTACACTATAATACCCATTTCAATAAACCCAAGTGAAAATAAACTTAGCAATAGAAGCAGATTTAAAAGTCAATTTAAAGAAAAAGTTTTTTGCAAACAATTTTGCTTTATTTGGGGAATAAAACAAGATCTATGTCTGAGAAATGTTAGACTTTCCTTTATTTTTGATTGTATTTTTAAAGATTCTAAAATCTAACATATAAAATAAAATAAAAAATTTGATTAATTTTATCTTAGAGTAATAGAGCTTAAAATCAAACAGCAGGCTTGGTAATACACAATTACTCTGCTTACCCTCTGAAATTTTCCCATATCCAAGCCTGTATAGGTCCCTTACAGGAACAATAAATTTTTGTTGGTTGGGCCTGTAAATATTATTAGTATCAGAAATACGTTTTTTAAAAAAACTTACTTTTTTTGAGTTCTGTTTTTTCTGATTTGGTCAACTCAAAATCTGTACTTTCATATCTAAAAAATTAAAACAAAATAAGAGGTACAAAAACACCTAATATTAAGTTAAAAAAAAATTAAAGCTTGTATAGAAAATATTTAACTTTTTTATCTTTTTAAATATCTAAATTCAAAAACCTTTATAATCTTATTTAATGCTTGTATTTTTGACAGTATGACTTTTTAAATACTAAAAATGCACTGTTATTGTTAGTGGTAGACCAATAGTCTTGTTAGTGTAAAACTTTTAAACTGATGAATATGATGTAATTATTTTTTTTACTATACTTCATGCAACGTGTTTAAAAAAAGAGAAAAGATTTAACATTGTTGGTCAGGGGTTGCAATGTAAATAATTACTTTTAGGATTCCTCTGTTATATAGGCCACCATCAAAAAAGTTGAATATTTGGTTAAATTTGAAATGTCAACTTACAGAGATTTGAAGAGTTAAGATTTATAACAACTAACAAAAAAAGATTATTTTACATTTTCAATGTTGGTATTATTATTTTAAAGGTCATTTGTTGACCACCTATGGATGGTTTAAAATACAAAATATACTAGCTCATATTTGAGCACCCATGTCAAATTAACAGAAAAAACAATAAACATTTGTTCTATGTTTATGATTTTGCAGATTATGCTGAATCAGAATTCATTATTGCAACAGCAATATTTAATGAGCATATTAAGGTATCATCAGCAAATATATCTCAAATCCGGCCTTGCATGGAATACTGATGCCATATCTGGGGTGGATCTTCTAATGACGCTCTTTCTCTTTTAGACAAGGTGCAAAAATGAATTGTAAACATCGTTGGACCTACTCTTGCAGCCAACCTTCATCTATTATCACATTGTAGTAATGTTGCTTCTCTTTCTCTTTTCTACAAATACTATAATGGGCACTACTCTAAAGAGCTAGTGTCTCTTGTGCTATCTACTGAAAGCCATACTTGTGTTACTTAACATTCAATTAAGTCTCATCCTATTTCTGTGACTGTTCCCAAGTGCTCTAAAAACTCTTATTCCTCTAGTTTTTTCCTCGAACATCACCTCTTTGGAATTCGCTTCCTTTATCTAGCTTTCCTGATTCATATAATTTGCAATCTTTTTTTAAGTTGTCTGTCAATCGTTATATTGCTCTACAATCTTCATCTTTCAGTAACTTCAAACTCTAATTAGTGGTTACTTGCAGATATGTAAGCAGAGATAAAAATAAAGATAAAAAAAAAAAATTAGTTGAAAGACACCATGGAACATGGTAGAATCAAATACCAATTTTATGATTCATTTATGTCACCATAATTAAATATCGTTTAAAAATATAAATCACATAGTTTAGAGTTTTTTGATCATCGAAATGGTGATGTCATTGAAAATAATTTTTTGCAAATATTTTTGTTCTTTAATAAGATAAAATTTACATATCAAACAACATTTTTAAAGTCGAAAATAATATTGCATTTTTTTGTCTAATCTAAATACAGCAATTGGCGTAGAATTTATTTAAATGCTGAATTAAAATTATTGATCGCATATTTAACTTAAAAAAAGCTAACCAAAAAAAAACAATTTAGTTCCTTTTTTCGTTTGATGGAGTAAACAATTTGCTTTGTTAACCTTAGAGAAAAATTTTTTATCAAAGATGCCTGTTATAAACAAATACAACCATTAGTAAAAGACAACAGATAACTAGTGAAGATAATTTTAAGTCGAAGACAGCAGTGAGACAGCAAACAGTTAATGTTTGTGGATTTGAACTAAATGATAGCAACATTAAACGATCAATGATCAATGGAAAATAGATGTAGAATAATCAAACTAAAAGAAGTTTAAACAGTTTTAATATTAGTTAATAAATGCCAGAACAATAAACTTATAAATAACTTGAAACATATTTTGTGTGATATAACCATGATATAAAACGTCTTCTTGAAACCATAACTAAATAAAGTTTTCTCTAGGGTTAAACGTAATGTTATTTTGAAACCATAACAAAAACACAGTAAAACATTGATCAAAAAACAGACTGTAGAAAGCTGCTATTTAACAAAAATAATATATTAAAACTCAAACACTCATTGTTACATAATATACCATATTGTTAATACATCATGCCATAAACTATCAAGTAAAAGAAAATATTATTTAAACAAGGATGAGTTCAGACAAAGATTATCTATGAAAGAAAAAAAAGCTTGCAAAACGATATAACAGGCTGTATGTGCATATGGGTTTATAGGTTTAATGCGTAAGTCTGTGCTGCCATGTGTTGTAAGTAACTAGTGTAAAAGATCTATCTCTGAACTACACCAAGCTAGCTCAGTTATACTCCATAAAACCATGATGGATTTTACACCTATGGATGAATTTATAACTGACTTCTATTTCTAAAAACTTGCCTAGGCCTATTCCAGAGACAAATATTTTCTTTTGCCGTGACAGTAATGATCTTTTGGAAAATAGTCGTGCTTTTTGACCTTAACACTAACCCTTAATTTCCTAAAAAACACACTTAAATACAACAAGAAATGCAAATAAACAATGTAAATATATTGCTCAGACAATAATGCTATTACAAACAAATATTAACATAGTACTTACTCATTTTTCTTTGTATCAGATTTCCCTAAAAATAAAAAAAAAATTATATTTTAATTTAGTAATTAGGAAAAAAACAATTAACATTATATCAGTCAACT
Organism: Hydra vulgaris; assembly: GCF_022113875.1. NCBI lineage: Eukaryota > Metazoa > Cnidaria > Hydrozoa > Anthoathecata > Hydridae > Hydra > Hydra vulgaris. Next base: position 65,523,447 of record NC_061159.1, on the reverse strand, counting down.
AAATTTAAATTATCGAAATTAACAGTTCTAAATTTATAATTAAAATTTCTAATTATAAAACTGTAACATTTTTAACATTCATGACTTGTCGGTTGTGTCACTGACAAGTCACACTGTTATGTGTGCCACTTAAAAGTTTTACCCAGGGACACAAAATACTTTATACAGTGTATCTCTTACTCTTTTCTGCAAATACTATCATGGTTAGTACTCAAAGAAGCAATCATCTCTAGTTTCTTTCTTTTACAACTAAAACCTGACTTCTCGCTTAACTCGTTAATCAGCTAAGTCTCACTTAGTTACTTTATCTGTCTCTGCATAGTAAGTGAGCGGGGCCCCAGCCCTGGCTAAAATTGAGACTATTTTTAAACCTGGCTCCGGCTAAACTTTTACGGCTAAACTAAAGATTTAGCAGGGGTTGATAGGCAGGGCTAGGAAAAAAATTTATAATACTTTATATATTATAATTTTATACTTAGATTTACTATTTATTAAATACTGGCATATATTTATATATTCAAACTCTAATTTACTACCAACAAGATTGCAAGCAACCACTATAAATATAAGAGTTACTTTAAAATAGAGAATAAGTAAAAATAATAGGAAATGGTTAACTGAAGACTTGAAAAGCTGTAGGTTGTGTTTAAAAGAAAAACATAAAGATGGCTAATAGTTATAAGATTTTTTTGATGTGCAAGGAAAAATACTGGATTAATAAAATTTTTATAGCATGAAGGGACAGATACAGTAAAAGGATGCAACTTATTGAATAAGAAACTAGCAAGAATGAGTTTTCGATTATTGTAATAGAGATGATAGCTTGTTTGAACATTGACCATGATTATAATTGTAGAAAAAAAAAAAAAATGCAACCTTACAACAATGGGAGAGTGGCTCAAGCTTGAAAGGTAAAGCAGGTCTAATTACATTTAAATTGTGCTTTTAGACTTTGTCTGAGAGTAAGAAGGTACTTATTTATCAATATAGGAATGCCAACAATATTGCAATATTTTTTTGCAGTAAATGAGTTTTTTTGTCTAACAAAAGTTGTGGATTAAAAATCCAAACTTAAAATTCACAAATCTTAGGCTGTTACAGAAAAAAGTGAAGACTTTGTGTTAAAAGAAGAGTATTAAGTTGAGTCGTCAGGAAATAGAGCCACTTGAGATTTCATGAAGATGTACTTGTAGATAAGAAACAATACAGGAGCAAAGGTAGAACCTTGTGGTACCCATAAAGTTTCTTGAAAAAAAAAGATGGTAGGCCTTCGAGAATAACTTTACTACTGGAGTTAGAAAAAAATCATTTAACAACCTCAAAGCCTTTATATAAAGAAACTAATAACATAGTAAAAGCTAATTGTAAGATAGATAGAGAGGTCAAAGTGTTTTCTAGAGTTTTGAAAAATTGGAACCACTTATTTAGCACTTTATAAAAGTTTAGCAATAATTGAAGAAAGTTCTGGAGAACACTTTTTAAAGACTATGACTGAAATCTAATTTGGAGCATCAACTATAGAAGTGTTTTAATTAAAAATTAACTTTACTATTGAAAGCCAGAGTGATTTAGATAACATTAGGTTAATCGGTTCAACTGTCATTAAGTGTATGGTCGTTCTATTCAAGATTCAAATTAGAATAAGATATCTTTGCAAATAACTCTGCTTTATTCAGTGGAGAAGTAAAAAGATCAGACACATGAACAAGAGATTAAATATTAGACTTACTTTAGTTAATTACACTGTTGAAGAATTATCAAAAGTCTCTGTAACCTAACATCTGAGATAAGATACAAGTTTTAGTAAACAGAGAATAACAAAGCTTAACATCAGACAGGGCATTTTTGCATTAGCTTTTAACAATAATAAAAGGACATTTATTTTTAAGAGAAATGTCATTGTAAAAAAGATGAAAAAAACAATAATGTTTAATAAAGCAACTGCTCAAGATGGCAAAAAATATGGAGTAGAAATAGGCTTAACTTAAGGTTAAAGAGAAGTTATAAAAGTTTCTAAACTTTTATTCCAGGAGAAATAAAAGTTTTCAAGATGCACTTTATGCATACATATTATGGATATAAACATATCTGTTTGCTATTTATTCAGATGCAGGCACAGAATATCCTTTTATTGTTATATAAACTTTAGTATTTAAATGGACTAGCTGAGATCTGACCCGTAAAAATATGGGTCTTTGTAACTCTATTCCAAACCAAACTTTTCTTTACTTTTTCCCTATACATCCTAGCTTTCCAGATCTGTAAAATACGAGTCTTAAACAAGCTTACCATTTCTATCCATATCACTATACCTATTCACTAATTAATTTAATATTTTTTAGTAAAACAATTTATTCTGAAAAGAAAATTTAAGAGTAAAAAACTTAACATATGCACCTTTTCTGCATATGTAGAGCTTATAAGAGACTTATAATTAGGTTTATTTTTCTATTAAATGCATTTCATTTGATAGCTCAGTAGTTAAGTGCACTGCCTTCAGTTTTGTTTTGGGGGTTTAAGACTTTCCCTCAGCCTAAAAAACTAATTATTATCTAAAAAAGTTTACAAAAATGCTTTACAAAGACTTTTTCCTAATAATATTTTTTTAATTTTTTACGTTTTTCTTGAAATACGTAATAAGCATATTAAAGCGTTTTGAAAAACAGTTGCAGCATAAATTATTAGAAAGAAAGGGAATGTACCAAAATAAACTTTTAATTGTAAAAAGAAAGTTTTGAAGTTTTATCTAGCTTCGGGCTTTTTTTTTTTTTTTTTCCCTTCTTGTTTTTGCCTCCACAGCAGGACTTTCTAAAGTTTTTTCTTCATTAAGTTGCAGATAACTTTTTTTTCAGATCATCCGCAGCTTATTAGGACTAATAACCTGAGCACATTAACAACATAAGTGTCTCAATCATCATACACACACAACAAATTTTTTCTCCTGGTAAATCAATGTAATGATTTTTTCAAGGGAAAAAATGTTATAGATAAATTAAGGAGAGCTTGACTCAATGCAATTTTAAAGTGAAAATCGAATTGTAAAACTTGATAAATGTTTCAGTATGTTTTAACATTACTTAATTTAAAGTTTAAGTACGTTAGATATTCGGATAAACGTTCGTTCACGTTTACTTATAAAACAATGTGCTGCGACTCTTTCTCGTCACTACCTTGCTTGCAATGGCTGCCAAGGGTACCGTGTCAAACAGGCTCGAAAGCGAATAACACTAGTTCGGATAATAGATTAGTATTTGTCAAAAGAGAAGAGGATCAGATAGATGTGCGGTGTGACTCAAGCAAGACAAAAAAAAGGCATAATCTTAGACAAATTTGAAAAAACATTGTACCAAACAATGGTTGTTAGAAAATGGAGTGGTAGAAAGAAAACTTGAAGAGAGTGCCTTACATATTGTATGAATGAGATATATATTCTTCAACTACTGGCAATTCAAGTATATATTGATTTTTCCTTAACAAATAAACGGACCAACTAAGCTAGTGTTCTGCCTTGTCAGTAGAGAGACAGTGAAATTTTTTTAGTTTATGGTTAACACCAAGTTAACTCTTATTTAACTATTTTAGAAAAAGACTAAAAAAGAACTACTAAAAGCTTTCTTGGGTCATCTAACCATTATCAGAATCCATGATAACTGTCAATTCGTAATAATCTAACTAATTAATCCTCCATATTCCTGTCTAATCTTGTAATCCTCCATAAAATTTTTATCTTGACATTAAGTCTTGTAATAAAAAAAGATCTCAAATCAGTATCGGAAGTTTTAGATAGTTGCTTATTAGGCTAGTTTCAAAAAAATATTAAATTGCCAACCAAAAACATTAAATTATTACCATAATAAAGACATTATTACCCATATCAAATAAAAACACTAAGAAACACTTTAAAAACCAAAACAAACTAGATAGAAAATATAACAGAATCAGGATAAGATAATGGCAAACACACTAAAAAAATGAAATTTTAACAGTTTGTAACTATGTTATCGACTTAATGTCTTTGTTTTTTAAGGAAAATTTTAAGATAAAAATAAAAAATTTTAAAATAAAAATCATCTTACACTCACTTCAGACAGTTGTAAAATAAAAGCAGGCAAAAAAAAACTGTCAAATAATAGGGACAGATTAAGACTAATAAAGACTAATTCACTAAATAATAATGCAAATAATCAAGCTTAATCAAGCTATATATCAAAAATAATTTGCTTAACTATATGTTTAAAAACTCTTCAACAGTTTTAATACAATTATATATATATATAAAAACTTTAAAAAAAAATGAGTAAAATATACAAAAATTAGAATTAATCTAGAAATTCTGTTACATTATTAACAACAAATAAATAAAAACAACCTTTTTTGGCAAGTTCTGCAGTTTGAGAAGCCTTTATTTTATACCTAAATCAAGTTTAAAAAATAATACGAGAATAAAATTTTAGTGAAAAATACTTAAAACTAAAGTAAAAAACTTAATTGATTAAATAAGTTAGAAGTAATAAGTTTATCATCAACTTAGTGTATATTTAATAGAAACTTTTATTCAAATTAGTGTATATAAAAGCTAAACATATTGAAGGGTAAAAAATCTTATTCTGGTTTAAAGGATGATTATCAATTTCTAAAAACTACTTTAAAAATTAAATAATAACAAGTAGACTCCATAAAAGAGCCAAAAATTATTTAAAATTTACATAAATGATTTAACTTAAAACTTGTAAAATCTTGTAATGAGTAGTTACTGCTGTAATGCTGTGATATTTTTTTTGAGTATGTTTATTGAACAGCAAGCTGTAAACACTTTAAAAGTCACTTTAGACACAGAAGTAGAATGTCTCTATGAAGATCGATCTGTTTTTCAGTTAGTTGGTTGAATCAAGAAAGGAAATTGAGGAAAAACACATTTGCCCTTATTAAAACCATTATTAAAAATTCTTCAAAAGGTTCAGTAGGCTTTTGAAAACAGGGTATTATTAGGTATTGAAGTAGGAATTATAAACAATAGTAATAAACAAAGTAAATGGGTACTTGATTTGAAAACAACTTGCATAAAATAAATACATTATAAAATATTTAAGTTATTAAAAATTTAAAAAGCCATGATTAAAGTGTAATTGTAATTGTAGTTATGTGTTAAGTTTCCTTTTGCATTTATCTTAAATTTTTTGATTAATTTAAATTATGTTGCATACAATTATATAAAAATATATAAAACTGGTACATATATATTATTTTATGGATAGCTATTGTATTTATTACAATAGTAATAAATAATTGTTTTTCTCTTTATTAGAATATGTCCCATAAAAATATATTCCATATATCTTTAATAGAAGTAGTTTTTAAAAAAAATTTAAATAAAACCTTTTTTCTTGTTTGTTTTTCTAGTTTTTTGCCACAGTGACGTCACATTAAGCAATGTTTTTTATATTAAGTAACATCTTACAATTATTTAAAAAGGAAAAAAATACTCTTTATTTAACAAAGTTTGCAAGTTTTAGTTTTATTTAAGCTAAATTATTTTATAATTATATAAGTTAATTTTTTTAACACCTATTTTATGTTTCAAGTAGTTTGAAAAGTTCAACATATTTGAAGCAATTCTTCTTAATAAGATAAACAAATGAAATAAAATCATTGAATTACTAGAAATTAAATTAACAAGATAAAAATCAACTAAAAAGGTTAAAAATACTTTATGACGAGGAAGCGAAACTGCTTCACAATATCGCTGATGATTTTTAGTGAGTGGGCTTTTTAATTTTAATTAGTATTTAAAGCAGAAAAAAGTATAACGAGTTTTCAGAATGGCAACTTAAGCGAAAATAATTAGAGTTAGTAAACCGATCTAGAAAATAATTAGAGTTAGTAAATCAATATCTAGAAACCTTTCTTTATATCTATATATTTGCTATATATATTTGTGTTCTGTCCTGACCTCAGCCGCGGTGCTTGTTATGGTTAGGGGTTAGACACATACATAAAAATAGATTACATACATAAAAAATACATCCATACATACATCCATACATACATTACATACATAAAAATAGATTACACACATAAAAAATACATCCATACATACATCCATACATACATTGCATACATAAAAATAGATTACATACATAAAAAATACATCCCTTATATATATATATATATATATATAAAAGAATATACTAATAAAATCTAAAATATATTTACAAAACGTTGACAAGTTAAAAAATATAAATTTAAAACATTTATTATTGTAACCAAATAATGTTATTTTAAAACATTTATGGCTTTGTAGATGTGGCTCCAAGAATTGAAATAATATTTCGTTTGATAGTATATTCTTAAAATGATTTATGCTTGAAATCTCAACAAAAACGCAACAAAATTCAAAAAATACAACTTTTAAAAATATTTTAACAGAATATTCAGGATATTCGGTTGGTATTTTTTGAATACTCTAGAAAATTCGGTTAGTATTTTTTGAACCAATAGAATTAGTTGTTCGTAGATTTGGCGGAATTTTTGTGTTTGCAAATAATCTTTTTTTACTTTTCCACACTAAGATGTTTGAGAACATTCAAGTTTATATATGTATCCATGTAAGTCTGTAAAACAAAATTTTTTAAAACTTACGATAAAATGAACTTATTCTTTTTCGGACAAACAAGCAAACATACATAAACTTAAATGTTTTCAATACAACTAAAAAATCTGGCCGGTTTTTTGTAATCGCACCCACTTCCCGACAAAGCCTAGTAACTGTTACTTTATTTAAAATCTAAAACAAAAACGTTAGTAAAGATAAAAGTTTATTTATATGAGTTTTTTTTTTTTTTTTTTATTTTTATTTGCATTCACTCTCAACAAGTCTGCAAGCAACCACTATTAAGTTGGGAGTTACTAGGAAAAAAAAAAGAACAGAGTTATAGAGCAAGGAAACGGTTGACAGAAGACTTGAAAAGTTGAAGGTTGTATGAGTCAGAAAAACATGAAGATGGGAGAGAGTTCCAAAGGATTGAAGTGCGGGGAAAAAAACTAGATGAATAAAAGTTTTTAGAGCATACAGGGACAGATACAGTAAACAAATGAGACTTAGCTGAATGACAAGTAAAACGAGAATGAATTTTAGTTGATGGAACTAGAGATGATAACTCCTTTGAGCAATGACCATGGTATTATCTGTAGAAAAGAGAAAGAGATGCAACTTTACAATGATGGGAAAGAGGTTCCAGCTCAGCAGATAGTCCAGGTAAAACAACATTTACAATGCGTTTTTGGACCTTGTCAAGAAGAGAAAGTGAATCGTTAGAAGAACCAGCCCAAATATGACAACAGTATTCCATACAGGGACGAATAAGAGATTTGTAGAGGTAGAGAATGGAATCAGAAGTAAGGAAATGGCGAGCATGATAAAGAGAAGCAACCTTAGCAGAAGCTAATTTAGCAATCGATTGTATATATGGTTTCCATGAAAGGTCAGTAGTAAGCGATAATCCAAGAAGACGTAAAGAGGAGGACTCAGTAAGAGGATTGCCATTCATTAATAAAGGAATGTTGACCATATTACGGTAGTTGTTTGCAGAAAGCAATTGGGTTTTTTTAGAGTTGAAATTCACAAGCCACTGTGAACCCCAATCTATTACTGAAGTGAGATCAGATTCAAGATCAGCTGCTTGTTCTAGGCGATCATAAAGAGAAGACTTTTTGTCAAGACAGGAGTATAAAGTTGAGTCATCAGCAAAAAGAGCTACTTTAGATGAAAGGATGTCAGGAAGATCGTTTATGAAGATAAGAAACAAAACAGGGCCCAGGATGGAACCTTGGGGAACCCTAGAAGTTACTGGAAATAAAGAAAAGTGTTGGCCTTCAAAGATGACTTTAATAAACCGGTTAGAAAGAAATGATTTGATAATCTCAAAAACTTTCCCAGAAACACCATATGAAACAAGCTTATGGAGAAGACCAGCATGCCAAACTTTGTCAAAAACTTTAGATATGTGGAGAGCAATAGCCCTAGCCTCACCGCCTCAATCTAATGCACGATAAAATCTTTCATTTACAGCAGTTAGCAAGTCGGCCGTAGAACAAGAGGATCGAAAACCGTATTGATTGTCTGACAGCAGTTTATTTGACTCAAGATGAGATGTGAGGAATTTGTTGATCAAAGAATCAAAGACCTTGCTAATAACAGAAAGAAGACTGATCGGACGATAATTGGAGGGGTCAGAATTTTCCTCAGAGTTTTTGAATATTGGAACCACAGATGCCATTTTCTAACAAGCAGGAAAACAAGACTCAGTCAAACACTTGTTAAATAGTTTAGAGAGAATTGAGGAAAGTTCTGGAGAACAATTCTGCAAGACTGTGACAGGAATGTTGTCTGGACCACAAGCTGTAGACGAGTTTAATTGAGATATGACTTTAGCAACAGAAGCCGGAGTGATTTGAATGTCTAATAATGGGTCAACCTGTTTGACTGGAATGGAAGGAAGAGAATGACGATAAGATTCAAGAGTGGAACTAAAAGAAAAGTTCTTTGCAAATAGTTCTGCCTTATCCTTGGGAGAGGTAATAAGATCAGTCCCATGAATGAGAGATGGAATGTTAGATCTACCCTAGTTAACAATGCTGTTAAAGATTTTCCAAAAGTCTTTAGGGCCTAACTTCTGCGATAAGATGCGAGATTTAGTGAACTGAGAATAATGGAGTTTAGCATCAGAAAGCACCTTTTTACATCGATTTCTTGCAATAATAAATAGCTGTTTGTTCTCAAGAGAGTTGTTCTTTTGAAAAAGATGAAAAAAATGATTACGATTGGATATAGCAGCCGCACAAGAAGGAGAAAACCATGGAGTAGAATGAGGATTGACTTGAAACCGACAAGAAGGAATAAAAGCTTCCATTCCAACCTGAATCCAGGAGGTTACGTAGGAGGCGCATTTGTCAGCTGAGAGAGAAAAAACATCAGCTTAAGAACCATCACGAAGAAAATCACAAACGGAATCCCAGTCAGATTTAGGGTAGCAGTAGGTGGTGCGATGTGAGCCCAAAAAAGAAATACAAGAAGAAAGATTTATAGAGATAATTGCATGGTCAGAACCACCTAAGGGAGAAAAGGGAGAAACTGAACATAAGCTAGGGTCAGAGACAAGACATAAGTCAAGGAGTGAAGGTAAATGATTAGGGTTGTCAGGAAAATGAGTCACAAAGTTAACTATCTGAGTGAGAGATTGAGAAACGCAGAAGTTAAAGGCATTAGTGCCAGCAGGATTAGTGGTGTTAGAGCCAAGCCATTCAGTGTGATGGGCATTAAAATCACTAACAACAACAATATTGGCAGAGGGGTAAAGAGAGAGGGCATGGTCAATTTGATCAGAGATAACATCTAAAAGAGTGCAATCATGGGAAGAAGGAGAACGATAAAGAACAAAGAGAAAGGTGATAGAGTGAAGAGGTGCTAGGCGAAAGCACATAAAAGAATAGTTTAAATCAAAGGATTTGAACCTGATTCCACGACAAATAAGGGAATTAATGTGTATGTATACCCCTCAACCTAGCATGTGACTATTGGAGTTTTTACGAATCAAAGGATAGTACCCATCAACACTGACATCTGAAGAAGGAATTGCAGAACTTAAATTTGTTTCATTGAGTGCAAGCAAGTCTGGTGAATTTTGCAGGAGGTAAGACTCAACTGATGGAAAGTTGCTTTGTAGACCGCGAATATTTGTAAAAGATATATTAAAACACTTAGGCGGTGGGGATGGTCTTTCAGGCTCTAATTTTTTGGTTACTTTGGTCATGATCTGGGTTTAATGAGAACTAGACTCATTCATAGATAGAGCACAGCCTCCTAATCAATGAGCTATGCAGTTGTCTCAGTCCTGTTAATTAACCCTATGCCGTGACATAGGGCTCCTTATGTGGCCTTGACAATGCACACCAAAAGCATTAACAGGGACACCATTCATGCGCAACATGGCACTGTTAATACTCTGATATTTTGCAGCTGTTGATGGAATCAGCCTCTCTGAGAGCTACCGAAGAGTTCGGGAAACCTTACTACCAGCCGGCCTCAAACCATTAAACTGAGTTTTAGAGCTGTACCTTCATAAGGAGATAACAGGAAGAGTTGAATAGCCATTATCAAGGAGGCATAAGCAAAATTCTATGAGTAGAGTTAAGGAGATTCAGCATTCATCATCCTAGGCAGGAAACAATGTAACACAGGTTACATCTACGCCAGCCTAATAGATGAAGAAGGGGTTCGAGGCTGGTTAGCAGAATTTTTCTGCTTACCCCTAAAGTCTTTGCCTAGGAGGCCTTCTACAAGACAGTAGCTGGATGCAGTTAACATCTGCCCAAGATGAGTATTTTTATCGAGACACCATCTCTAGCCTTTACTCAACCAAGAGCCCCAAGGCAGGGGATGTTTAGCTGGATGCAGTTAACATCTGCCCAAGATGAGTGTTTTTATAGAAACACTATATCTAGCCTTTACTCAACCAAGAGTCCCAAGGCAGGGGAATTTTTAGTCGGAGTTTATGTCTCCTAGCCTTTGCATAAGAAGAGCACACTCTGCAAGGCAGCAGGGCTTGTGGCAGGTGGTACTGGGTTGCGTGATACCAGTAGCAAGATTGATCTCGATTATCCTGACCTGACCTTGAGTAGTTAAAAGGAGTTACTTCCTGCAACAGTACTTTGAGAAAACCAGGCATGACACTTTGAAAGTGCATTAGGAAAAACACTGCATCTAACAAAATACAGGAGTCTAAGGTGAGTGTAGGTTTTGTAGTTGGAGTAAGTAGTTAGTTACTGAGCTCGCGCTGCATTAGAGTACAAACAGAACACAAACAAATCAACTTACGAGTGAGTCAACACTGTGCCAGAGGTTCAGACAGAACACAAACGTACATAAAAAACATAAAGTAACTTACGGGTGAGCGAACACCGGGCCAAAGGTTCAGACAGAACACAAACATACATAAAAAAACATAAAAAACATAAACATAAAGTAACTTACGGGTGAGCGAACACCTGCCAGAGGTTCAGACAGAACACAGACATACATAAAGAAGATAAAGTAACTTACAGGTGAGCGAACACCGCGCCAGAGGTTCAGACAGAACACAAACATACATATAACGTAGATTACAGGTGAGCTAATACAGTAACTAAGGCACCTCTAACTATATAGAAAAAAAAAAAAAAAAATACTATAGGCATGACTGATATAAGATAGTACTGATGACAGGAAGAACACTCCTTCCAGCCTTTGCTTAGATAGCAAATCCTGCAAGGCAGCAGAACATGGAACAGGTTGCACTGGGTTACATGTTACCAGGATTAGGGTTAGGGTTAGGGTTAGGTGTTAATGTACTTCCGCATTAATTTAACTGCTTTGACATTTCAACGACAATCAATTACAGCTTAAGAATCGAGGTAATAAAAATTGTAATTGAAAGATTTTTTTACATTAAAAGTTTCTTTCAACTACACTATAAGGATAAATATATATATATATATATATATATATATATATATATATATATATATATATATATATATATATATATATACATATATATATATATATATATATATATATATATATATATATATATATATATATATATATATATATATATATATATATAAATATATATATACTACTGTCAGACAATCAATACTATTTTCAATCCTCTTGCTTTACGGCCGACTTGCTAACTGATCTAACTGAAAGATTTTATTGTGCATTAGATGGAGGCGGTGAGGCTAGGACTATTGCTCTCGACATATCTAAAGCTTTCGATAAAGTTTGAATAAATTTCGATAAAGTCTCCATAAGCTATCTTCATATGGTGTTTCTGGGAAAGTTTTTGAGATTATTAAATCATTTCTTTCTAATCCGTTTATTAAAGTCATCTTTAAAGGCCAACACTCTTCTTTATTTCCAGTAACTTCTGGGGTTCCCCAAGGTTCCATCCTGGGCCTTGTTTTGTTTCTTATCTACATAAACAATCTTCTTTATGACCTTTCATCTAAAGTAGCTCTTTTCGCTGATGACTCAACTTTATACTTCTGTCTTGACAAAAAGTCTTCTCTTTATGATCGCCTAGAACAAGCAGCTGATCTTGAATCTGATCTCACTTCAGTAATAGATTGGGGTTCACAGTGGCTTGTGAATTTCAACTCTAAAAAACCCAATTGCTTTCTGCAAACAATTACCGTAATATGGTCAACATTCCTTTATTAATGAATGGCAATCCTCTTACTGAGTCCTCCTCTTTACGTCTTCACGGATTATCGCTTACTACTGACCTTTCATGGAAACCATATATACAATCGATTGCTAAATTAGCTACTGCTATGATTGCTTCTCTTTATCGTGCTTGCCATTTTCTTACTTCTGATTCCATTCTCTACCTCTAGAATCTAAATCTCTTATTCGTCCCTGTATGGAATACTGTTGTCATATTTGGGCTGGTTCTTCTAACGATTCACTTTCTCTTCTTGACAAGGTCCAAAAACGCATTGTAAATGTTGTTGGACCTGGACTATCTGCTAGGCTTGAGCCTCTTCCCCATCATCGTAAAGTTGTATCTCTTTTTCTTTTCTACAAATACTATCATGGTCACTGCTCAAAGGAGTTATTATCTCTAGTTCAATCAATTAAAATTCATTCTCGTTTTACTCGTTGCCTTGTTGGGAGTGAATGCAAATAAAAAAAATAAATATATATATATATATATATATATATATATATATATATATATATATATATATATATATATGTAAACACTGCATTTAAAATATTTATTTCTTTTATTGTGCTAAAAAATGTTAAACTTAAATTTATCATATCCTTTTTTTTCCTTATTTTTTTTTTAATTGTATTCACTCCCAACAAGGATGCGAGCAACCACTATTAAGTTGGGAGTTACAGAGCGGTTGACAGAACTCTTAAAAAGTTGAAGGTTGTATGAGTCCGGAAAACATAAAGATGGGAGAGAGTTCCAAAGGATTGAAGTACGGCAAAAAAACTAGATGAATAAAAGTTTTTAGAGCATGCAGGGACAGATACAGTAAACGAATAAGACTTAGCTGAATGACAAGTAAAACAAGAACGAATTTTAGTTGATGGAACTAGAGATGATAACTCCTTTGAGCAGTGACCATAATAGTATTGTTAGAAAAGAGAAAGAGAAGCAACTTTATGACGATGGTAAAGAGGCTCAAGCTTAGCAGATAGTCCAGGTCCAACAACATTTACAATGCGTTTTTGGACCTTGTCAAGAAGACAGTAGTTTATGTGTTACAATGTAACACAGGTTACATCTACGTAGATGTAACCTGTGTTACAATGTAACACAGGTTACATCTACGCCAGCCTAATAGATGAAAAAGAGGTTTGAGGCTGGTTAGCAAAATTTTTCTGCTTACCCCGAAAGTCTTTGCCTAGGAGGCCTTCTACAAGACAATAGCTAGATGCATTTAACATCTGCCCAAGTTGAGCACTTTTATCAAGATGAGTAGATGAGTAGTAGTAGATGAGTATGCCCAAGATGAGTATTTTTATCAATTCTACTTAGGAGTAATCAATGAAAGAAATAAATAATATATTTTATAAGCAGTGTTCATTTGTTTGACCACTATAATTATTTATATTAATAATATATATTATAATTATATATATATATATATATATATATATATATATATATATATATATATATATATATATATATATATATATATATATATATATATATATATATATATATATGTATATATATATATATATATATATTATATATATATATATATATATATATATATATATATATATACAGTATCGGACAAAACAAGTGCAACCAATTAATGCTAATTAAGTTTATTTATATAAAAGTGCTGCATTTTTTAAATTTAGAGAAATAACTATGTAACTGTTTAGAGACAACGTTCTTCAAGTTTTATTCATCACAAAGTTTATTATTTGTACATGAAAATTAATAAATTAATCAAAAGTATTAAAAAAAGTTGATTTCCTTCTGGAAAAAACAAGTGCAACTCCACAAAATGTTGACCAACCTGTATTTCGCTATCAACATTTTGTGGCAAATCCTTTGTTGTAGATCACAGCCTTGCATCTTCGAAGCATAGATTCAATTAGGTGATCAATGAAACTTTGTGGAATCGCTGCCCAGGCCTTTTGGATTTGTTCAAATAGGTGATCCTTATTACAAACACCTCCACAATTAATTCTGCGGTTCACGATCTCCCACAGGTTTTCGATAGGGTTGATATCCGGAGATTGGAGCGACCAATCCATCACCGATAGGTGGTTGTCTTGAAACCACTGCTTGACTACTTTTGCAGTGTGTTTCGGATCGTTGTCTTGCTAAAAAAACCATTTTATTGGCATATTCCATTCAGCATGAGGTAACATAACATCTTTCAGGATATTTTTATACATGAAACGGTCCATTATTCAATTGATTCAATGTATTGGACCTAGACTATTAGCAGAAAAACACCCCCAGACCAGTACCATGCCTCCACCATGCTTCATTGTCTTATGGCAGTAACGTAAATTGAGGCGTTTTCCGGCCGGCCAATGTACATGCTTCATTGTCTTATGGCAGTAACGTAAATTGAGGCGTTTTCCGGCCGGCCAATATATATATATATATATATATATATATATATATATATATATATATATATATATATATATATATATATATATATATATATATATATATATATATATATATATATATATGGTAAAATTTTTTTTACCATATATATTTTTTATATATTTTTTGACCATATATATATATATATATATATATATATATATATATATATATATATATATATATATATATATATATATATATATATATATATATATATATATATACATATATATATCTACAGCGGTGGCCAAAAATGAAAGAAAAAATTAAGAAGATTCTAATTGACATATTGAATTTTTTTTTTAATATCTTGTAAATTAAAACATACAGATTAAAATGGTATAATTTTTTAACCTAATTCTAATTAAAGAGCGTTTAACTTATTAAAAAACTGATGAGTACTTATAAATCTCCTTTAAATAAATTGGACAAAATTTAACAACCACTTTCAAATCTTTAATTTGCACTTATTAAAAATAATAATTGATTATTTTTTTTTTTAACTGTCTTAATTGCTTATTACGTTGACAATAAAATAAAATGTTGAAACCTGAGTTTCGATACCAAATAAACATTTATTTTTTGAATTGCAATAAGGATATAAAAATATTGCAAAAATGCGTGCAAGATACGCGGCTCTTGTATCAAAAGAAGAAGGCTATAGCATCAGACAAATAGCAGAAAAGCTCGGAAGGTCTCACTCTTGCATTATTAACATAATTCAACAATACAAAGAGACCGTGTCAATTAATGATCGTCATAAGACTGGACGCAATAAAATTTCAAATGACCGTGATGTTCGCTCGTTAGTGAGATTAATGAAAGAAAACAGACAAGCATCATTTACAGACTTGTCTACGAAATGGACACTGTTAAATGGTCTGAAAGCAAGCCCTAGAACTCTGCCAAGTGTCCTCCACAATTTAAATTATTTATAGCGTGCTGCTGCAAAAAACCAAGCTTAAATAAAAAACAAAAATTTGCCAGAAAAGAGTGGTGCAAACTACATAAAAATTGGTCAACAGATCAGTGAAGCCGTGTGGTCTTTAGTGATGAAATGAACGTTGAGGTAGACAATAGAATAGGTTGTGTAATGTTTGGTAGACTTCCAAGCAAACGGTTCGATGAATCATGCATTTTGAAACAAACAAAACAAGGCAGTGGTTCAATAGGCATTTGGGCCTGCATGAGTGCCTGTGGAGTTAGCTTTTTTTATTTATTCGATGGTAGACTCAACAAAAAAAGGTACATCAAAATTTTGGAAAACTCGCTTACTCCTAGCTTTGATTTATAGCAGTTGCAAGATTTATTTCCAGCAAGATAATGCGCCGTATCATAAAGCGCATGTTGTTAGCGATTGGTTCAATTCTAATAAACTTCAAGTGTTTCCATGGCCTGCTAATAGTCCAGACTTAAATCCAATAGAGAATTTATGGTCATGGCTTGATCACAAGCATGGTAAAGAACAACTTTACAATTTAGAAGATTTGAAATCTTCTATCTCTCATCATTTGAAAAATGTGCCAGATAAAGTAATCAAAACTTTAATGAATTCAATGCCAGAACGAGAACAAGAGTGCTTGAAAACAAATAGAGGAACATCACGTTTCTAAATTATTTTTTTATTGCTTTTTGAAAAATTTTTGAAACTGGTCTTTAAATGTCCAAATTTTTTTCCATTTATATTTTTTACTAGTCAGTTTTTTAATTTTTAGACATTATTTTGTAAAAAACTTATTCATTCTTTTATAATAAATATAAAATACAATTAAAATTCTTTCTAAAAATGTTTTTCTTTTTTTGATATCTTTTTCCAAAATAAAATCATACTACGGTTAAAAATAAATTTTGAAAAAAAAATGAGTGGTCTTTAATTTTTGGCCATACATATATATATATATATATATATATATATATATATATATATATATATATATATATATATATATATATATATATATATATATATATATATATATATATATATATACATATATATATATATATATATATATATATATATATATATATATATATATATATATATATATATATATATATATATATATATATATATATATATATATATATATACATATATATATATATATATATATATATATATATATATATATATATATATATATATATATATATATACATATATATATATATATACATATATATATATATATATATATATACATATATATATAATATATATATATATATATATATATATATATATATATATATATATATATATATATATATATATATATATAGATAGATATATATATATACATATATACATATATATATACATATATATATACATATATATATACATATATATATATACATATATATATATATATCCTTATAGTGTAGTTGAAAGAGTCTTTTAATATAAAAAAAGTCTCTTTCGACTACAATTTAATTACCTCGTCTCTTAAGCTGTATTTGATTGTCATCGAAATGTCAAAGCAATTAAATTAACGCAGAAGTACATTAAATTTTATTGTTTTTTAAAAAATTTTTAAAAAACAACAATAATAACGACTAGAAAGTTTTTTTTAATTAGTGGTGTTTTTGTTTTTGTTTTATTAAAAAACATTTTCAAAACATGCGTAAATGTTGCTACATCAACTATCTTATAGCCTGCTGCTACAAGGGAGTGTTTCTACATCAACTATCTTATAGCTTGACTCGCAAGGGAGTGCTGCTACATCGACTGACAAATAGCCTGACTCGCAAGGGAGTGCTGCTTCAACGACTGACAAATATATATATATATATATATATATATATATATATATATATATATATATATATATATATATATATATATATATATATATATACATTTTGTTAATTTAATTTTGTTTATCTTATAATGAAGAATTGTTTCAAATATGTTAAAGCATAAAATTAAAAATTAAAAAAGTTTTTTTGTTTATAAAATAATTAAATAAAACTAAAAGTAGCACTACTTTTATTAGAATCTTGTTAGACTATTTAAGGTTGGGGGCTATTTTTATATTGGAGGCCTTTTTTAATGTGCCACAGCATAAAAATGACTTATAAAAATATCATATTGACTATTTTGGAGCCCCAAAGATTGCAGTACCCGGGGCTATAGCCCCCTCTAACTCCTATCATCCTTAATCCAGCACTGGAAATAAGGCACAAGTTAATAAATAAAAATGATTTTAAACTCTTTGATAAATAAAAGAACATTTGTTTCCTTATTAAGCAATCGTAAGATGTTACTTTATATAAAAAAATTTCACTTAATTTTATCAAAAAATTATAATAAAGCGATGTTTCAAAAATATTTGTTATAAAAGTAATTTATTTTGCTTTCAGTTTTTTTACGTTAAAAGTTATTTTCTTTTCCTAGTTAAATACTTTTTTGTAATTGCTCTCATCGGTCTAATCCTCTTTGCGCTTTATTTTTTATTTTTTGAAATGTTCTCAAAATGAATAAAAAATCTAGCCAGTATTTTGCAACTAAATATTATTTTTGTGGTCAGTAATCAAGAGCAATTGCTCCTGCTTTTCCAACTAAGAGATGCTAAGAGATGCACAAAAAGGTGAAAACCACAGAGTGGAATGGGCATTGACTTGGATGCACTAAGAAGAAATAAAAGCATTCTTGCCTGAAACCAAGAGGTTACGTAGGAGGCACATTTATCTGCTGACATAGAAAAGACATCAGCCCTAGGACTGTAATGAAGAAAACTACAAACAGAATTTAAAGTCAGCTTTAGGGTAGTAGTAAGTAGTGCAATGATAGGATGAGTTTGAAAAGTAAGTAGGAGATAAAAAAAATCAACAATATTGGCAAAGGGGTAAAGAGTGAGGATTAGGATTAGAGATAGGCCAATTTGATCAGAAAGTTTATCTTAAAAAGTGTGTCTTGGGAAAAAAGAAGAATATTAAAGAACAAAGGGAAAGGTGATAGAGTGAAAAAATGCTAAGCGAAAGAACATAAAAAAATGGTAGAAAGATTGAAACCTGACTTCACAAAAAATAGGTGAATTAATATGTATACCCCAACACCAAGCATGTAACTATTAAAATCTTTGCAAATCAAAGGATAGTACTCATCAACACTGAAATCTGAAAAAAGAATTGCAGAAATTTAATTAGTCTTACTAGGAGCAAGCAAGTCTGTTGGATTTTGCAAGACGTAAGATTAAACTGATAGTTGCTTTGTACACCATAAATATTTGTAAAAGATACATTAAAACATTTAGGTGGTGGGAATGGCTTTTTGTTTAATATTATAGGTTAATTTTGGCATGATTTAAGTTTAAAGAAAACTTGATTTATTCATAGAGAGAGCACAGTTTCCTAAGTAATGAACTACGCAAATTGTCTCAATCCTGTTAATTAACCTTAAGTTGTAACATAGAGCTCCTTATGTGGCCTTCACGATGGACACTCAAAGCCTTAACAGGGACAACATCCATGCAAAACATGGCAGTGTTAATACTCTGATATTTTGCAGCTGTTAATGGAATCAGCCTTTCTGAGAACTACCACAGAGTTCAGGAAATCTTACTACCAGTTGGCCTCAGAACCATTAAACTGAGTTTTAGAGCTGTACCCTTATTAGAAGATAACAGGAGTAGTTGCATGGCCACAATCAGGAGGCTTA
Source organism: Hydra vulgaris (assembly GCF_022113875.1). Classification (NCBI taxonomy): domain Eukaryota; kingdom Metazoa; phylum Cnidaria; class Hydrozoa; order Anthoathecata; family Hydridae; genus Hydra; species Hydra vulgaris. Next base: position 65,504,073 of record NC_061159.1, on the reverse strand, counting down.
TGTGTTTATGTTGTTTTAAGTTATAAACAATTAAGTTCTTAAAAACTTATTTTAAATCTTGTAATACATTTCTGAATCGAATTTGATCTTAACCAAATTTGTTCTAAACCAAACTTCCTGTTCTATTGCATTTTTTTTTGTTTTGTTTCGTTTTGTTTAATTTATCTCCTCTAGGCTAAGAAAGCCACTACAGACAAAGAAGCTACTTATTAGTGGTTATAATCTTCTCCCAACTCTATAATTCTTTCTAACAATTTTTTCTAACAACTTGCATTATAAAATTTTTATTTGAATAGACAAAGTTCTTCTTCATTTTCATCTTTGATTTTCTTCTTCATCCTCAAATTTTTAAGGTTAAAATTTTTATTCTAAAAGTTCTTTATTCAGTCTCTATAATAGATCATTTACAAAAACTTTTATAAGTTATATAATATATTCTAATTTGTATTATCTTTTTATTTTTAGTTAACAATTCAAGTTAATAATAATATAGTTTTTCCTGATTCTTATAATTCCATCTGAAAAGATCCTATTTGTATCCTTATGTTAAGATGCCAACTTTACAAACAAGTTTACAAGCTTAACAACAAAAACAAAAACTTTACAACTACTTTATTTAACTCCCCTAAGTTTTAACAACTTCTTATTCAAAAAAAAGTGAAATTACAAAAAAAAGTCTAAGCTGCAAACACACATTTTATTGTTGGTATTAAAAAAGTCATATGTAATAATTCTGAAAAAAATATTACTTAAACATCAATGTGTATTTACAAAAAACAAAACCAGACTTACATATTATCATGTTCCATGTTAATTTCAAATTTTTCTTTTTTTCGGTAAGCTTCAAATTCCTCTTTTCCGTAGGCACAATTATTTGGTTTAATTTCAATTTTATCAATCCATTCGGATGTCCATTCAGTGATTATTGATCCAACAGAATTTTCTGAATGTAGTACTATTTTTCCCAAAACCAGAAATGTTAAATGAGAATTTGATCTAGCCATGGCATTTATAACTGTGTGTCGAAGATAAATGTCATTTGGGTCTACAAATATAATAACAGATTCGGACTCTGCTCCAGAAAACCCTTTATGATCAGTTACAAGTATATGAGATTTAATATTTGTTGATTGTTTAACTTTTTTTTTATCCTCAATTGATGGTGTGCACTTGCGCAAATGTGGAGTATATATTATTGCTTTGAAAAAATTTTTTTTTTCAGTATTAGCTTTTTTTATAGCAAATGAAACTGACTCAACTTCATCCATGTTGTTGCAAATAACAACTGTTTTTGGTCCATTTTCAAAAATACAATGTTTCCTTAGTACATCTGATAATAGATAGACAGAATTTATGTCTGTAATGTTCGAAAAAGGAAAATATATTATTTTAGGTCTTGGTCCTTTAATGGAATGTCCGAAGTTAGTTTCATCAAACACACAGTTTATTTCTATGCAATTTGAACCTTTAGGATCTTTTTTAATATATTTATGAAAAGAATCTGAATTCTTGCTGTTGGATTTAAATCATCTGCAACAGTTGGTTCACTTTGAATATTATTACCAGATTCCTCAGTTAATGCACTATAACTATATCTGATTTCTGTTGAGTTTTTTTCTTGCGTGTTGACTTGGTTATCATTTGAAAATCTAATAACAGTTTGTTTTTCCTCAATGGCTTTTTGAAAACTATCAATTAACAATTTAATACCTTGTGTTACTCTCATTGATTTTTTTAGAGTTATAATCTTCATAGATTTTCCTAAAAATTCTTCAGTGAAACAACTCTTTTTTATGTTAATTTTATCAGTCGTGTTTTCATTTACTAATTCACTATTTTTTTTAATACTTTCAGGAATAAAAACCACTAAACATTTATTCAACTTATTTGAAGGCTCTAAAAACCTTTCATTTAATTTCTTTTCATCTTCTTCTTTAAAATATTCATCAGAAAGTTCTTCTAAAACAAAACACACATCATCACTTGTTATAGTTGCATAATGCTCAAGTGTATCTGGAATAGAAATTTCATCTTTATCTTGAGGTACTTTATTCCATAAATTAAATAAGTTATCGCAATGTACAGTAACGTTAGTAGGTTTAACTCTTATTAATTCATCATTAATAAACTGTTTCATTTCACATTCATACAAGGAAAAATGATTGCAGCATATGTAATACAAAGTTATAGATCTATTTCTACTTTTTTTAATAATATTTCTAACAATCTCTTTTCCTACCACAGATTTTCCAGAACCAAACCCTCCAGTAATAATTTTTTTTTTATTTTTTCCTTCATCTTTTATTGCATCATATTGTTCAATATTGAGAACCAATGATGTAATCTGCTCTGGAATATTAGCTTTATAATTGGGAAAATCAATCTCTAGCATGAACATCATTGCTAAGCCAATCATTTTTTTGAAAAGTTTATTCTTTTCTTTTGTTATTTGACTATTATCAACTAAAAAACCTTCAGATTTTGTAATCTTTTCTAGCCAAATTTTAAATTTTTCTACATCTTCAAGTTCATCTTCACATAAAAAATTAAAAGAAGATTCAAACTTAAATTGGTCAGAAAATAAAAAACAAAGTTCTTCTGGTAACGATTCTTGTTTAATTGTAGGTAAAACCAAAATTCCTGATATTAATAATTGTTTATCATATATAAGATCTTTGTAGATGTTAATAAATAATATTATATCAGTTAAACAATTCTCAGACTCAATTTTAATGCAGTCTAATAAAGATTTATCGCTTTCCTTACAAACAATACGAGCAATAATGACATGACTGTGATCAGAGAGAAATAATACAAAGCTATTGTTGTAGGATTGTATTTTTTTTAATTTTTTAACATTAATCTTTAACCGAGAAGCATGAGCATATAAATCATATTCTGGTAGTAGAGAGTAAATTTTTCTATATTTTGTTGTTTCTTGTTTTTGTATTTTTTTTGTTTTTTGTTGTTCCTTGTTTTGTTTTGAGGAAAAATAACTGTGAAACTTTGAAATAACATAGTTGTCTTCAAAAGTTTTGCAAATAAGAACATAAGTTACATCATCAAGAACATAAGTTACATCATCACTTCTAGAACAGGTTTAAAAATGCATTGTAAACTACGTTTACAATGTATTTTTGGACCTAGTCTAGAAGTGAAAAAGCATCATTAAAAGAACCAGCACAAATATAACAACAGGATTCCATTCAGGAATGAATAATAGATTTGTAGAGGTAAAGATTGGAATCAGGAGTAAGAATATAATACACAATAAAGAAAGTTCCCTTTCCTCTTTGCCAACTTCATCAGTGGAAGCTAATAGATGCTTCAGCGCGGCTGGCTTATTCATTACTAAAATAAGAACATCATTATAGTAATGAAATGATTTACACATTATGTTTTTTAAGGTCATATTTGACCACAAAAAATAGCTTTTATGTGTTTGGCTGAAGTAATAAGTCATTTTTTAAATTCTTTATAAAACAAAACAAACTACCATATATAATATTTTGTTATATTGATTACCAAGAACACAAAGCCTACCATGCACTAATTTACTTTGTACTTAAAACAAATGTTATTACTTATCCTATAACTATTTGAACTTAATATATATTATCAGGTCTCACCTCAATTTACAACAAAAATAATTTATCAAGCTTATTTATTATAATAAATTTTTATTATATTATTATAACATATTATTATAATACTGTGAATTGTAATGGATAATAGAAAAGGTATTTAAACATCCAAATTTTTTATATTATTGGGAGTGATATGTGTTTTTAAAATTTATGGCAGTATTACAAATATTAATTAATGTGTCAGTAATAAACATTTATGAAATATGCAGTTAGGCATTAACACTCACTCACACATACACACACACAAGTTGTAAAAAATATGGCAAAATGATCACAAAACAAACAAAAGACATTTTTAATAATCTTTTGTTTGTAAACTTTTTTTAAAACTTTATTTTTTTTTAAAGTTGTGTATGAATGCTCTGTGGCATGTTCTCCCTAACAAGAAATGTTATATAGAAAATTTTTTACCCCATTTAGTTGAAGTTTCTTTAAGAATAATTATAAATGTTTTTATTAAAAATTTTGTTTTTCTGAAATAACCTAATAAAGTTTATCTTTCAAAAAAATTTTACTCAAACAAGACTTTCTTTTTGTTTATAGTCTCTGCTGGAACAATGCCTAAAATAATAAATCTATAACACAAAAAAAAAATATTAGAAACAGTATAAATCTATAAAAAAAAAATTAAAAAAAAAATCATCTTTATATACATTAAATTTGCTTTTTATTTACTTTTTTATGAAAACAATAAAATTTAATTACTTATTTATGTTTGTTTGACGGAGAAATTTAGGCTGAAAGTTAATAGTAACAATTTCTATAGTTAAAGAATCGTTTTTTATTTTCCTTAATCAAAGATAAATTTAATTTCTAAACATTATTTATTAATATACTCACTAAATAAAGTTTACAGTTAAACCCAAGCATGAGCTTTAATTTAACAGTAAACAAAGATCACCTAGTTTGAGTACTATCTTTATTAGAAAGTCTAAAAACAGTGTAAGTAATAGGGTCATTCCGTGTCAAATCAACTAAAAAAAAAATTTTCGGCACCATACCATCTTGGATTTTGCTAATTTTTGGAGTAAAAGCTTAAATTAATGAAAGAAAACTTCACTCCAAATTATAGTATCAGACTTCTTACGGTTTCAGAGATATTGATACTCAGTCCCAATCTCTTTTTTACCTTTTTTTTTCAGCGCCATTTATTTTTTAAGCTTATTGCACTACACAATTAGCTTTAACTTATGAAATACTTGTTCAATAGTGATGAAAATTTCTACCTAACTACTTTTTAGGGTGAGGAACTCAAAAATCAAGACTAAAACGTTAAAAAGTTTAAGCTTCTATATAAATATTTAATTTCAAAATGGTGTAACACTTTTTGTAAAATTTTTGATGCCCCGTACAAAAAAAAAGTTCATCTCAAGAAGCCTAAATGATATGATTCTGAAATTTTTTCTAGAAAAAATTTCAGAATCATATCATTTAGGCACAAAAAATCTGGAAGGGTTTTCTTTTTTAAATCAAATTTATTTGCATTTAAAGTTTTACAATAATAAATCAAAAAAAAATTAAAATCACACTAAAACCATGGAAATAATTAAATTACAATAAGAAAAATTAAAACTAAAAGCTAATAAGAATTAACAATCTTTGACATTTAAAAAAAATAAGAATTAAAAATTTTTGACAGATAACAAATTAGTTCTCTGGTTTAAAGTTTGCCCAGCTATCTTCAATGCTCTGGTGATCAATTTCACTGATTTTGTATTGTCTTCCTGTAACAGTTGTTGGAATATTAATCATTAGCAATAAGTTTGTTGATGGAACCCAGCAAACATCATCTCTAGAAGGCCAGCAATATGACCTTGAAGGGTAACATGGATGCATGAAACTAACTTGAAAGTCTTAATTTTCAACATCAATTTCCTCAACTAGTCCGATCCATGGATTGTTATCATATATCAAACATACAAACACACCAATGCTTATATTAGACAAGAATTCTTTAATAATCTCATCAGTTTGAAAATTAAAAAGAAATAAATACTCCAATTGTTCAGAAACAATTTTAGTTCCAATTTTTGTGTTACTTATTGGAACGAAATTGTGATAGCTACAAGTGCCTGGTAACGTTTTTGCAGTTGTATATCTTTTCTCCATTTCACTTCGAATTATCGTGTTTGACTCCTTGGAAATGTAATAAAAATTAATTCCTATGATTTCATTTTGGCAAAAATTAAACATTGCAGACGCTGTAAGAATATGATTTGTTGTTGTTCGATGAAGACTAGCAATTGAAGTCAGTCTTTTTACAGTCCCACCAATACCATCACAGGGTGATTTACCCTGACTTATTGCAAAGAAAGACCAGGTACATTTCATAGCAAAATCTTGTTCATGGTGGCATATATTTACGAAGTGTTTGCAGTTTTTGTACTGGCCAGCACACCCATCTGAAAAGTAATGGACACTTTCTATTTGATGAGAAATACTGCTTTTAATATGTTCAATTGTTAGCTTCATCACATGATAAACCATATCAGCATCATGCAGTAAATTATCTGAGATGAAACATATTGAATCACATTTGAGAACATTATTTTCTTTATAATAAATTACTGTTGGATGCAATGTGGCTTGAATTTTGTTCCAATAAAAACTTTGTATTTCGTCTTGTACAACAAACTCGTAATTTTCTGAGAAGTCACAAAGGACAATGACTTCAGTACTACTTAACTCATTTATAATCATCATCTTCAAAAATCGTCTTGAGAGTACAACTCATTTTCAAGATAATGTACCGATGTAGAATCTTAAAAAATGTAAAAAAGTCTTGTTTGCCCTACTACAAACAAGGATATCAATAAGCTCGTGATAATCCTTTTATAATTTAACTGCACTAATCATTAACTTAACATATTGATGGTAGGTGCACACGCATACTGTATGCGTACCAGATGCTCCAACTGTAATGCACCATTTTGGACGATGTGAGCAAAAGTTAGAAAAGCAGCTCTTTATATCTGGATAACAGGTTTTAAACTTCGCATATAGCTCTTTTAGATTTGAAAGAATAAAACCCTTTTGCATATGAGATCTTCGAGCTATACTAACAAAATCTTTTTTACCAGACATTAGCCTACTATTTTCATCATTACAGTAAAATTCAATAATTTTATCTACTGTTTTTTGAGGTATTTCCTTTCCTTTTTTTTTTTCAGGAAAAGATAAAATACCATTTTTCTGCAGCAATTTGCGTGATATCTGCACCATATAATTAGTAACATTAAATTCATTTTCTATATCTTTGTGAGACCAAGAAATTGGAACCAATGTTAGTAGTTGAATTTTCTGATTACGATTGTAAATTAACATTTTTTCTTTGATTTTTCTAATAAGTATATCCATGTCATTTGCTTTACCTTTAACTTTCTTAGATAATTTAATGAAGGAATCTTCTTTACTTAACTGTTCAGGATCTATATTTAAAGTCCTTGCAATACCTAACTTTACTGTTTTTTGAATATGTAACAATTTTTTTTTGCCAAGAGCAACTCTTGAGTGACTATTTACAGCATGCATTTTGAGAGGACTTATGTTCATAGTCGTCAAAGAAGAATTAAGATTTTTTTTAACAATTCATTTATATTAAGTTCATTATCTTCATCCTCATAAATCTGGCTACAAGTTGGTTCTCTTTGCTCATCATCCTTAACTGATATTAATTTAATCATACACGAGGGACATATCTTTTCTCCAGGAATAGCATTAATACCAATATTTTTTAATTTCCCAGCAAGTTGCATATTAATTTCTTTACATCCTCCTAAAAACATGAGTGATAATTACTGCTTCAGTGAGTATTTTGAAAAAATATATATAATTTATAAATAATTACAATAGTTTTAAAAAAGTTTCATGGTTAAGTAATAATACCTTTTCTTCTTTTTCCATTGTGTGAATTAAATGGATCAAAGCAAGTTATGTGGATTGTAGTGTAACGTTTTAAATAAATATATTCATGGTGTAGGCAAACCGTTGCATTTTCATCAAATTGAATGCCAGAACGACTAATAATCAAGTCTTTTTCCACATCATTAAGACTTGAAACTTTCTTGATATCATGGGATTTTACATATGTTTGTTTGTTACAATTTCTTTATTTATTATTCCAATCGAACATAATAATTATTGTTTAAAGATTTGAAAATAGAAAATCCATTAGCTATTAAACATAATGATTGCATAAAATAAAGATCTTTTATGTGAAATGCAAACAAGTTGATATATTAGAACTGTACCTTACACAGCAAGATTCTAAAAATCTTTTTAAAAAATGCAAAAAATTTATGCAAATTGTTTTTTTCATTATTAAATAACAGTTTTTCTTAACTTTTTAAATAAAACTTTAAATGCAAATAAATCTAATTTGAAAAAGAAAACTCTTCCAGATTTTTTGTATTATGGAGTTTGATACATATAGAACTTTAGGAAAAAATTTCAGAATTTTATCTTTTAGGCATCTTGAGATAAACATTTTTTTGTACAGGGCATCAAAAAACTTACAAAAAGTATTACACCATTTTAAAATTGAATTTTTATATAGAAGCTTGAGTTTTTGTGTGTTTTAGCCATCATGTTTTAAGCTCCTCACCTTAAAAAATAGTTAGGTAGAAATTTTGACCACTATTAAACAAGTATTTCATAAGTTTTAGCCATCATGTTTTAAGCTCCTCACCTTAAAAAATAGTTAGGTAGAAATTTTGACCACTATTAAACAAGTATTTCATAAGTTTTAGCCATCATGTTTTAAGCTCCTCATCTTAAAAAATAGTTAGGTAGAAATTTTGACCACTATTAAACAAGTATTTCATAAGTTAAAGCTAATTGTTTCGTGCAATGAGCCTAAAAAATAAATGGCGCTGAAAAGAAAAGTCAAAAAAGAGGTTGGGACCAAGTATCAATATTTCTGATACCGTAAGGAGTCAGACACTAAAATTTGGAGTGAAGTTTTTTTTTATTAAATCAAGCTTGTATTCCAAAAATCAGCAAAATCTGAAATTGCATGGTGTCGAGCATAAATTGAATTGAGCTGGAATGGCCCAATACACATATCTTTAACAAATAAAAGTATTACTTATATTGATGAACAAAAACTTGACTCCAAATTTTAATGTCTGATTCCTTACAGTTTCAAGGTTATTGATACTGAGTTCCAATCTGTTTTTTGCGTATTTTTTTCAGAGCTATTTATTTTTTTAATTAATTAGTTAACACAATTAGCTTTAACTTATGAAATACTTGGTCATTAGTGTTGAAAATTAGTACCAAACTATTTTTTTAGGAAGATAAACTCAAAAATGATACCTAAAACATTAAAAAATTAAAGCTTCTCTATCAAAATTCAATTTGTGACACTTTTTATTAGTTTTTTGACGCTCCTAACAAAAAAAAAACATATTCTGAGATGCCTAAAAAATATGATTCTGAAAAATTTTCCTATGGTTCTATATAAAAAAAAAAAACTCCAAGGTTTTGCATTAAAAGTTTTATAAAAAAATTAAGAAAAGTTGTTATTTAATAATGAAATAAAAAGTATATAAATTTTTTTTTGCATTACTTTCAAAAGATTATAGAATCTCAGGTACGCTTCTAATATATAAACTTGTTTGCATTTCACATTAAAGATCTTCACATTATACAACCTTCATGTCTAATGAGGGATTTTCTATTTACGACATTATTTTAGGGAGAGGAACTCAAAAATGATGGCTAAAGCAAAAATTTTCTTTGCAAAAATTAAAGCATTTATATGAAGTTTTTTGTAAGTTTTTTGATGCCCCATACAAAAAACTTTATCTTGAAATGCCTAAAAGATATGTTTATGAAATTTTTTCCTAATGTTCTATAAGTAAGAAATGCCATAAAACAAAAAAAAACTGCAAAGGTAATCTTTTTTAAATCAGATTTATTTGCAATTAAAGTTTTATAATTCTTAACTCCAACTTATATTTTAATTTTTATAAAAAATCAGCAATGTATGAGTTTTGCAACTTAAGAATGAACAGTAAGTTTTTGTAACTTATTTTTTAGAGTATTAATTAAGCTACTTGTGATTTCTGGTTAACTTAGTAGCTCAGATAGATATATATCGATATATTTAGATATAGATAGGTCTGTTTTTCCATTCTTTGTAGTCTATACAATAACCATTATCTTCGTCAATATCTTCTTGAGAGTAGAACTCATTTTCAAGATGTCTTAATATAGAATCTTCTCGATACATAGGCAACAATGTATCATGCAATTCTTGTTAGCGCTACTACAAACAAGCATATCAATAAGTTCATGATAAAACTTTGATAATTCAATAGCACTAATCATAGACTTAACATTTTGATGGTAGATGCGCATACAGTATGTGTGTGATCACACACATACTGTATTTGTACCGGATGCTCATGCTGTAATGGAGAAAGTCTCCATAGAGACTTCTTAAGTCTGTAATGGTTCTCCGCTGCGCGGAGAAACGAGTTGAGCGCGGTACTACCAGGGACGTGGTGGGGATCAAACTCGGAACCACTCGTTTATGAAGGTAGCGCTCTACCACTACACCACTACCGCATTTTTCACTACTTCAGTGAGTATTTTGCAAAAAAATCAAGTATATATAATTACAATAAAGTTTAAAAAAAGCTTCATAGTTAAGTAATAATACTTTTTATTCTTTTTCCATTGTATGAATTAAATGAATCACAGCAATTTTTGTGAGTTGTGGAGTAAGTAAATATATTCATAGAAGCAAATAATTGCATTTTTATTACTTTGAATGGCAGAATGACTACTTAGCAAGTCTTCTTCTTATCATTGAAACTTGAAATTTTCTTGATGTCATTCGAATTTACTTTATTTTAGATATTTTGATTTTTACATCATTTTTGATATCATTGGATGTTTATTTGTGACAATTTTCTTTATTAATTCAATTGAACATCTTTCTTTATCGTTAATATTTTTATATTATTTTTTAGTTCTGTAAGAAACATTTTTAAAATAATTAATCGAAGATTTGTAAATAGGAAATCCTTCATTAAAAATGAAGTTTGTATAATGTGAAGATCTTTAATGTGAAATGCAAACAAGTTTATATTACAACTGTTCCTGTGATTGTAAAATCTTTTAAAAAAGATACAAAATAAAAATGTATATAATTTTTTTTCATTAGTAAACAACAATTTTTTTTAATTTTTTTTTGAAGAACTTTTAATGTAAATAAATCAGATTCAAAAAAGAAAATCCTTGGAGTTTTTTTTTATTGGAGTTTGTTATATATTGAAACATAGGAAAAAGTTTTAGAATCATAACTTTTATGGATTTGATATGGCGCATGATGCCGAGCACAAAATACAAAAAATACAAATAAAAGTACAAAAATAAAAAAATAAAAACACAAAAACAGCTTTATCGATGCTGTAATTCATGTTTATACAAAACTTGAAAAAGTTTGTTCATTTTTTTTTTAAATAAGTAAAGCATATCTAATTTGTTAATAACATTAAAATATTTGGCAGAATTTTAATTAAACAGCAAAAAAATAACATATTAAACTAGTTCTTTTTAAAATCAGTTTGATAAAAAGTTAACTATTAACCTTTAACAGTACCATTACAAACTTCCTCTAATATTTTTCCTTTTGAATCTTTAAATGGCCAGATTCCACCTTAGAAACGCAAGGTCCCAGACCTGTTTTCAAAGCTCTTTTGAGATTTTTTTCTAAAACAATATATGTCTGAAATCTAAATCTGAAATCTTAAAATCTGCTTGTATTAGTGTTTTACTTGCATCAGTTTTACTTATTAGGGTGATAACAATAAAAAGAATGTATCTAGCAGTGACAAATTCCCAGACCCCATCCTCACGGCACTAGGACCCGGATATGTTTTTTAAATCCTTTTGAGGCTCGTTTTTGTTGAAAATGGTAGTTTTCTGAAACCCATTAGAATAAACTATTGTCAGTGCTACATGCAATAATTTTACTTATTAGAGTGAAAACAAATGTATGAATGTATGTAGCAGAGGTAACTTGGGGCAAGGGTAAGGGGGATAAAAATACAAAAAGCTGTTATAACAACTTAAAAAAGATTCTTATTTTTTAACATTTCTTCAATTTTTTAAGTTGTGAGTACTGTGCCCCATATGCTCCAAACTAGATCCCCATATGCCCCTCTACCAGTCATTTCTAACTCAGCCCTAATTCAAATTTATAAATTAAAAAATAACAAAAACTAATGTACTCAAACAAAAATTTTAAAAGAATGAAAAATATGGTTTTATGCAATCAAGAAAACATATTACAGATAACATCATTTAAAATTATTCTAATAAAATAACATACATAATTTAATCAAACCTTGACGTATTATTAAACTAAAATACTACAGAAAAATAATAGCCATACTTGTACTTAACTATATATTTAGTTCATTTTATATGTATGCATATTTTAATAGATTAAATTGCTGTTATTTAGAATGGTTATGGCTTAACTTCCTTTTTGTATCTTCAGTTCAAATTTTTTTTCTATGATATTCAACTACTTGGTAAAGACGCTGATTGTCATTTTTTTTCAAAACTTCATTTAAGTCAGTTGCTAATTTAATTGCCTGTTCTGCACAGCCATAACCACTTTCATGGCAAGAACAACCTTACAAGTAGCTTTGTAGTCATCCCGATTAGCCCAAGATTTAGGATACGATGTCAAGAATTCTTTTGGTAGATTGAGAGAGTCAAACAAATTCAGTGAGCGTCGTGTAACAAAGTTAGCTACAAAGTTAGTTCAGAGAATGTATAAATCTTGTTTGAAGCAAGCCTTCTATTGTGACCTGGTAATGACTCTTTTTGTAAGGCATTTACAATTTCCATTATCTTTTTAAAAGAAATTTCTTCACTGAACAAAGTTGCAACATTTGCAACTTTGCTGTTAACTTGACAGCAATAGTTCTCGATTACTTTTAAAAGAAGAATATCAGTTTTTGGTGCTTCTGTTGTGAGAGGTGCTGAAAACCAGAAACATACATAAATTGTGGTTATGAAGAGACAAATTCTTCTTAAAATCCCAATTTCTTTATCTGTGACATTTAATTGATGACGAAAACCAAAAATTTTTAAACAGTATATTCCTTTAGCCATCCATCTTGCATGATGGTAAGCCCCAGGAGTGCGAATGCTTATTGTACCATTAATTTCTCCAAAAATGAGAAGAGCTAGTTGCCCAAACTCTTTATAATCATCTCTTGGTTGAGTGTCCTTTAAGTTTTTTTTCTAATTTTCCACCACATTGGATTTTCGAGATGCAAGCCACTCTTTTTCAAGCTTTGTAAGGCATCCAGTTCCGCTTGTATCACTTTCAAGTGGTTCAAATTTTGATTTTTTTATTAACTCCCACTAAGACTTCACTCTACCAAAGAGTTCAATGTTTGGTCCTTTTGATACAAAAAACGTATCAAACACTGCATTTGCACAGATTTCAAGAATATGATGTTGACTGGCTAAAAACTAAACTCTTCGGTTCATTGACTTCTGTATAACAGTTATTGCCCCATTAAAACTTCTTGTATTACTTGCAGTAGTGTCAAATCAAAGACCTGCAAGATGCTATTCGACACTAGGCCATTCATGAATGAACTCAACTACCTTCTGTCCCATCAGAGCACCAGTACCAGCAGGTATCTCAGGATCCCTAGTAATTTCTCAATATCCAAACCAGATACAACAATTGGCAGACATTCGCATCTGGTTCTATCAACATATGACAACATTTTACCATCAAAATGAGCAACTAGCGGAACCAAGGGTTGAAAATCTTTTCTTACTGCTGTTGAAAGAGATTCGTGAGATGTAGTGTGAGCTTCTATTAGAGTGGAATGTTTTTTGATTGCAGCTAGGGCTGGTGTGACAACCATCATTGCTTGTCATGGTGTTATTTTTGTTCGGTCTAATGCTGCATTAAAGAGTTTATTATCAAGAATACAACGTTTGGATACTGTAATTAAGAGTTGACTAGTACCCATAGTAGAATGTTTTGAAATTTTTCAACGATTAAAAACTTTTTGTATTTGAATTGGCGCATCACAGTCAGAATTTTCATCCAAAGAGTAATCTAAATTGTCATCCATTAATGTTTCTGTATATTTAACTTTACTTTCTTTATGTTGTTCATAGCCTCTTTTTTCTTCAAGCTTGCGTTTTCTGTATTTTACAACTGCTTTCTTATACATTATGTCATTAACATCTTTCTAGGGTTTCTCTGGTTTATCAAAAATTGTTTATCTTTATTTATCTTGATGAGACAATCCCATTCACTATGGGCAATATCAAAAAGGATAGACATCTTAGTGGTGAATTTTTCTTCATAGCTGTGTTGAGTAGCTGATTTTCTACTTCTGTGCTTAGACACTTGAACATGTTGCTTGTGAATACTCTTAGTTTAGCAACTACATGAGGCTTTGCTATAGTTGGAATATTAGCCTAAAGCCAGAAAATCATAACTTCGTCTACAACTGTGTTGGATGATGCTGAAAGAGTTGACGTTTTGACTATCATTTCATAAAAAACTCTACATAGTGCAACACCGCTTGTTGGCAACTGACTTGGTCCATCTATTGTTGAGAGAATATGTCCGACTAGCCAAACATTTGTACTTGAGCGTGTTGCTTTGTTTGAAGCAGCCATCTTCTTATGTAATATTTTTATACTTTTTTACTATAATAGAAAGAATATAACAGAAGTTTAACAATTACAAAGTGCTCAAAGCAAAATAAAAAATTAAAAGTCTTAGATAATACACCTGCCTCTCATTCATTCCTAACCCTTTCCCACTCAACAATGGCCAACCATGTCATCACTATTATTAAATTTATACAAATTTAATTTCTGAGCTAAAGTTTACTAAGAAAAAGTTTACTTGAAATTATAGCAAATAAAATGTTTTTGAAATCAAAATAGGCATTTAGGAGCAATTTTGGGTAAATAATGCTGAGGGGGGTTAATCTAATTTTGCTTGTACTTTCCAGTCTTCTGTGAACTTCTATGTTTTAACATTATAATACTTTATATTATTTGTTTTTAGATCAACTTATTGTAGTATTTTTTATGAAATATAAATAGAATTACAAGATTAATTTTTTATACAAATTTTGGTCAATTTAGGGTTCCGATTTTCAATTTGCAAAAAAACTTTAACTATATACTTTTTATAACAGACCTCACCAAATAAGAGGTTGTGCAATTTAAAATTTGAAAAGAAATTTTTTTCCATTTAAAAAAAAACCACCCTAATATATATATATATATATATATATATATATATATATATATATATATATATATATATATATATATATATATATATATATATATATATACAGGGGCGGATCCAGGATTTTGTAACTATGTGGCCAAATCTGGGTTCGCGGACGGCGCGAAGAGCTTTTTTTTTTTTTAAATAAGTGATAGGAAGAGATTGAGGGGGGGGGGGAGTAAAGTGCCTTGAACAAAAAAATAAATAAGCCTCAATTTTTTACATTTGTTAACTTTAAACTATATCTAAAATTCCCAGATACAATTTTATATTTTCAGTTGAGAAAGAAGGGGTGACATCACCCTATTGATGTCATGATTTTTTCTGTTTTTAGTTATCTATTTAACAATAAAGTTATTTAAATTGTTGCCTTGGCTATTTAGTTCATAAATTAGACATAATACTTGTCTAACTCACTTAACGAAGTGCACCAACGAGAAGGTAAGCCATAGGACTTTGCACTCCATCAGTAAACTGTCATGTTGCCTAAGGTTAGCCCTCCATTTCTGGATTCGTTCCTTTTCTTGATAGGCAGTTTAAGTAAAGTATTAGTAATGTTGCCTAAGGTTAGCCCTCCATTTCTGGATTCTTTCCTTTTCTTGATAGGCAGATTAAGTAAAGTATTAGTAATGTTGCCTAAGGTTAGCCCTCCATTTCTGGATTCTTTCCTTTTCTTGATAGGCAGATTAAGTAAAGTATTAGTAATGTTGCCTAAGGTTAGCCCTCCATTTCTGGTTCTTCCCTTTTTTTGATAGTCAATTTAAGTTAATTATTATTAATGTTTCCTAAAGTTACTCCTCTATTTATGGATTATTTCCTTTTCTTAATAAACAGTTTAACTTAAGTATTAGTAATCTTATTTAAGGTTAGCCCTCCATTTCTGGATTCTTTTTTTTTTTTTGATAGGCAGTTATGCACAAATATTTTAAATATTTTTATAATTTTTTTTACTTTTATTTTTTAATAAATAAATAAACAAGAAAAAATATAATACAACAAATAAAGTAACAACTAAAAAAGTAACAACCTAAATCACCTGAAAACGCTCTCAACATTAGGAATTAATTGAAATAGCAAATGAAGTATTGAGTTTCACAGTTTATATAAAACAATGAATAATAATAATTTGCTAATGAAAAATGATTTTCACAATTTACATGTTTAAAACAATGAGTAGAAATATTTTGCTTTTGAAAAATTATTTATATTTAAGAGATACTTTTAAAACAATAGTTAATACTTTAAACATAACTTCAAAACTTTTATTTGAATAAAAACTTTAATTTTTTATCTCCTTTGGATGCAAATATTTCAATAACTCTGTTAATATCAGGAACTATTTCCTGATGAATAGACATTAAAGCAAGCCCATTCAATCTATTTTCTGACATAGTACTCCTAGTGTAAGTTTTTATTCTCCTAAGAGTAGATATTGACCTTTCACACTCACAAGTTGTGATTGGTATTGTAGCAAGTATATGAAAAGCCTCTAAAATGTTTGGAAAGCCTCTCATATCCATAAACTTTAATGTATCTGAAACAGTAGATGGTAATTCTGTCGTTTCTTTCCAAAATTCCTCCCATAACTCTAATTCAGCATTAATTAATGAGAAATGAAGATCAGATTTATAAAAATTCAAAAAAATTAGGAATTTTTCTTTCCATGGACAAGATCTAAAATATTGCTTTGTTAAACTAGCAGGAATAGCACATAGACCATTATAAACAATTAAGCTCTCAATATCAAACCTATTTTCTAGTTCATTGAGAAGGTGATTGAGAAGAGGCAATGTAATAGAAACTTTAAAATAATCAGATACAGTATCACATATTTGATTATCTCTATGCTTCTGAACACCACATGTTCTAGGTTTTTTTTCATCAATATCAAATGTTTTAGCCAATGCAAGAGCAATTTTATACCATTTATTATGGTAAGCATCAGCATTTCTTTGCATTTCTCTTAAACGATTAGTCAAATTCTGAATTTCATCCAGTTGCTGGGAAATATCAAAAGATTTAGTTTGAAGAGTAACAGAAATTCCATAAAAGTAATCCATTAGTTGTTTAGTTAAAACTAAAGAAACTATAAAAGAAAAATTTGTCAATAACTTCATAAAAGAAGATGCTTTTGAAGATGTTTCTTTATTGTACTCTTTTAAATTATTGTCTTCCATTTCTTCAAAAGCAGAAAAAACTGCAGAATAATTATCGAAAAACACATCAAGTCCACGAAGTTTTTGTACCCACCGAGTTCGACATGTGTCAATAAGTTTTGCTTGACCAGGAAGAAGGTATTTTTTAAGCAATTACTTCTTTTTGGAGAAAAGTTAAAAAAATAAGTTATGTCTTTAACTTGCTCAAGCAAATTTTTTACTTGCTGGATTTGGCAACTCTTCCCAACAACTAAACTAAGTTTATGTGAGGCACAGTGGACAAATAATGCCTTAGGATTAACATTTTTTATAACAGATGAAACACCTTTGTATTCATCTGACATTGAAGCAGCTCCGTCATAAGACTGGCCTCTGCATTTTCTTATATCTAAACCAAATTCTTTTAAAGTTTCAAGAATATTGGTAGCTATGCTTAAACCACTTGTACCTGTTTTACATTCAAAAAAGCGTAAAAAAACTTCCTTAATATTACTGTTCAAGTCAACATAACGTATGACAATAGAAAGTTGTTCTATTGTTGCACAGTCTGAAGCCTCGTCTGCAATAATGGAAAAGTACTTACTTTTTTAAATATCATTTAATAAAACTTCTTCAATTGCATTTCCACAACACTCAATTAACTCGTTTTGAATGGTCTTTAAAATATATGTGGAATTTTTGGGGGCAGAGAGAAGATGCTCCTTTAAAATTAAATCACCTGCATCAACCCTAAAATTTAAAAGCTCAATGAAATTACCTAGCCCTGTATTTTTTGAAGATTCTCAAATTTCTCCTTGATATTTTCTATCGTCTCTATGACCTCGTAGAGGCATATCACTTCGACCTAAAAATATTATAGTCTTAACAATTGATTCAAGCTTTTTTTTGTTTTCTTCTTTACGCTGTTTCCTAGAACTATCTAAAGAAACTTCAATAGGAAAAGTATTATTTTTAGCTCTAGATAAAAGCATATTATAACAATGCATGGACTTGATGTGTAATCCGTCAACAGTTTTCTCATGATCGTTGAAAACTTTTACAGCATTACGCCAGGTATTAAATGGTTCATTAAACAATTTACATAATGCATATTTGTTTGGTAAATTTATACCAAAAAGTGTACATGGAAGACAATATGCACCATCTTCAATTTTAGAGTAACAAAGCCAAGAAAAATCATCTAGCCATTTTAGCAAAAAACGTCTTTTTCTGCTTTTACCTGTTAAAGGGAATTGGAAACATTTATCCGGAACCCAGACATTATTAATTAGAGATAAAAGTTCATGATCATTTGTTCCTGATTTTAATTTTTCACCTTGTAGACAGTATGATGAAACATTATAGTTTGAATAAGATGCTAGCTGATTTGTATTTAATAAACTAATGTCAACAATATTGCTTTCCTTTTGTGGAACATTAGATTCAAGATTCATTTGCTTTTTATCATTGTTGTTGGCGTTTTTTGAGATAACTACTTCAGTTTTTACTATTTTATTACAAAAACTAGACTTATCTATATCTGAAGTGTTTTTAGAAACAGTAGGGAAAAACAATTTAGACTGAATTGGTTTCTGTATTTTGTTATCTGTAGGTGGAAAACTAGACTTAGAAACTTTTATTTTTTTGATGCTAAGTAAACTTGGATCACTCATAACAACAGCTGGACGTTTTTTAGAAAGATCTTTAACCAGTGCCACAAAATGATTTGGCTTAAAACATAAAATACTTTGGTTTTATGTTTTATCTAAATTGCACCACAAAATATTTATTGGACAATTTAATTTTTGGATGCGAGGCTTTATAAGAGTATTAAAAAAACTATGATACTTTTTAAAACCGATTTCAGGATAAATAGATTCAATAGGTTGCTTTATAACATTAGATAATGCTATTAGACAAATGAAAGATGAAAATGTTTTATCAAAGCAATTTAAATACGCTTCTTTTAACAGAAGTTCAGAAATCATATTATCATTAATTGTTGAAAAACTGTCAGAGCATTTAAACGAAACAGCAATAAAAAACAAATTAGAAAGCTGAGAATATTCAGATCTATGTTGATTAAAATAACTACAAAAATAATCATACCTTGTGTAAAAATTTATGTTTTCAAATAACTCAATTGATGTCAGTAATCTTAGAATTTTCAAAGTATGATTATTGTCATTTAAAATCAAAGATACTGAACTATAAAGACAATTTCCATCTTCAGTAGATCTGAGAAAAATAGTAAAATATATTAAAATATAATAATGAGTATAATATACTAAAATGTAATATCAATAACAAAAAAATAAATAGTTCAACTATAAATATTTTTTTTTTTACTAATATTACATTTTAGTATATACCATAATTTCTTATTAAAAAACTAAATCACTTTTTTTAGGTTATTTGTATGTTTAATAAATAATTTATTTTCATACTCATTATCAAGAATATAAATCTGTGTTAATAATTAGTTAAACGTTTAACTAATTATTAACACAGATTTATATTCTATTGGTGTTAAAATACCAATAAATAAAATTAAAATCTAACATTGATCTTACATCTAGATCCAATTTGTGATATTATTTTAAATAAATAATACTTTCATAAAACTCAAAACAAACAAAAAATACCTCAATGCTGAATAACCAAGATTTTTTTTACTTAAGGGTACAAAATCCATCATATCTGTGTTAAATTGGTAAGAATCGTGTATTCTTGGAAACATTAATTTTATTTCCGAAAGCTCTTTAATGAGTCTAGTTTTGTAATTTAAGACATTAGGCCTATGCTTTGTTTCTATTGCACAAGCAACTAGTTCTTAAGTTAAATATGGATTCATATTATATAAATTATAAAAAATCAAGTTATTAAAGTCACGCTATTTTAGTTTCTAAAGACGATTTTAATGAAAATGTTACGGTAACGAATAAAAAACCCAAATTAGTTAGCTACTATATAAGAGAACATTTTTCTAAATCGGACACGTCAAAACCAACTGTGTGGCCAAGTTTAATTTTCACGGTTGAAAGATCTATATTTTATTATTTATTTGATAGCATTTATCGATTGAATAAAAGGTCGGTAACGTATAATAGGAGCCGTTGTGGCCATGGCAGGAATCTCTAAGGCCAAATTACGTAAATTACGGCAGACGTAATGAAATTTTGAGGAATATTACGCTAGCAAAGAAACCCAAAGCTAAGTTGGCTGCCGTTAAATTTTATCTCTATGGCCATAACCCGATAAGGGTTATCCATAAAGTACGTCACGCAGAGTTTATAAGTATTATTGACTCTCTATTGCAGAGAATTTTGAAATAATATAGCGGATGTTTACAGCGTTTTTAAAATTTAAATTTAGCGTGACGTAGTTTATCAACGACGAAAAATGATACGCAAGTCCTAAAATCGTTTTCAATTACATATATTTAAAAATATCTTAATAAATATATCTAACTCTAAAAGACTTTTGATAAGCATTAAATAATTTTTTTTTAATAAATCAATCTGGCTTTAAACTATGTGGCCATGGCCACAATGGCCAACCCTTAGATCCGCGCCTGATATATATATATATATATATATATATATATATATATATATATATATATATATATATATATATATATATATATATATACTATATATATATATATATATATATATATATATATATATATATATATATATATATATATATATATATATATAACCTATTGTGGTCACTGTCATCAGGTAATGAAAAAAACATTACTGGTTTTGTTGGGTTTTAATTTTATTTGGGTTTTAATTATTTATTTATATTTTTGTTGGTTTATATATATATATATATATATACATATATATATATATATTTATATATATATATATATATATATATATATATATATATATATATATATATATATATATATATATATATATATATATATATATATATGTATGTATAAATAAATACATATAAATATATTATACATATATATATATATATACATATATATATATATATATATATATATATATATATATATATATATATATATATATATATATATATATATGTATATATACATACATATATATATATACATATATATATATATATATATGTATATATATACAGCGCTCAAAATAACGGTCGATCAATGATCGGCTATTTTTAGGGAAATTTCGAAAAATTCCTGGGAAAATAACCTGCTTTTGTTAAAAAATTACATTTGATCAGAAAACTATTTCAAGCGCTGTATATAAATGTGTGTATATATATATATATATATATATATATATATATATATATATATATATATATATATATATATATATATATAATTTAAAATAATTAACTGACTTTGCTGTTACAATTTCAATCAGAAGTAAGTTACATGTATTTGAAATTCTGTTAAAAAGAAAATGTTCCCACAAAGGATATTTTGTAAATTCTTTATGGTATTTAAAACAATGCCCTCTTAACGAAATTTTGACAAGTGGAAAACATTTTCATATGTTTGTTTTGTCAATATTGTGCATAAGTTTGTATAATGCTATCAAATATCCCCTTTATGTAATGATATTATGTTGTCTAAACAAATAAAGATTATCTATAAAAAGTTAAATAAAGTCATATCTTTAGCCCAAGCATGTGATTTAAAGTTTGGAAATTTTGGAAAAAAAAATGTTTGCTTAAATGTATATATTTTATTAAGAAAAACTATATAATAATAGAAAATGAAGAAATAAAAAAGAATGCATAAACAATAAACATAGTAACTGATTATGTTTTGACCACAAAATCTTGTTGACTGTCAAATTGGGGCATATTTTTTGGATGCAAGTTTTGTTCATATTAAACCTTCTCTTAAATTTTTATCGCATACTATCTACAATGGTATCGTCACTTACACAGGAAAATTTAATCGCATGATTAGAACATTCAAGAAAAGGCTTCAACTTCAATAGCTAATAACTAATGTGGAGTAGGAGTTATCAATACCTTTTTTATTTAATGTATCAACTGAACCAAACAAGTCTTAACAAATAAAGCAGTATTTAGGACGCCTAAGAATGCTACCATATTTAATGAGAAAATTGTATTTTCGAAGATGATGCAATTCGTACACAACTACCTTCAAGTACCCTTTTAAAGTAATAATAACAAAACTATTAGTATAAAAGGTGGACTCAATAATTCTATATCACTTAATAGTAACACAATAATATGCCTTTAGTTTACAAAGTAAATTTTGCAATTGTTTACGCTGTAGTGGCTTTAAAGCACTTTTTTAAAGATTTATATCAAACTTTTGGGATTGATGCGCGGGCTACTACACTAAAAAAAAAAAGAATATTTACAGATTTGTAACTGAACCAATAAGACAGCATATTTATACTTAAACTGTATTTAAGAAAAAAATCAATTTCTGACCCACCCTATATCTACTGAGAAAAATAAAAGCAAGTATTAAAAAGAAGAAAATGTTGCAGAGACCAACTAATTCTAACTCAATGAACTCTCTCGAATGGTTTATGATGATGATGGTGATGACAATAATGAAGATGATGATGATAATGATCATGATAATGATGATGATGACATAGTAAAAAATATAGTTTGAATGTGTTATTGTTAATAAACAAATAACAATTAACACACTAAAAAATATATTTTAGTGTAACAAATATAAAACAACTTACCCACTTGTTTTCACATATGAATCATCTAAAAGTAAAATAAATGATCTTATTAAATTTTATTTAAAAATATATATTGTTTTCTGTTAAAAAATGATACAAAAATGAAAAAAAATAATTTATGTACCGTTTTTATTTTTGTTTCTATTGTTTAGGGTAGTTGTTATTTTTAGGAATGAAATTGGATAAGTCAGAGCAAAAAAAAAACAGCTTTAAGTTGACATTAAAAAGAATGATTTTCCTATACTTTTTTTGTTTTTAAAAAAAAATTGCTATCTATTTGTAATATTTTTAAATGTTTTAATGTAACAGGAATATTTTGTCCCTATATAAATACACCTATGCAATGCATGCATATACTTTTATGTATAACTATTTTTATTATATCGTATATTTATTTATTCATTACCACATGCACCTTTAGCTTATTTAGAAAGTCCATGGATCAAATTCAGCCACTTTCTAGACATTTTTTTACCTGCCCCTCCGACTTTGTTTTCTATGTTATTGATGAAGTATACATAAATAATTATTTATGTATACTTTATTATTAACATAGAAGACCATTAATAATAACTGTTAATAATAAAAGCATAGCAATTATTAATATTTATTATTAATAACTTATTAATAACTAGTATGCTTTATATATATATCAAAACTTATGAAATTAAGTTTTACTTTAAAAATTGCAGAATCAAAAATGTCGCAGGTCAAAAACCGTGATTCCCTGGAGAGAGAAATTTATTCTCTTTGAGTATTTTATTACTCAGAATAAAAACCTGCCTGAGAAAAATGCAACTTGAACTTCATGAAAGTCAAGGCGTGTGAAACAGCTAATGGTCTAATTTTTTTCTGCAAGTTCACAATAATCTCTGCTCGTCTTAAAAGTCTATATGTAAATGGTTTTAAAATTAGAAACTTATTCATTTTGTTTTTGCAAAAAGATATTTTAAAGTGAAGCAGATTTATCTTTCCCATACTATTTTTATTCTATTGTGGTTTTTTAAATAGTTTATTTCCCAGTTTAACAGCTACAGCTATATGAGCTCTCAACATTATAGCAGGAGATTAACAAGAATAATGGTCAGCCAGAAAATTCAGCTAACCTTGTACAAACTCTGTTAAAACAGCCAGGGCTTGAAGTGGGTGAACTTTATGAGATAAAAAACATCTAACAAATTTCTTATTGCTGTGTATTGGGCCTTAACACTATCATGTTTAAAATCCACTTGTTTTTAATTTCATAACGAATTAGTGCGTTTTTAAAATACCACTAGTTAACAAAAATAATTGTAATAAAAATGCGCACACTGGGTATAGATAAAAAACCTTCCATTACTTCTAATATATATACATATATATATATATATATATATATATATATATATATATATATATATATATATATATATATATATATATATATATATATATATATATATATATATATATATATATATATATATATATATATATATATATATATATATATATATATATATATTAGAGATGTGCCGGAACCATTTTATGCCGAGTCTCCGATTCCGGGTACCCGGCTAAAAAAACCGGGTCCGGATACTCGGCACCGAGTCCATTTTTTAAAAGTTGGAATAAAAATTTGTGAAATCTCTAGGGCTGAACTATTCACACAAAATACGCTTTTAACGCCTACTAACAAAAAGTTATGTGGCCGACGCACTTAGCAAAACCCCGCAATGCAGGGTAAGGGGCCTGAGTTGTAGGGCCTAACTTTTTTTAAAATTTGTGCAACAGTTTTTTAATAACTATATTTAGTTTAAAATAATTTTTCTTTCCTGGTGGCGCGGGCCTAAATAATATTTTGTGGGGAAAGGGGCAAAATTTGAGTTCCGCTATTGAAAGTTATATTATGGAAAGCAAAAGATTAAGAAATATAAAGAATTG
This sequence comes from Hydra vulgaris, assembly GCF_022113875.1. Classification (NCBI taxonomy): domain Eukaryota; kingdom Metazoa; phylum Cnidaria; class Hydrozoa; order Anthoathecata; family Hydridae; genus Hydra; species Hydra vulgaris. Next base: position 65,479,355 of record NC_061159.1, on the reverse strand, counting down.
CAAAAAAAGGTAGACCTTCTCAACTGTAGAGTGATTAAAATAAAACAAATTTAAAGAACTTAAACAACACTTATTTGCTGTATCTTATTGTAATTGTTTTATTAACTTTAGATTGTAATGCACAAACATTAGGTATTCTCCGTTATCTGCTTTTAGTCTGCTCCTTGTTGCTTCGTATATGTCCCCACCAACACTAAATAACCTTTCACTTTCTATTGGAGGTGCTGTAAGATATTTTAATGCCATCTTTTTTAGTTTTTTAAATTGCATTCCACATTTACTCCACCACAAAAACGGAGAACTTTTATTTTCTAAAAGAGGCAGAGATAAATAGTTGTCTATTTCTTGAGTAATTGCAGACCTTAATATTTTTTGCTTCTTAATTATGTCAGTGGTAACAACTTCAATATCTACTAATTCTCTTTCTGCCTCGGAACGTCTTTTACTCTGCTTTCTTCCGGTTCTCATAAAAGCTACATCTTTAAAACAATCATCAATGCTAATGAATCTATTAGATGCTGGAGCTTTTACTATTGGAGCATTGTCGGAGTCAGAGTCAACAACATCTTGCGCTCCTTGCATTTCTTTCCATGCTTCTTCAACCCACTCCTTAATAACATTTTCATCTGCATGTTGATAAAGTAATTTATATCGTGGATCCAAAAATGTTGATACATATAACATTTTATTAAGCAAAAATTTATCAAGTCTTTTAGTAACAGATTTTATTAGTTCATCAATCATCGTCATAATCCCAGCGTATATATCACTTGATGAAGCTTTTTGTAATAAAACTTTTAATGCAAGAACAGATGGTATAATTTTTGCGCAAGTTTCGTCCCTCTTACCACATTTTTTTGTTAAGTTTTCAAATGGAGCAAGAATGTGAACAAGTTTTTCAACTATTCCCCATTGATAATTATTAGGAAGTTTAATTTCATCATATTCTGCTGCGTAGGTGGCCAAAGGAACTTTTTGTTCAAACGTCCTTTGTAGCATTTCAAATGAACTGTTCCAGCGAGTTGGAACATCTTGTTTCATTTTGTGAGGTACAGTACTTAACTGCTGCTGAATTGATTTTAATTTTGCACATGCTATTGGTGAATGATTAAAATGTGTCATTATTCCTCTGCATAAAGTTAAAATTTTCTTGATGGTTTCTTGGCTAAATATAGAGTCATCAAATGGATCCTAGATGAAGAATTTTTCTGGGAGATCAAGCAACTGGAAGTTTCTTTGAGTTCGCTGTGCTAAACTGTTCCAAACCTCATTCTCCCATGAATGCATCGGACTTTAAGGTTGGTCGTTTGATAGTTGATTCGGAGCTTCTTCATCCATCTTAGCAATCTTCAGCCTCTTTTTTTTTTTTTAATTATTCACCTCCCCAAGGCCCGAGGGGGCCACTACAGTCGAGGAGGCTACTCATTTTTTTTTTTTTTTTTGTAAATCGTAATAAAACTCTCTCTCAACTCTTTAACTCCTAGACATGAACCTTGACAAGCAAAGCAGCTCCATGGAGAAATTAAGTTGAGCGCGGTACTTTCAGGGACATGGTGGGAGTTGAACTCTTGGAGTCATTCGATAACCTGGAATCAAATGAGGCCAAATCAACAAGATCCTCGGACAGATACCACAAATGTAGACCTAGCTTCTTGCTGATAACAGCAGAAATAGTTGCATAAAGATATCTCAGAAGCTGTCTCATAACCATAAAGTCATTCAGAGATGCTTCAATCTCCAGTGGTGCTGTCATCCAGGCTTTGAGGTGGATAATAACATAAAAGGTGACAACTTCAGAAATACCACACTTTTCAAAAACTTAAACTGATTGCAAAAAAGCCACATACTCTTAATTGAGTAGATGAATTTTGCCATTCATTGTGCCCTATGCATTGCGCAAGGCATTTGAAATCGAATACCACGTTCAGGAACATGTCCAAGAAATATGACTGCTAGCTCAAAAAATTCACTGCAGTCATCTCTGGTTTGTTCAGTTTGCAGATATGTTCTAGAAAAACTCAGGATTTCAGAACGATATGGTGCAGCTAATAACTCAATCAAAGGGTCTGAAGAAGCCACCTGAACACTGTCACGATCTAAGAATTGCAATTGATCTTTGAATATGAATTGGTTTTGATAATTGATTAACTTCTTAAATATGAGAATTTCAGGTTGAGTAGAAGTGACAACTGAAGTCTTCTCAATTGCAGCCCTGACAATAAACTCCATAAAGTGGTGACGACAGGCCAAGAATAGATAATCTTTGTTTAGTTTGTGCTCGATCAGAGAACATGCTCCAGAACGATGACCAGTATTAGATGCTGTCATATCATTACAAACTGCAGCATTTTTTTTATATATTCCTCTATTTAAATCTATACTAAAGAGATTTAAAAATAAGTTGATTCACTGCAAATAGATTTTCGTTTGATTGACAAAGATTTAACTTTTAGAGAATTTATAATTTTGTTTAAATTAAAACACAAATTGGATACTTTATTTATTATCAGTTAAAACCTTATTTTTAAAAGTTTTTATTTTATTCAGTTAAATCTTAAATGTTATATGAATATTTTATAATAAGAACTACATATTTACTATTAAATATAATCTAATACTATTAAATAATATATAAATTGTTAAAATCAAATTTATTGTTAAGTTCAATGAGTTTAAAATTGAGATTAATATAAATATACAAAACCAACACTCTGATATAAATACTATGATATCATAATTAAATACTTTTCAAAAGTTACTTACTTTGTATTAAAACTAAAGTTTCATCTTTAAGAAAATCTTTGAAATCATTTTAAGATACGTTTCCCTCTAAAATTTTTGAAATCACTTTAAGAGCATGTTTATTACCTAATTTGTGCATTTTTGTTGGAAACTTTTCACAATATACCAATTTTATTTTATCTCCCGCATAATTGTAACACTTATTTACTTTTTCTATTAAACTGAGTGATTCATTTTCAGAAATATAACACAACTTTCTATAAATGTTATCGTTTTTTAAAAATATTTCATTTATAACATTTTCCACAATAGATTCAAAATCTCCTGAACATGCAGCAAGGTCTGATAATTTTTGTGCATAATTTTTTAAATTGTATTCATTTCTCATGTCATATGTAGTTGAAATAATGCTTTTACCAATTTTACCAATAACGGGAATAAATCCAAAAACCGTCAATAAAGCAGATATTTTCCAATCTTGCTTAAAACGATAAGGTGAATCTAATGTTATTTCCGCCTGACTAAAACTTTTACATAAGGTTTTTTTGTAACTAAATTTATAATTATTTATATCCTCTTCGTTCATTTTTGATTATCATATACACTATAAAAGCTAGCTATTGTTACCAAAATTATTCATAATAATTTATTTATATTTATTAATTTATTATAAATATAATTTTTATGCTATATAATAATTATGCCGTTTTTTTTTTCAGGCATTGAGACAAAATAACATGAGCAAACAGTTGTGCTTGTCTCAAATTCTTTCAGTTGTCTTTTAATGTTTTTATTTTAAAAACAATTTACGGAAAATATTTTAGGGTGTGTCAATGAAAAGGATCCACCAAAAGTTGGTTTCGCAATTTAAAAAAAATTACGCGCATGTGAAGTTTTCGTAAGGGAAACGCAAAATCCAATCTGTTTGAACAGTTTTTAAAAATTCTAGACCCGAATACGGGATTTACATGTGACACAATTGTTATTTTCATGTCTTTTAAAAAATGTATTTGATGTTTTTTCTATGAATGGAAAAATGGATGAAGCAAATAAAGGTTTATATAGTTTTTTTAGTTTGAATATTTAATATAATTATATTTTTCATATTTTATAATAATTTATTGCGAAAATAGCAGTTATGTTAATAATTATCAATATTTATTAATAATAATATATCAATTAAATATCAATTTAAGTTGAGGAGAACAGGTTGATATATATATATATATATATATATATATATATATATATATATATATATATATATATATATATATATATATATTTATATATATATATATATATATATATATATATATATATATATATAAATATATATATATATATATATATATATATATATATATATATATATATATATATATATATATATATATATATATATATATATATATATATAATAGTAATCAGAAAGAAATATTGTGGCTTAACTGTGAAATTGAAAATCTAACTGACGTTAACGTAAGTCATTTTAGGTATAACCTGTATCAAAATGTAATATGTAAAATGAGTTTGTGTCATTATAGCAAGTTAGTTTGTGTCATTATAGCAACATGAATTCCTTTGATTCTTTTTAGAATGAAGAATCACTTGATTTGAATGAGTCAAAAAATATTTGATTACTTTTGTTTACCAAAATGTTAACCAGCGTCGTTTACTACAAAGGTATGGGAACAGTGTTTGTCTTCTTGATGCAACATACAAAATGTCATGATATGCCATCCACTTGTTCTTTTTAGTCGTTAAAACTAATGTGGACTACCAAGTTGTAGCATCATTTGCCATTCAAAATAAGATAGTTACCTCAACTACAGAAGCTTTAACATTCATTAAAATATGAAATCCACTGTGGCTACCACAAGCATTTATGGTAGATAACTGCGATGAAGAAATTCAATCCATCTTATTTTTGTTTCCAAGTAAGTACATTATTTGCAGGGTTAGGGTTGTTACATTTTAAAGATACTTAAAAGTAAAAAAAGTAAAAAGTAAAAGTACTGACTCTAATAGTAACAAAGTGAAAATACTAAAATAAACGTGTTTTGGTTTAGCAATACTTTTGAGTTACAAAGTAAAAAGTACTTTTGTGTGTCACAAAATTGAATACATCAAACAATAAAATGAAAGAAATAAGTTTTAAAGGTATCTTGTCATAAAATGTAATTTCATATATGTAATTTCATAAAATGTAATTTCATATATGTAAATAATTTTATTACAACAGATTTGTTTCAGCAGTTGTTAATGTTTGTGGATTATTGTATAATACAATTTTATGTAAAATTATGTAAGAGTAGTATTTATGTAAAAAAAACGTTTATTCAATGAAAAGATAAAACATTTTATTGTTGTCTTTGAAGCGATTAAACAATACAGTATAGCTGCGTATAGTTATAAATGTATTTGAAAAGTGTTCTAAACAGACAGTTAGTTCTTTCCTTTGTTATAAAGTAAAAAAAATAGGTCTGAAAAGTAACAAAAGTACTTTATTTACTATAAAATGTGCTTTTTGTCAAACAAACAACATCTACTTCGACATGCTACCTCCTTCCAAAAAAAAGAAATCAAATCTTTCAGGTAGAGTTGGTATTGCAAATGACCCACAAAAAGCGGTATCAAAAATATAGATTGGAACGGAAGCTTCTGGAAAAAAAATTAATATTATATTTTGTAAAATAAAAAATTGAATTTGAAACTTTAATCTCATTTTCTTTTATTACCCGGCATTAGATTAAAAAAAAATGATTTTTTTATTATATAAATTATTAATTTTTTATTGTTGCTACTAATAATACATGGATATATAAACTATGGGTGTTAGACTTAAGGGCTATTTAGTCTTGAAATAGATAAAGATTCTACAAGTTAGTTTTTAACAAAGATAAAGACTCTACACCCATGTGTATAGACTTAAAACATAACATTCAATTCAATCATATTTTATTAGTTTTAACTATAAATATGGTTTTTAATCAGTTATAACGTAAATTAAATATCATGTGAGTCCTGGCAAACTCAGTTTTACATAAGGGTTGGAATATATACGACTCCGATTAGAGCTAGAGTCTCTGTCGCAAAACTCGTGACGTAACATCTCTCACTTTTCTACAAATACTCTCTTGGGGATAGGGTGAAGTTTTTTCTTGGGTATAGGGTGAAGTATTGGTGCGCAGCTATAACTCTTATAAAATAACGTGGGCTTATTGTGCACAGTTCTAGATTAGTTGTGTTAAAATCTGAAACTGTAGAGTTTTACTCCACACTTAATTGTGAAGTAAAAACTCCACAGTTTCTGCGAGAATACAGTACCGAGCAAATTCTATTATCTCTTTTTCCATAAACCCAAACGCAATTCTTTCTCTGTAACTATTTCCAGGCTCAAAAACTGTGTATTTACTTAATTTCTTGCACGTCTCTATGTTTTTTTGAGTCATACAGTTTACAATTTACATTTATGATTCATTTTCTGTCAACTGTTTTTTTGTGCTTAAACTCTCTTCTTTAATCCAAACTTTAAAAGTGGTTTCTTACGGAAACGTTAGAGCTTAAAAAGATCTAAAACTAAGGTACAAGAATTGTAATCTAATGTTTAAACAATTTAATGTTTAAAAATTATATTGTTAACTGAAGTATTTGCTAACAAAACAACTTTTTATATGTTGTAATCAGTTTAGTACAAAGTTGTTAGGGTTTCTATGTCAAGATCTTGTTACTTTATAATCAGATAGCGTAAAAAAATTGTTCTTTGTAAGCTTTTTTTTTTTGACTTCCGAGCTATCATATTTAACATGGAATTATTTAAATTGGGAAGATTGTGAAGCATTATTCTGTTGTATTTCCTGGTTTACTATATTTGAAATATTTTTAAACATTATTTTGTTGGCTATGAAAGTAATCTTAAATAATACTTATACGTTTCATTAAACATTAGTTGTTGTTTTCTAAACTAAAAGACTTGACACAGTATTTAAGTTTACACCAAATTAATAGAAGTATAAATTAAACTAGTAAGCCACTCCCAGCAGCAAGATTTAAGAAGAGTCACCCTGGGTTTCTTATACTATAAATATATAGACTTAAAAAAAAATAAACGTGCAAAAATTCATAATCATTAGGGATATCAATTTAAGTAAATTTGTGATCACATAATTTAAGGACGAGGGGCGTTATAATTTATAATATTGAAACTTATAATTAAATATATATATGTATATATATATATATATATATATATATATATATATTATATATATATATATATATATATATATATATATATATATATATATATATATATATTCAAATAAAAACAAGGAGTATCTTGATTGCAATTTTGAGCGTTTATTTGATTTGTCATCATGTAATTGTGGACTTCCAGTAATAGCTTGCAATGATAAGTAAGAAAGGCCCATTTTTATTTTAATATATTTTAAAATATTTATTATTATAAAACAAAAATCAATATTATTAAATTTTATGTTTCTAGTTCTAGTTCTAGGTTCAGTTCTAGTTTTCATTTAAGTTTATTTTGTAGATAAATCAATTATGTTTTGAACATTTTTATAGATCTGTGAAGTGTAGGAACCAACCAGATTGCAAGATAACACAATTTGCTTGTCTCTGTGAAGTTAACAAAAAGGTAAATAAGTTAAAATTATAAAAGTAAATTTAATTTAAATCTATAGTTTGTTAAACAAGTAATCAGAATCAAAAGCATGTCAGAAAAATAACGTAATTAATTTTTTTTGACTTTAGCAATAAATCATTTTGTTATATATATTATTAAGAAACGCATCATTGTAATATAATAGAAGAATATGTTATATATTGTTTTTTTACTTGACTCTATGTCTTTGTAATATACAATATATTTGTTTTTAATTGACTTTATGTAAAGTAATTGTTAAAAATTTCTTAAACATATTATAATTTTTATGTTTTGCAATTAAAAAAAGTTTTACATTTTTAAGGTACCACTATTAGATAGAGAATATTTGAAGGATCAAAAATTGAAAATTGGAACTATTGGAAGATTTCAAATTGGTACGATTGATAAAAAAGCAGTTGCCATTGAAAAAAGAAAGCGAGACCGTGAAGTTAATCAGCAGATAAAATCTGCTAACTCACTTGCTCCAGAAATTCAATGTGATCATTATATGGATTGTGATTTAGATAATAAAAATGACTCAGAAACAGATCCTGACTATTCGATAACTGCACCAGCTGAAAGAAATCAAACTTATTTAACAAACATGGCAAAAGCCGCTATTAGGTATGAAATAAGCGATGTTGCAACAGCTGATCCAGTTGTTGTTGCTGCAATCAAAGAAGAATACCATCTAACATTTACAGCAGAGAGTTGACCCACATCACAAAGTTATTTGACTCATTTAGTTATACCTAATGGAATTGGTGCAACCATGGCAAATGCTACTGTTAATGTTTTGTTGGAATTTAACAGTGTTCAGAGTTTAATAGCGGTTATTTTAGATAATACAAGTTCAAATACAGGTTGCGATAGTGGTTTGGTTGTCAACTTTGAAAAAATTTTAAACAAAAACTTACACCTTTTAGGATGTTTGCTGCATCAGAATAAACTTCCACTGCGACATATCATATCAGTATTAGATGGAAAGACAGTTAGTCTTAATTCTTTCAAAGGGCCAATCGGGGAGACTGCATCTAATCTAACACTTCATGAACAGCTATTGTTTCAATTTGTACCCATAAAGTCAGAGGTAGAGTTATTTGTTAACAAAGAGATTATAAGTGATCTTAGTACAGACCAGCGCAAACTCTATGATATGTATTTCATAAGGTTTTATTTCTGAAAGGTTTGTTTCAAAAAAATCAGGACCAGTTTGCCATGCAAGATGGCTAACTTTAGCACTCAGAATTATGATGTTATATGTTAGGACTAAGGAGCCTAATGACTAAGGACTAATAGCTCTTGAGCTATTCGCAGTAACTAAGTATACAGTATACAAGTTTACTGTGTAATGTGGTTTGCTATCAAGCACTCTGGACAATACAAAGATGCTTGTTTACTCCTATATAAAAATATTCAGTTGGTCAAGCTTCAAGAAAGCAGGATTCAAAGTATCGTTTTTACCAATCTCCAGGAAAATTCATACTGTTGTTTGCAGGAAAATTTTCTTTACTGCATGCTGTAAAGAAAACCCAGGATGAAAATATACATATAAAAAATCGAGCTCTTAACCAAATTTTTATAATAAGAAAATTAAAAGAAGACATTATTTTCAAAACTCAGCTTAAACCAAAATCGGTAATGAAAATAAATTTTGATACTGGTTCTTGGGACTTTCTGGTTTCAGTTGATGAGATTCAAATTGAGCCACCAGCAACACTTAGCGTTACTTCAGAAAAAATTAGAGAGGCATTTGAATCTAGACAAAAACTTTGCCTAATTGATTTTCCTAACAATTCGCAATCCATTTAAAGAGCAGTAAAACTAACCTCTGAAGCTACTAAGCAGGTTTATGGTCTAGAAAAAAGACACAAATTCATTTTAGAACCAAAGTCGAAAAGAGAATAAGAGAAATGTAAAAAAATGTGATTTTTCAATAAAATCTAATTTTGCAATTTTCTGTGCTATTTAATTAAAAACAGCTTGCAATGACAAATGTCATAAAAAACATTCTGACTAAGTTGTTTAGTGTTGATAAATTAATATTCCTTAAAAATAACAAAGCTACGAAAGATATAAATCGACTGTAAAAAACGTAACAAATGGTTAAAAATTAAATCAGGGCCATATTAAGGTGGGGGAAGATGGGTCTGCAGCCCCTGGCCCTTACAAAAAATTCCCCAAAGCCCTTCGAAGGCATTGTGAATAAATAAATAGAGATTTAATAATCTATTTAAAGTGGACCTATACAAAAAGATCTATATAAAGGTTTTACCCCCCCCTAATAAATTTAAGACCCCTTACTCGGGGGGCTTGCCCCACAAACCCCCCTGGAAGAATTTTCTGACTCCAAGATCCCCAGATATAGCCTTGCTAACACTGAGCATTTTCACCTCATCGCCACATTAGGCTCTCCTATAATAACAGCTCCAGGCCTAATAATGCCTTAATCCCGCCCTCAATTCAATTAAGATATATATTTGAACCGATTTCCCAAAGTGAAAATAAATTTAACAAAGTTTAATTTTTATTTTTCTAGTTATTTATATTGCAATGAACAAAGTCCAGGGTGACTCTTTTCAGTTTTCAAAAAAAACACCTTCAGTGGCAGTGGCTTATTAAACTAGTATTAAAAAGCACTCATAATATACTCTTTTTTAATCTAAACTTAAACAGAGGTTCTTTGCAGAAAATAAAGATGTAAGAAAAGTTATTTAATGTGTAAATATTATTTGTGAATAAAACAACTTTTTGTAAGTTTTAATCAGTTTTCAGGGTTTCAATATCATGATTGTTTCTTAATTACGAACATTTATTTATATATAATTTATACTTAATTTTGGTTATACCGAAAATATTTAAAAACTAAGTATTTACAACTGAAATTTATTAGAGAAATATTACACCGCTAATTTCTTTTGGAACTTTAATTTTTCTCTCTTAAAATATTTTTAAAAAAGTTTCTGAATTATTATTCAAAATTTTTTCACTCCATCTCAGAGTTCTTTTATTTTAAAGTAAAATATAATCCTGTTGGAGATCGCATTGGTAGTCAGTAAAATCTAGATAGCACTTTAAAGGATTGGATTTAGTGTTTCCCTTTTCGTTATAGTAAACCACGTTACCTTTCAATTCAGGAGTCCCTGAATTGACAGGTTAAGCTGATGAGGTAATAGAAGAGGCCCAAGGATGTTAAATTTATACAAAAATAGGTTTATAGCAACATTATTTATGTGTGTACTTAGAAATGTGTGTTATCTGTAATTATCTCCTATATCTATCCTCTATATCTATCCTCTATACCTATTGAGTATATAAGTATCAATAATTGTTAATTTTATTGTTTTATTGTTGTAAAGTAGAAAAAGTTGTAAAAAATTTTTAGATAACTTTGTTAAATTATAGTTTAATTGTTTATTTATATTTATAAGATATCTAAGAGAATAACAAAATAAACATAATTAAATGTGGGACTCTGAGTTTAACTGTTATTTGAATTTAATTACCAGGACAAACTATCCAAGTTTTTCCTGGTAGTCAGCATTCTGCAAGTTGCAAAATATGCCAAAAAACTTTTTCTGTCAGTGGAAGTGGAACTAGACAAGTAAGAAGCCATGTAATTAGCAAACTTCAAACATCAAGGTCTAAAGAAAGAGAAAGGCAAGCAGAATTTACTAAACTTAAAGATAAAATACTTGAATTTAAAAGCTTCAAATAATAGTTACACTGTTGAGAAAGAAATTTTATAAGATACCATCCGTAGTTTAAATTGTGTCAAGTCTAACTATTCTTTTGCATCAATTAATAGAGTTGGCAAAATGTTTGAAGCAATGTTCCCAGATTCAAAAATTGTCAAAAAGGATACAAACAAAGTTAAACAAAGTCTAAATACCACATTCGTAATGGCCAAACTCTCCATATTTAAAAGCATTGTTATTGAAAGATTTAAACAATACTTTTTTTGCATTTAAATTTATTGAATCTACAACTCAACAAGTTAATAAACAGTAAAATGGTTATGTACAATATTAGTCTAAAAAGCACAACTGCATTAAAATTGCGTACTGTGGAACTATTATGGTAGACCATTTTACTGCTAAAAGGTTGTTAGAACATTTCCTAGAGCTTGTCGAGAAAGTTAAAAAACTTAACATAAAGTTTATGCTTCGTATTTGTATGGATGGTCCTATTGTTAATATTAAGTTTAAGAGGCTTTTAAAGCTGTCAGAGGAAATAAAAAGCTTGAATACAAACATTATATCAATAGGTACATGCCCCCAGCATATAGTTTATAATGTTTTATAGTTGATATTTTAAATTTCAACATTTTAATAGTTATTGTTTTAAATTTCAACATTGACTTGTTTGCAACAATTATTAACTTTTCCTTTAAAAATTTTGCTGCAAGAAGGTTGAACTATTGACAAATAGAAGATCTAACAGAAATTTTTTCACACTTAATTCAAAGAAATTCTTTTACAAGATGAGTGACACTCAAAAGAATATGTTCTTAGATTTTAGAACAACACAACAATCTTTGTGAATATTTTCTAAAATTTCTTCCAACAACAACATCTTTGAAATCAACTGTTAGAGATACTGAAAGATATAAGTGGGTTACAGATATTTTTCAAAATAAAATATCAATGCCTTATATTTCTTTTATTGCTTTTATTGCACATGATTTTGAAATTTTTTTATAAACATTCTAATTAAATAAACCAAGAATTCACCTTATTTACTCTGAAATATCAAAACTTTTTGTTGCACTAATGTTTATCAAAACTAAGCTTCTATATGTTGATAATAGTGGTAGCAATTCCATAAAATCTATTAATTAATTACTGATGATTAATCTGATTGACTCAAAAAAATTTAAACCATTAAAGTTAATTGATATTGACACAAAAGCCATTTCTTATTTTTCAGAAGCTCTAGAAATGTGGCGAAAAGATACTTTGACAAAGTTGTCTTGGGTCTTATTAAGCATTCACAAGTTATTTAAAATTGAAATTACCTTGGAATCAGTTATTTAAAAAAAAATGCAATCTTTCTTGACTCAATAAAATCTTCAAAAAAAAGGAAGTAATGAGTCTCTAGGCGCTGTCTCAAATCTCACTACAGAAGTATGTAAATCATTGGAAGTAGTCTTATGTAATGTTTTTTTTTTCCTGTTCATCAAAAGAAGAGATTTGTGATAATGTACAAAACTAATGGCACGTTTACCAAATAGATTTCCTTCAAAAATGCTATTATAAATGTTCTGAAGAGTTAGTTTTAATTGGGAGATGCCAAACTTCATACTAGGAAAAAGCCTTTTAGCTCGCTGGTTTTCCTGTAGTTTCAAAATTTTTATGTAGTTTTAATATTAATACATTAATCAATTTCTTTGAGACTAAATTTTGAATGTTAGTGGTTCACCTAAGTTTCCTAATATTACATCTCTTCTCAAAGTTGTTTCTTCACTTTTCCATGGAAATAGTGCCCCAGAGAATGGATTTTTAATTAACAAACACATTATTCAGTTACATGGTACCTCACTTGATCTGGATATAATTGAGGCTTCAAGGTTTGTAAAAGATACCATATTGGGCTTTGAATCCATACTTTATATTCTCATAACGTAGTCATTTATGCAATCAGTTAAATTAGCTCACTCAAGTTTTAAAGCTGACCTAAAAGCTAAACGCAGGTTGAAACAGGAAGAAAAAAGCATCAAAAAACTGAACAAACTGAGGAGGCAAAAAAATATGTTTTGGAAAATGAAAAAAAGCATCTATTCAACATGTTGAATTGCATCAAAAAACTGAACAATTACGCTTCATAGTTTTACTGATTTAACTAGTACTCAATTTTGATTTTTTTTTGCAGATAAAAGATCAGTTGCTGACAATGTAGTTTTTGAAAGAAATAGTGATTTGAAGAAGTGTTTGCTTCAAAAAAACAGCACAAGAAACGAATTGCAGTGAGCCCCGCGTAAAATTGAAACAGGGATAAAAGGAAGACAAGAGCTTGTTTATGAGCAAGATGTTTTAGAGAAAAGAAGTAAAGAACTTTCGGTTCAGTCAATTTAGAATTATATTGAAACTCTAAAAGAATGAATGTATTTTTTTCCCGAATAAAACATCATTAGTATGATATTAACTTTAAAAAATTAAAAAATTTATCAGCATTTTATACTTTGTTTCTGTTACTCCTCTACAGATCTATCACATAATAAAAGTTTTGAAATTATATCTGAAATACTAAATAAAGTACCTTTGCTACTTTATTTAGTATTTCAGATATTAGTTTTTGCAGACATTTTACATGTAATAGTTGTCATTATTAAGTTTAAAGATTTTTGGTTTAGATTGTATTTTGTTTATTGTATTTAGTAAATACATGTAAGTAAAATGCGGTAGTGGTGTAGTGGTAAGAGCGCTCGCTTTGTAAGCGAGAGGTTGGGAGTTCGACCCCCACCATGTCTCTGGAAGTACCGCGCTCAACTTAATTTCTCCGCGCAGCGGCCTTGCTTGTCAAGGTTCGTGTTTCGGAGTTAAAGAGTTGAGAGAGGGTTGTACCACGATTTACAACAAGAAAAAATAAATTAAAAAAAAAAAAAATGAGTAGCCTCCTCAACTATAGTGGCCCCCTCAAGCCTTTGTGAAGTGAATAATAAAAAAAAAAAAAAAAAAAAAGTGTGCCCTGTTTATTATTTCTTGAAGGTCCAATAAATTCCAGCTAAATTTATGATCATTGTAACGTTCTTATATGGGAACACTATTGTTTTTTAGGTTCTTTCTGAACTATTTTTTTAACACTAGAAATTAGTTATTTAAGTCAAAGTTAGTGTTCAAAGTATGTTGAAGAAATAAAAATTTCATCTGGGGTATGTAACAGGTTAAACTAATAAATGGTTTCATTCATTTTAAATTTGACCCGGAGCATAAACTAGTTGGAAAACGAATATGTTAGGTATATACAGCAAGAATACCATGTATATGTAGAGCTGAATTATAATTATCTGGCTCTGAAGATACACAGTTCAAAACAATATGTTTAAAGGTGGCTTTCAAGAAACGTTATGCTGCTCTTTAGGATTTTCTTAGCTAGGCAAAGGATAGAAGTTAACTAAGCCTAGTAAGCTACTGGGATTGAAATTTTATGTAGCCGGGATTATTAAAATAAAGCTGGGGCCAGGTTTGTGTCCAGGCTACATAAACAATGATTCTTCCTAAAATGTATTATTTTTATTTCTAATTCATATTATATTTTGTAAAGTTACATAAATATGTGTGTATTTGTGCAATATGCAAATTAATTTTTTTATATATATTTAAATTTTTTCTTTAGCCAATAAGCGTGGTCAAATAATTGTTGTGGTCTAGTAAACCAAAGCCTGAACCAACCATGATGAAACAAACCAAAGATGAAGATTCAACTCCAACTGGATTTCATCAATTTTTTACTTATTTTTCATTTTAAATAATCCTTTTTAATTTGTTTTAAACATTACCAAAGTTCTAGTTTTTAGTTTTAGTTTATTTTTTATAAAAATTTGAGTTTTAAGATTTTGTTTACAATTTTTGAATTTTTAAAGTTTTTTATTTATCCTTACTTATAATAGTTTATATATTTTTGTTTCGTTTCTAACTTTGCCTGTTAGGCAATGCTGCTATTGTGTTGAATGAACTTTTTTTTTAATGTATTATTAAAATTAATTTTAGAAGAGATACATTAAATAAACTAGTAAATATAATTTATAAATAGTTGTACATTAAAAAATAATTGAGGTTAATATCATATTCAAACAAGAAGTTTATTGTTTTAGCTCTGTGTTAGATTATAATTTCCTTGCGTTTGGAATTTGACATTTTAGTTGTCAATTTTCCTGTATAATCTATATAGTTGTTTGGTTATAAAAATTAAATTAAAGAAGTTTTACTTGATTATACAAAATTTCATCTTTAATGTGAGTTTATGTAAAACTGTTCAAGTTACTTAAGTATTTTAATGTTGTCTTTGATAGTCTATATATAAACTTCAAAATTGAAACCAAGAGTACTTAAGTTAAAAATTCAAAACGTGAAGTTAGTACGTTTCGTTTAACTTTTTCGTTTTAACTTTAAGCACACGATTAGTGCTACCGAGTAAAATAAGTTTGTTATTACTTTTTTAGCTCTAAGAACAATAGAAATACTGGCAGCTCTTAAAAATGCCATGAATAACCTAGATCTGACCAGTTAGCTTAGCCAAGTAAGAGCATTAAAAAAAGATTATCATCTTTTGAATTTGCACTGCTAATTACGATTTGGTACAAAACCCTTATTGCTGTAAACGACGTTAGTCGTCTTCTACAATCTGAGGCCATTACCGTCGATGATGAGCTACGTTTTATTAGGCAGCTACTGGAAGATCTTAAACAGATTAGGGGCTCTTGGTCGCAAAATTTTCAAGAGGCTGTAGCTGGACCGCTACAATTTAAAACTGAACTTGCTGTTAAAAAAATGCGCAAGCTAAAGCGCTTTCACGATGTAGCATCAAACACAGCCTATTTATACGATAGCCAAACAAAAGAATTCAAAGCGAATGTTTTTAACGTTGGTTTAGTAGCCTAATTCAACAAATTGATTCAAGGTTTGAGGCAAGCAGGATGGTTGACAATATTTTTCCATTCATACGGTAAGATAATGAAGATCTTTCCGTTCATAAAGCTTGCGAACTTGCACAATTGTATCCAAGAAGTGTAAACAAAGAGGATCTCATTGAAGAAGTGGGTGTACGATCCTTTAGTAAACTAACGATTGTAAAAAACTCTTTCCGTTCAACCATGGGCCAGGATCGCGTAACTGATCTTTTGATTATTTCGAATGTAGAAGATTTGGCTCGAAAAAAGCTCATTTTAGCGCTTAATTTACCTTTCTTACTTATTTATCTAAAAATTCATTTTTAGCGCTTTATTGACCTTTGAAGATATTTTTTTCAATTGACTTTTTGTTTATTTTTTAAAAACTAATATTTTAGTTTATATGTCAGTTTTGAATAATGAACCGTTTCTAAATTCGGAAAAATAATAGTAACGCAGAATTACAATGTGCTGTATTAAAAAAAGATAATTCTTGCGTTAGCAAAACTTAAATTTTTGTAATTTCTTGGTTTGAAATAGGGGCGCCATTCTTTATTTTTGACCCTGGCGCCAACGGCGTACTCGAAGGCCCCATAACAAACATATATGCATATCAAAAGCTCTCGATCATTAATTTAATAAATTCTTCGTTGATATCGGTTCTACACTATCAAATAAATCGGTATATCAATTTTACATTTAGAAATTTTTTAGTTCAAAGGGATGCATTGTTTCTAACAAATTATTTTCTGAAGTACTCCCTCTGTTCCAAAATACTATTCGGATTTGCAAAATGTAAAGAATTCTTAAAAATAAAATTATGTTATTAATTTATTTTAGAAATCTTTACATTTTGTCATTACAATTATGTTATTTTTTATATATATATTTTTTTTCTGAACTTTTTTAAGATCCTCTTAATATTAAATGTTCAAAATGTTAAAAAATAAACTTTATATAAAAAATAAAAAAAGTTAATAACGTTTTGGTTTTTTCAATAATTCTATACGTTGAATGCAAATCGGATTATTATATTGGAACTAAGAGACTATATTTCAAGAGTTTGATAGAACTTCCAAATTTCTTTAAAAAAATAAATTAAGTGAAGCATATAAAATAAGCGGTAACATAGTCATAAATTGTTTTAAATACATAAAAGATATCCTTTTTAAAATTTTTAAAGCATCTGTCAACTAAGAAGATTTTCTTGAACAATTAAAAGTTGCTTAAATTGCACCAATTTAAAAAAAAAGTAATGAAACAAATATAAGTTGTTGTCGCCCTATCGCTGTCCTCTCCACATTTTTACAAATACAAGAACGTATAAAATGCAATTGAATATACAATTATTTTTTTTTAACAATTTTTTATAAAACTATCAATTGGGCTTTTAAAAAAATAATTCGACTGAACATGCAATTATCCCATTTGTACAAGAACACTCTAATCCTTTTAAAAGTTTTAAATATACATCATGTACTAGTATTTTTAAATATACATCATGTACTAGTATTTTTAGTAGTTTTAAATATACATCATGTACTAGTATATTTATAAATCTATTGGAAGCATTCCATACTGCCTATCAAGAAATTTTTCAACAAAAGCAAATATTGTAGAATAAATTGCAAATTTATAGTTAAAATAAACTTAACCACAAAAAAAATCTCAAGAAATGTTTTCACTACTCCTTTTATCAATTAATTAACTCTAATTATGCAAAAACAAATCATTAAATACACCTTAATTATGCAAAAATAAGTAATTAATCTCTAGCACGATTGCATAGAGAATTTGAGTAAATGCTTCGCTAAAAGTAGATCCTTTTGCTTCACTGATTTTATTAATTTTGCCTCATCGATCTTCATATCTCGTTTACCCTACATACTACATATTATTATTTTTTTAATAAATTTTTATAAAGTCTAACTTTAAATTTACACACATGAAATTAATTTACTTGAAAATCGAAACTATTTACGTTACTAGACAAACTTTACCCGCACAGACGATTATGTTAAAATATATAGTTATTTAAAGGCTTTACTCCAAAGATACTTTACTGTAAGATAAACACAAATTTTTTAGCATTTGTGAGTACATTATTGTTAGTTTTACCAATAAACATTCCTATAGACAAAGAGTGTTTTTATTGTTCCATTAATTCATATAGCTTATAGTGTTTTGTGTCAGCTATTACAAGTTTTATTTATAATTTAATAAATAAAGTTCACTTGTTAGTCTAAATATTCAAAATATTTTGATTTTATATGAAAAATATTATTTTATAAAAACTTGAAACGCTTTTCACTAAATATCAAAGGGTAAAAAGTTACTTTAAAAATTATTAAAAATACGTTCACTTAAATGATTTTTAGCTCATTTTATTTTTTTATAAAACTTTTATTAAACACTGAAATATGTTTTAATTTAGACTAGGATGAGGTCTCCAGCTTTTTTTAACTTTTATATTGCTTACTTCAAGTGGCACTGACTAATCTTGTTATTGAATAATACAAATATTTATTTTAAAAGATAAAAAATTAAACTGTTTTAAGGCAAATATCAAATCACTGTACAAGATTTTAGTATATGTAAAAAATGTCTCTACGTAAAAAGTTTTATTTTATTTTACTTTTCTGTTTATTTTTTATCAAAAACTTGAACGCTGGTAACTCAGAATGTGGTCCATACAATCCAAGCTTCTATAAATGTTGCAACGGTGTATTAAACCCAGGAGGTAGTAAGTTCGCGAGTTGTTGCGGAATCATATCGTACAATCCGAGCTTCTATAAATGTTGCAACGATGTATTAAATCCAGGAGGTAGCACGTTCGCAAGTTGTTGCGAAACCATATCGTACAATCCCAGCTTCCAGACATGTTGTAACAACAAGTTATACCCTAGAGGTAGTAGATTGACAGTTTGCTAGTGTAACTAATACTGGCAACCGAAATATCCAAAAATGTTGCAAGAAAAGTAATAAGACATTTACTTGTCTAACAGCATTTTATGTTTTTGACTTGGTTTTGTATAACTTTTTTTTTTTGAAGCTTTTTTTTTGAAACATTTAAATTGTAATTTACAAATTATAATATAAAATAAGTAAACATATTTTCTAATACTTTATGGATTAGACAGAAAAAGAAAATTTGTTTCATGGAATAACTTAAATCTAGAGTTGTTTTGTAAAACGACAATCATTGTAATATGCTGCTCCTAAGTCCAAGTTTTGACAAGTCTTAGACGGTTTTTTTTAAATATACGCTGAATAAAGTAAATTGTTAATTTTTTTTAAGAAATGAATTTTAATTATTCTTAAAATTTATCACTCTATATAGTATTAAACTTTAGTTTAAATTTGCTCAGAATTGACACTGAGCTTAAATATTTTAGTTAATGATCAAAAATAAATCTGCACAATAATGAAAAATAACTTTAACAAAAATAACAGTCTTTACTAAAATTGCCCGAAGTTTTTATAAATTGAAATTTAGTAGAACTTTGGCATATTTGTCAGAGTTTTAAAGAAGACATTTTTTAAGCTTTTGATAAAAATCTTAAATAATTTAAAAGATTTTTTAGTTTTGTTTCCAACTTCAGTAATATGTTTTAATTATGTTTTACTTTTTTTTGATAAAGTTTTGAATCATTGTTTTTCAAATTACATCTTTTTACCCCTAAGTGTAAATCGATGTTTTGAAAAATGTTTATTTATTAGAGGAACCCTTCTGACTAACAAATTTCATTTTGTTTAAACCTCAGTCAAACCTTTATAATGATTTTTTTATTTTATCTGGAATAAAAAACCATTGTGGAAATACGGTTTAATAATATGAAAAACAAAAAAAGGAGGAGAAACCCAGTGGGAAAAAAGTTATCCTTAGACAAATAAAAGGCGTCTTTTTTATGACTTGTTGTGTCCTTTATGATCAGCCAAAATAAAGACGTGGAAAGACGTCTTTTAAAAAGACGTCTTTAAAAAAGAGGTCGAAAAGACGTCAAATGGTTGTTAATAAGGAAATCATTATTTGCTTAAAAAAATTAAAAATAATTATCGCCAATAGAACGTAACAAAAGTAAGTTTTAACCCACAGTATCGTAATTACAATATCTTTGTTACGTTCTGATTTGCCCGTTTTTTGTTTAACAAAATACTTTGTTAAAACTTTTTTTATGTAAAACGTTTTTGCATAGAAAATAATTATTCAAATATTTTCGGTAAGCGGGTTTGCTTTATAATTTATGTAACAAAGTAATATATTATGTAAAATACACATAATATATATGCATATATATAAATATGCATATATATAATGTAGTATATACATATATATATATAAATATATATATATATATATATATATATATATATATATATATATATATATATATATATAATATATATATATATATATATATATATATATATATATATATATATATATATATATATATATATATATATATATATATATATATATACATATATACACTAAAATAAATATACAACTGCAGCTGCTTAGCTAAAAAATGTTAATCTGAAGAAGCAAAAGTGGATGGCGTGGTGCCAGTGTATGGCGTGGTGCCAATGGTATCAATATGATCTAGTCTCAATTAAGTTAGTTGCAGGCAAGTGTTTTAAAAAAGTTTTACCATTTATTTTTAGACTAATTTTATAATGTTTGTGCTTGAAGAACGTTGTTTAAATTGTTATGAGTCTACAACACTTAATTTCAGTGAAATTCAATTAAAAAATCATGTTATAGAAGACAGAAAAATATCAATATCTGTTTTCAATAACTTGGTTTTCATAGCAAATCTGAGAGGTGCAAATATTTAGCTTGATTTAAGTACTACATAATAAAATACAACTTTGTACAGTCATTTCGATGGTTGTAAATTTATTTAGCACACTCATTTTTATATATTTTCAGACTGTTTACCGTTTAACTCCTGTCCCAATCGAATCTAGTGGGTTCAAAAAGAAGAGACCGCGCTGGAAACATGAGTGGATTAAAAGGATTAGCCCTTTTTGACTTAATAGTTGGTAAGTATTATGTGCTCCACTAAACTAATCAAGTTTCGTTTGCTTTTTTTGTATTACATTTAAGAAATAGACTGCATTTTATGTTCACTCGTTTTTTAGAAGTGGTAACCAGCTATAAGTCGTAACCTGCTCGGATGAAAGGATTTCTCGACGTGAAGTTGTTAATTTTAATCAGCAACGCCAAGAAACAGAGCTCGCTCAAGAAACAGAAAATAAAGAGAAAGATGAAAAAATGTTGTGTTGAACATTACTATTGTTTTATTTATAAATTATTCTCTTATATTTAAATATATAAAATGTGTAGAAAATGCTTCCTAATTTATACTGACATCTAAAAGAGGTCTTTTTCTCGGCATCGGAAAAAGCTTTTTGTCATACTTTGTATGAAGAACTATTATCATTTTTATTTAAAAAAAAATAACTTTTCATATAAGAAAAGTAGGAATACTATAGTGTATAGGATACTATAGTATACTAATAAGTATGGCAAAAAAGTTGTTCTGACCCCGAGAAAAAACGCTTTTTTAGATTTGCATATTAGTCTTAAAAAAAGCGTCTTTAAGGCGTATTTTTTAAGTCTTTTCATCGACAAGATTTAAGATAAAAAAAGACGTCTTTTCGATGTCGAAAAAAGATGTCTTTTAGATTTGCATATTCGACTAAAAAAAGGCGTCTTAAACACATGTTGTGTTCATATTAAAGATAATGTTAAAAAAAATGGTTTGAACCAAATTTTTTTAATTAAAAATAAATAATGAATGCATACCGTAAAAAACAAATGTTGTTGTTTATGCCGAAGCTCGTCTTCTCCATTTTTTTAACTACTCGGAGTCTTCAAATTATGCGTCGCAATCTACAGACTTTGGCAATTCCTTTGAAGCGCGTTTAATTCATAAAAGTTTTAGTATTTGACGTCACGGTAGACTTTTAATAAATTAAACTCTAGAAATATTTTTATTTATTTTTAGTCGAAGTTTTTTTGATTATTTTTTGAGTTTTTTTTTTTTTTTTCTACTTTTAATATTTAAAAAGATATGAAAAACCTTAAATATTTAATGCTGATTCGTTGCTATAAATTGTTATTGCGCCATATACTTAATGTTTATAAATTATGAATATTTATTATCTCAAAAATTGTTTAACATTAATTACCCGTATTTTTTTTGCGATGTTTGGAAAAATAATACAAATAAATTTGTTTTGCTGTATGTTAAAAAAATACTACAGTAGAAAAACGCAGCTTAGTTTAATTACACTTTTCTTTTGTTAAAAGTCTACCGTGACGTCAAAAACTAAAACTTTTATGAATTAAACGCGCTTCAAAGGAATTGCCAAAGTCTGTAGATTGCGACGCCTAATTTAAAAACTCCGAGTAGTTGAAAAAAATGGAGAAGACGAGCTTCGGCAAGAACAACAACATTTGTTTTTCACGGTATGCATTCATTATTTATTTTTAATCAAAAAAATTTGGTTCAAACCATTTTTTTTAACATTATCTTTAATATGAACACAACATGTGTTG
This sequence comes from Hydra vulgaris, assembly GCF_022113875.1. Taxonomy (NCBI): domain Eukaryota; kingdom Metazoa; phylum Cnidaria; class Hydrozoa; order Anthoathecata; family Hydridae; genus Hydra; species Hydra vulgaris. Next base: position 65,456,765 of record NC_061159.1, on the reverse strand, counting down.
AGAGTTTGGGATCCCTTTAAAGACGCATTTTTTATGTTTTTTAATGACAAGATTAAGATAAAAAAAGACGTCTTTTTGATGTCAAAAAAATGATGTCTTTTAGATTTGCATAATAGATTAAAAAAAGGCGTCTTAAAGACATCGTAAATAAGACTTTTAAAGACGTCTTTTCGACGCCTTTTTTCCCACTGGGAATGCAGTTAAAATATTTTTTAAAAATGTCTTTTCACATATTCTACGTGTGTCTTTTATTAGAAAGTTTTTTCTATTTGTACAAGGTTTAAGTTGTAAATATAAAAATTGCAACAACTTCCTCAAATTTTTTATATAATTATTGCCACAACTAATAAGCGTAAATAGTTTTAAAAAAATTGTTTTAATTCATTTAGAGAAGTCTTTAAAACAGGTTAAGATTATGTTTCTTGAAAAAACTCACAAGAATATTTAAAAGGCATAGTTTTTATGTGCTAATTCAAGATAATAAAAATACCTTTTCGCGACTAAATTAAAAACAGCTATATGATTGCGCGCAGAATAACGAGTTTTGATCATGAACAGTTAAAAGAGTATATTATTCTGCTTGATTAACTAAAAAAATCACCCTAACCTAACATAAAGTAACTTTTAGGTAGACTTTTAAGACTAATTAAAAAGGGTAATAATTTTATGGTCAAACAATTTTTTTTTTTCAAAAATATACTTCTCATATATTGTTAGAAAGAAAATTCAATGGTGATTCATGTTCTTATAAAAGGGTTGTATATGCTTATTACTTTGATGGAATGTTCTACTGATTCAATAAAAATAAAAACTGGTGGATCATAGAGCTTTGCATACAAAAAAATATAATTCTACATTTTTAGGTGGCACACCTTCTAGGTGTGCCACCTGAAAATGTAAAGGGAAGACGTTTTCATCTATCAATGTATTATATATTTACGTATTTTAAAAATTTGAGTACAAACAGTTAATTCGTACTCAAATTTTTAAAATACGTTTTAGTGGTTAAGGTTAGGATTTTTCCTAAACCTGGTAGAAAACCACTTAGAAATTTAAAAAATTTTGAGAACAAATACAATTCTCTTGTTTTGTGCAAAATTCTTTAGAGATTTTGTTAAATCTCTCTGGTCTTCAGCTTTCTTAACAATCGCCAAGGCCAATCGCAGTACCTTTAGTTAGCTTAGTAACATAGTACATAGTACAAACATAATACTACTTTTTACCTTAATTAAAGAATACTTTCCAAACCAATTTTTTTATTTTATTTAAAAAAACAAATTATTAAAAAAAAAAAAGTTATTTCCATTGTTCAAAACAACTTTAGAATAAAATAATCACAGGAAATCTCGTTATATTTTTTCTATAATTCCTTTCAAACATTTTAAAATTTAAATGTCTTAAAGTTTTAAACATTTAAGTTTTTTAAACGTTTTATTCTTTCAAACGTTTTAAACTCTTACTCAAAATAACTATATTATTAATTAACTTTTTTGGTTTTGGCTTCTTAGCTTATATATATTGGAGCATAAACTTTTTGGAGCGTTTATATAAAAAAAGAACTTTAAACTAAGAAAGGGAACCAAATCCCAACCTGCTGATAAGCAACAGTCCGCACATTGGGCACTAATATCCACTCGGAAAAAATGTATTCAGCAACCAAAAATAATGAAAATCATTTAAAAATAATAAAAAAAAAAAAATCAGTCAAAGAGACTAAAAGAGGAATGGAAAAATTTAAGTCAATTAAGTAAATATTAAGATAACTAAATATATTTTACAATTTTTAAATTTGTAACAACAGGACTTCCAAAAGATGATGAGGATCTTGTCATGAAGCCCTTTACAATATATGTTTTTTTTTTTTAATAAAAATATTATGTCTGTAGTGTAATAATAATAATACACCTTTATGCAAAAGTATTTAAAAACCAAGATAAAATGTTAAAAAGCCAATATAAAATGTTAAACCGAATAATATACAAAATAAAACAACAATAATAACATAAAAAGCATTTAAAAATAAATCGAGATTTTTCAATTAAAAGTATAATTTTTTTAAGATTTTGTTTGAATGAAACAAAAGTCAGTAGGGTGGAAAAATCAAAATTTGGACTATTTTAAAATTGACTGTTTACTTACTCTCTTTTTTTTTTGTACAACGTTAGCTTCTTAGCAAAGTCTTCTTTTAATGCTATATAGTATTAGTATTCTAGATATTGTAAAATTAAATGACATAAAATTACATTTTATAAATAAAAAGTATGAGTTATTTAACTTATGTTTATTTTTAAGGTCTACTTTTTTAAAATTGCATGGTTTCAATAAGTTTCCATTAATATGAAGAGTTAAAGCCATTTTTATAAATAGAACTATAAGCAGAATAAAATTACTAATAAAAACCTTTTTATTTATTATGTTTGGCAACTTCTTATTTTTTTTTTTTTTTTTCTTTTGAGAAGTGGGCCTTTTTCCATTAATGCTTCTTCCAAACTGTCTAAATATAATTATATAATTGGTATTTCATGTTAAGTATACATAATGTTAAATGCATCTTTAAAAACAGATGTTTGAAATACAAAAAACATAAAAGAATACTAAAAATGTTATATCTAAACTGCTGGAAACATACGCAATTGAAATAAATAACAACTTTAAGTATAAAATATCAAAAGAAACTTAAAACATTTTCAAATTTAAAGCTTACTAACCACACATATAACATTACCCTTTATCTTGATTAGTAAGTTGTGTGTATCTTATATCATCTTCTGCATTGTCTACAAGAAAAGCCTTTAAAAACGGATGTATCCCATTTAACAGAGACAGTTTCGTTGCGAGGCCATTATACAGCATCAAATTTAGACATTATGAATACTAAGACTTACATAAATTTAAAGATTACAAATGAATACATAATTTTGAAAATATTTTTAAGTAAATTATAAGTTGCTACTAAATCTTATACCTTATTAGCAACGTATAGTTATAGATATGTATTACAATATTTATAGATTTATATTATTATGACTTTAAGTATTAAAAAATTGTAACAACATATAAGTAGTTAAATATATTGTAACAGAAATAGCGGTCTAGGGAGACAGTAGATGAAATAAAATTTATCTAATTTTTCCTGTCCCATGCTTCTGAAATAACAACACTATAATTGTTGCTGTGTAGAAAATTGAACAAAAAGACCTAGGTAAATTAAAAAAAAAACAGCAGTTATAGAAAGTGTTAATATCAACTCAACAAAATTAAGAAACAATTTTATAGAAAAACAATATTTTTAAACAAGAAGTTCTCACAAAATTGACGAGCCAACATAAACTGTTTAAGGTTACCTACAATACTCACAAATATAAAATTTAACAGTTTCCTTAATGAAGTTACAATTTACCAATAAAAAAATTACGCTTCACCGAAAAAGAATTATGTACACTCCAATGTTACAAACTCTAATGTTACAAACAAACTATGCTCACAAAAAAATTACAATTTTACAAACAAATCATCATACAAAGATGAAAACCAATAATAATACAAATAATATTATTATACAAAGAATAATTATAGAAGAGTTAAAAAGAGCATAAATCAGGAATACTTACAACACAATCTTTTACCAAAAAAGCTTTTTGTGTAATATGCTCTGCAAAAATGATAGATAGACAGGATAAGTGTACATAAAATTATGCTTAGCTGCTTTTGGACTTGTTTTTAAAAATTTAACACAAGCAAAAACATTTATCTCAAACGTAAAGAAATGTTTAATACTACAAAATGATCCACAAGTTAGTTTAACAAGTGAGTCACAATGACCAACATTCTTATTACGAATATGGTAAATGTTTTTTAGCAATAGAAACTTTGTAATATTTTTAAATTTTAAAATTATGCTTACCTAGATAATGCTGAAAAAAAGACTTATTCTCTCCACCATACAAAGCAGGAAATTCGGAAACAAATCTATTAATTAATAACGTGGCTTCATTAAAAAGACCTTTAGATAATATCTTATTATTTAACATAACATTAGATAAAAGAACAAAATAGTTAGAAAACTGCCGAAGCAAAAATACCACATGAAGCAACAGGACCATAAAAAACTAAAAAACTAAAAAACTTATCACCTTTCAATGCCTCATGCAACTGAATGATCGTAGTGCTCGTCTTATAATAAATGGCATACTAACTGCAGTCAAAAGATTATTTATAACTGTACATTGTTTAAGAATAGAAAAAATAGAAGCAGAATGAAAACTATCAAACCAGAAAAAAAATATCGCTTTCATAACAGCTCCATACAGTGCAGATTATCAACAACTGTTCTATTAACACAATTAAAATTAGGCACTCTTACTAATAGCGAAATACCTAAAAACCCGTCAACCACATTAACCACAAAAAAGTCCGTATTGCGTTATCTTTATCTTTATTTTTTTGAGAACCATGAGTTAAAATTTTATCTAGATATCTACAGTTTTTCAATATATCTGCCAAAAATTTCAAACATAAGGAATAAATATCATAAAGGAAATCAAATATATAATCATCTTGTAACATTTGTTCCAACCTTTCCACAATAGATTGTATAGCAGTGTCTAAAAATTTAAAATAAAATGCAACTTTAAATTTTTATTTATATATATAAACATGTTTTTATATATGTTTATATATATAAATAAAAATTTTTTAAAAATGTTTTCTTTTTATTTCCTCAAAAGTATCGCAAATACAGGCTAAGCTAACTAATTAGTTAAACACATAAATAAAACTTGAGTAATTCCATATTATTGCGCAAAACTACAATATTCTCCATTTTTTAAAGGTTTTTAGTTACAACCCCCCCCCCCCCTCATTTACAATGATCCCCTTAAAATACGTACAACAAATTATTAGGCATAAAATAGATAAAATATAAAATTAACTAATAGCATATATTTATATATTTTTAAATAACAAAAATTTACAATAAAAAGAAATCAGGATTTTTTTGTTTTATAAATCTTAATAAATGCGTCATAACGTAATTCTAATATAAAAAAAGTAATAAAACTATGATATTATAATTACATAGAAAAGAAAAAAAAAAATACTACACAAATACCGAAAATCGATTTACCTAATTATAGTAACCTATTTTGAAATTGCAGTTAAAGATTTATCGAAAATGTAACTATAAAGTCTGTTTCGAAATACAAAAGCATTAACAATACTAAAAAAAAAACTAAGATATAAATTGTTGTCTTGGCTTTTATAGTTTAAACATATATACAACTATAAACAAATATGACTTTATGTAACACATATAAACACATTTTACAACTATTGAAAAATAGATATATTTATCAAAAACTATGAAAAAAAAAATATATATATATATAAATAAAGTTATACATACAAAATGTCCTCACAACCTTTAACAGTAAATTTTCGAAATTAAAATCTAAAGACTATAAATTAAGAACATTAAAAAATATAACAATGTTTATGTTACATTTTTTTACCTACTATACCTTGAATAAGATGTTTATCAATTTTGAAAAACAAACTATTAAATGCTATAGTTCTTGAAAATGCAGCATATAGTTGACCATGAGAGAAACATGGTTTTTGATATATATTTTTTGTCTATATGTTTAATTTCGCGTTACGTATTACATGGTGGCCACAAAATTTTAAAAGTTAAATTCCAGGACATTTTATATCTTATTAAATGAATATTATCAATTATCTTTACGTTATATTTTTTTCATATTGATTGAATTATAGAATAGAATCGCTTATAATTAATACTTAACTTAACGCTGCCGCTGCTGCTCACCATTCGTGCACCTTTACACGGACTTTTTTACCATACTTGGCCTTTGAGTTTTATTATAAATTGCTTTACTTCTCAACTCGCGTAATGAGGCTCTTTCAAATCTTAATAATCTGTCAGTATCTGCTTAATCAGTAATGAGATCAAAAACTTTGTCTCATCAGCTTAATTAGTGATAAGATCAACAATTTTTATTTGATAACTTCTGTAGTAAAGGATGAACATTATGTTATTATTGAATTAGTAAAGTAACTTTTAAAGTCAGGTGATTTATTTAAATCATGCATTTTAGTCTTTTGTCAATTGTATTTAAATTTATTAATTTATAAAATTAATCTGTAATTTTTAAATTAAAAGACGACTCAAGAAGACGTTGCTCATTTCAAAGGTCAAGAGGTCAAACTCTTGATAAATTTAGTGTTTAAAACACTTGCATCTCACACGGTCAACTCAATGTTACATGTTAAAGAACAAGATCGTTTAATACCTTATTTAAAAGAAGTTATGAAAATCAGTATAAAAAACCAGATTGTTTGATAGTTAGTTTTTGAAAGATGTTAAACATTTATTACGAGGTATTTCAAAAAACAAAAATAAGGTTGTATTTGTAAAGTTTCAAATTTATATATTTTTCTTAATTTATATATTTATCTATATATGTGTGTTATTTATATTGTGTTTTATTGTGTATATATGTGTTAAGGTTATATGGGTTTATATTTTGTAAGTGTGTAAATATATGAAATGTTTCAATGTTTGTGGTGTGTTATATGTAATATGTTTATAGTTTGTAAGTGATAATTATGTTTTTTGCATGGTTTCAAATTGTTGTGACTGGGCTTAGTTTACAGCAAGATTGTTGATCTTGCTAGCCAAGTGGTGTACTTTGCTATAATGTGACCTGGCTTTGTTGAGAGCAAAAATATTATCCTCGCCAGCAGAGTGGTGTATTGTCAAAATAAAACACATAAATTAATTCTGTTTGTAATTAGTGTATTTCTAAAATGTGTTGAAAAAATATTGTTGAAAAAATGTGTTTTAATGTTGTTATCCTCTGTTCTTAACAATGTATGCTTTTGACAATAAATAAATTTTGTTAAAAAGCAGGCTTTACTAACAGCTCCTCCTCATTAAAATTTTTAAGAGTTTCGATTTTCTTCATTAAATATGTTTAACTCAAATTTTTTTTATATATATAAAAGTAAGTATACAGCGTGTTAAAGCATAAGTTTTAATAACTTTTGTTAAATTTTTAGGATTTTTTGTATAGAGAATGTTTTCTTTATATTATTATTTTAATGTTTTGTATGTACATCAATATATATATATATATATATATATATATATATATATATATATACATATATATATATATATATATATATATATATATATATATATATATTTATATATAAATATATATATATATATATATATATATATATATATATATATATATATATATATATATATATATAGACACACACACACAATAAAATATATAGAATTAAAATGTCTATACATATATTATATGTATAGACATTTTAATTTTTTTGCCTTAAATTATTGTCCCTTTTTCTTTAGAATATTAAATATCTAAAAAAAAAATTAAAATAGTAAAAGAAGTTTCAATATTTCCAAGTTTCTTCACTTAAAGCAAATATATGATTGTTTATAGAGGTTCTTTTAGTAGTTTTGTATTTATTTATTGCAAATCTTGTGTTAAATGCCTTTCAAAGTAATGAAAGGGTTTTGTTGATGGATGATTACATTTTATCCTTCCATGCTAGCAGTACTTGCTGAGTTGACAGGCCTTAAATTTTTTTAATTTGCTTTATTTATGAGTTCTTATATGTAAAAAATTTGTTTTTTAAGTTACATTTTTTTTTTTGTTTTTTTTTTTTGATTAAATACTTATAATATTTTGTCAATAATTAATAACAACTACCATAAATATATAAACAATACTTAGTTGAAAATATTATATTAATTTATAACTTTAGTTTAAGTTTTTAATAAAACTATGCTATCTTAACGCAATGCTATATATGGTAGAATATAATAGATTATAGTATTATGCTCTGTATTATTTGCTTACACTTTATTTTAGATAAGTTTAAAAAAGAAACTTCAACTTTTATTATATTAGGCATCATTTTTACACACTCCTTTGATGCCTAATTATGTCTAATAATTTAAGAAATGAAACTATTAGACGTCGTCAAAATGAAAGAAGGCAGGCTAGGCGAGCTGAGATAAACCGCCGTCGAAATGAAAGAGATGAGCCCAGGCGAGCTGAGATAAATCGTCGTCGAATTGAAAGAGATGAGCCCAGGCGAGCTGAGATAAATCGTCATCGAATTGAAAGAGATGAGCCCCGGCGAGCTGAGATAAATCGTCGTCGAATTGAAAGAGATGAGCCCCGGCGAGCTTAGATAAATCGTCGTCGAATTGAAAGAGATGAGCCCCGGCGAGCTGAGATAAATCGTCGTCGAATTGAAAAAGATAAGCCCCGGCGAGCTGAGATAAATTGTTGTCGAATTGAAAGAGATGAGCCCCGGCTCATTGATTGTTTTTATTGCATTTTTAATTTTCTTTTATTTATCTCTAGCTGCTGCTTCTTCTGCTACAAGTAAGTTGTTCTATTCACTTATACTTGACTTAATTTGTGGATTAATTGGTTTTATTGCATTTTTAACTTTCTTTTATTTATCTCTAGCTGCTTCTTCTGTTATAAGTAAGTTGTTCTATTCACTTATACTTACCTTAATTTATTGATTAATTGGTTTTATTGCATTTTTAACTTTCTTTTATTTATCTCTAGCTGCTGCTTCTTCTGTTACAAGTAAGTTGTTCTATTCACTTATACTTGACTTAAATTATGGATTAATTAGTTTTATTGCATTTTTAACTTTCTTTTATTTATCTCTAGCTGCTTCTTCTGTTATAAGTAAGTTGTTCTATTCACTTATACTTACCTTAATTTATTGATTAATTGGTTTTATTGCATTTTTAACTTTCTTTTATTTATCTCTAGCTGCTGCTTCTTCTGTTACAAGTAAGTTGTTCTATTCACTTATACTTGACTTAAATTATGGATTAATTAGTTTTATTGCATTTTTAACTTTCTTTTATTTATCTCTAGCTGCTGCTCTTCTGTTACAAGTAAGTTGTTATATTCACCTTTACTTGACTTATTACATTGATTGATTGCTTTTATTGTACCTTTTGTTTTTTAATATAGCTACAAATGTGCTTTCCAGTTTAATTAGTTAATGTAATAAGTCAAGTATTAGTGAGTAAAATAAATAAGTTATTGTGCTCACTTGTACTTAATTTGTTACATTATTTGCTTTTATTGTTTTTTTACAGTAGATTTTTTGTAAGTATTACCTAGGTAGATAGTTGTATTTATATATAATTTTTTTTTCAGGCTCGAAGTCATGGGAAGATTTCCGAAAGTATCGCTCCCAGCATCCAGGCCCTCTATCTATGAGGGACTTCCATCGCTGGTGTTTGTATGGGGACGACCACCCCTCCTTTAGATGGAGGGATGGCACCCCATACAACACGGGGAATAGAGCGGATGCTGGGAGGAGAAGACAACGTGGCTCAAAAGTTGTCAATAATTTTTTTTACATTTTAAAATGTAAAGAAATTGACAACTTTTGAGCCACTTCATTTTTTTTTTGTAATTTTTTTTTTGTAATATATTTTTGTAAATTTATTTTTGTGTTGTTTTTTAATTTTTCCCATGAATGTTAAATGTTATCAAAGTAAATCATTTAAATAAAGACACCTTTATCAACAATGCTCATTAACTAGAAATAAAAGTCACGGTCATACATTTGATAAAGTTAATTTTAATCTCAAATGGGATTTGGTTTTCACACAATCAAATTCTATGTAGCACCTTCCAGAACTAAGAATATAAGTGTGTGGTGTTAGTAGTTTAAAATATGTATAATAAACTCAGAATAACTCAATAACCCTCAACAAAACTATGAACTAATTTTGAAATTCAAGTTGAGCTTTTTTATTTATTAATACCTCCCCTCCCAATAACTCTAATTTTCCTTAAAAAACTAATTTTTTTGTCCTTTGAAGGTGGTTCTGCTATTAAATTAATTGTTGTGATGTTTTATGCAAATAGATTTAGCTCACATTCATGTTGGTCTGTCAGGGTTATGTAAAAATAAAAAAGTAAGTTTCTTATTCGCATTTTTGAGTTTTCAAAAGTATTGATTGCATGACATGTTAATTTGTAATTAATGTGTATGATTATGCGTTTAAATAACTTTGTTCCATTTTTAGTTCCGTTTCTTATAGCTGACTTGATTATGGCTTACCTAAAGCCTAATATTTATGAAACAATAATTCAATTTAAATTGTATTATAAGTAGCTCTGTTGAATAAAATTTTTTTTTGTAATTTGTACTAAAGGTTATATTTTTATTTTATTTCAAGAAAAATATGTTTTTAAGTAAATATCTATATTTTTTTATTTTGGGATTTATTGTTTTAAATGGATATAAAAATCATTTTTGCTTTGTCTTTTATATTTCCTTTTATTATATATGAATAGGAACCATTTATGCTTTAATCACCATTAGCACTCGAAGTTTCCATTTGCATTAAGTATCGATTTTTGGCACACTTAACAGGTTTAATAACTTAGGCAGTAAAAACAGCTTGAATGATTTGTTAAGAGTCTTTAAAGAAACGCTTTTACGAAAAGCATTAAATAGATAAAGCTAACTTATTTAAAATAATAAGTCTTTAACCCGTTTTTCTATATCCAAATTTACTTTTTAAATAAATGTTGATGAAAGGGTAAAATATCGTTATAGCCTACGTTAATTTTAAATTCTTTTTAAATTAAAGGAAAGAGTTTTGATACTTATTTAAATAGGGTTAATAAAATATTTTAAATTATATTATATATATTATATTTAAGAAACTATTAAACTAAATTAAATAAGATTTTTAGATGAAACAGTAAAAATAATTGTTTAAAATACGTGCGTGCAAATAATTCCTACAAATACTAAACGTAAAATAACGCTTACAAACACCAAAAGTATGTTTGCAGTGAATAAAGTTAAGTTCAAAGATAAATAGGAAGAAATGTTTAAAACTGTTTCAATAATAACATTTATTTTTAATTACTTTTGTTGTAAGTTGGGATGAAGAAAAAAGGTCACTGGAGTATGAACTCCCGGGGTGAGATGACTATATCTGTCTAAGTGTTGCGCGTCTACCAATTAGCCCATAAATGTATTTTCTATTTAGAATTTAAGATTATTTATGACGCATAAGAAGTGTAATTAAAAATTCAAAACCAAGTTTGCAACAACTGAATTTAAATAAAATCTAATTAAATGTGTATATGTTATGAACGTTAACTAAGGCGTACTTTAACGGCGTCACGTGTTGAATGTTTTAGCATTTTTCTAAGTTCGCAGTCTTTTTTACGTTTTTTCTTATTAAAATTTTTATAATCGGCATAATATTAAAATCGTTTGAAGTTTTTAAAAGAACATTTTAACAGAAATGTTTTTTTCATTTCAAAAAGTAAGTATAGCTTTTTATATATACATTTTTAAACGGTTTTAAAAAAATATTGAGGTAAGGAATAAGTATAGAAAAGGTCGGTGTGGAATGTTTTTATTCCACACCGACCTTTTCTATACTTATTCCTTACCTCAATATTTTTTTAAAACCGTTTAAAAATGTACATATAAAAAACTATACTTACTTTTTGATTTACTAAGACCCTTAGTTTACGTCCGGATAGCTATAGATAAGTATAAAAATGGTCGGTTCGGTAAAGACCCGTATTTTACGGGTCTCCCCAGCTAGTATTATATTATTATTACTATCTTATTTAAAATTAAATTGAAACCATTTATAAAAAAATATTTTTGCATAAAAAGTTTAATATTACTTCAATATTATTAGTATTTTTTTAACTTGACTCAGAAAAAAAAAGTTCCAGGACATTTCAGGACATTTTTCAAAAAAATGTAATTTTCCAGGACATTCCAGGACTGTGGCCACCATGGTAATATATAGACAATCCCTAAAAAAAAATAATTGAAACTAAAAGATTTTATTTATTACAATATTTGAACAACCAAGGGACAATTATTGTCCCTTGGTTGCGATTGATAATTTGCTATTTAAAGAACTATATCTTTAAATAGCAAATTATCAATCGCAGTTTTAAAAAATACGCAAGAGCTCAGTATTTACAGAGTTTAATCAAAGCTCAGTAATTACAGAGTTTAATCAATTCTCTCTCTACAATTCTCAATACTAATTTTTATTCAAGTCTCATCTAAGAGAGAGAAACAGAGGAAGTGTTTTAAAAACAGCATGTTAGAAAAAGTAAAAACTTCATGCAATAAATAACAGTAACTGGTTTTATTATGCTACCAATAAACAAAATTATTTTTACCTTAACTAAAAGTTAATTTCCAGCATTTCTTATTTAAGTTCCAGCTTCTCTCTAACTGTTGACAAATGATTAATATTGTAAATTTCACATCATATTAAATTAACAAAATTAAAACCATATTTCAACAGTAAGCAAAATAATCAAGTGATGACAAAGACAACTGAAAAAAAAAAAAAATGAACACAATTATGTTTAAGTTTACAAAAAAAAAAAAAAAAAAAAAAAAAAATTGAAACTGTTATTATTTGTTTCTATAAATAGTAAATTTCATGCTTTGCTTTATTTTAAAGAGTCTAATGTAAAGTCAAATAATAGACATCAACACTGCTTAACACTGAATTATGGCAAGTAAGTTTTCGGTTCATCAAGCAAAATTTCTTATATTTCAACAACAATTAATTTTATCACACCTAGATTTATTTTTTTCACATGACAACAATTTTAAGTCTTTAAGTATTTAACCATTTACACTAATAACTTCTTCGAGCCTAACATTATACATCTGTTATCATTAAATATATATTACCAGTGATTATACTACTGTTACAACTGAATAAATGAACGTTTTATATTTTTACAACTGAAAAATATAAAACAAAATTTATTGACATTATTTTAATTTAGCAAAGAATTTAGAACACAATGCAAAGTTATTTGCATTGTGTTCTAAATTCTTTGCTAAATTAAGAAAGCCTTCAGGCACAATATTTTATGTATATAAACTTTTTGTATGCACATTTATGTATATAAACTTAGCTGTCAAAAATTACAGTCAGTTTTTCATATTAAATACATAAAATATATATCTAATATAAAATTAAACAAAACATTAATCTTACTCAAATCAGTAACAGTTCGACTGTCTAACAATTTTTATTATTAACCCTTCTATTTAAAAAAACAAACAATTGATTTGAAGTGACTAAAAAGCACTTTAGCTCTTTCCAATTGCACTAAAAAATAAAATAAACCTTGCTTTGCTAAGTTGCCTAGTTCTTAAGAATCTGAAAACAAATAAGTAAAAAACCAAGATCAAACAAACATTTATTTACTAAAACTACTATATTTAAACAAATTAAATTAAACAGAAAACAACATTGATACTCCTTGAAAGCTGAAAAACTTTCCAGCTCAAATTTGCTTGCACACCTTGCTTATAAAACCACTTGAATAAGAAAAGCATCAAAAAAGCCAAAAGCTACTTAAAAATGGTATATGCAACATTGAACTTTAAATGTTGATTGGAGTAGATATTTTTAAAAAATTCAAAATGATTTGTTCTTCTATAGCAAATAAATACACCATAAATCTGAAGTTAAAAATGTAACAAATAAGTAAATACAAAAAAAAAACATCATATGTGAATTGAAAATCAATGTACCTGATAGAGAATAGCTGTTTTGATACCTGAGTAGTTGTTGCTAAATATTGTTTTTTCATGATAAACAAATTGTATTTATAACGAAATGTCTTAAATGAATTTCAGTAAATAAATAAAAGCAGTGAGTTCTCGTAATGAAACTACCTATTAATCATTTTTAACAGCTGACACCAAACTAAAGATAAGCCAAAGGTAACAATATTGCACAAAAAATTATTAAAAATAATGCAATGTGTTTTCAGAACAGTTATATTAAAGGCTAGGCAACACTTAGACCTAAAGCAGTAACATCGCTTGACTTGTAAGGTTGATAAATCTTGCTCTACACGTTAGCTAAGTCACTCCACTTTGAAATCATGGAAACAACATTACATAAACATATATACTAATATAAAAAAAATCTCAAAACAAATATATAAAGAATCCAAACTAATGCAAAATAAAATTAATTTGCCATCGTCAAAAGTAATACAGGTTTCTTAAGTTTATTTAATAGAAGTTAAGAAAAACCTGCAACCATATTAGCAAAAACTTATTAAAAAAAGTTAAAATTTATTCTGTTTCTAATAAAAAATTTTTAGAAACAAACAACATATCTTCGCAGACAGCGTCATAAGGCATGCGTTGGGAGAAAACATTGAACAAAACGGGTAATAAAACTTATTAACGCGTCATGTACAATAGAAAACGGGTTATTAACGCAAGTTTATAAATTTTTTTCCCCCAGCACACTATTATGCTGCCGCAACTCCAAGGGTATACAAAGTTATATATATATATATATATATATATATATATATATATATATATATATATATATATATATATATATATATATATATATATATATATATATATATATATATATATATATATATATATATATATATATATATATATATATAGAACTATTTATATGTATATATATATATATATAGAACTATTTATTAACGAAAACATATGAAAACCAAAATTTTTTATAAAATATATATAGTATATTTGATAAATAAACCTCTACAATTTCTTTGGTTCAACAACTTGATTATGATTAATGAAAATTTTGTAAATATAAATTTTCTCATGATCTAAATATTTATAAATTAGATATTTTCTTTTATATCTTAATTATAAATTAAATCTTTATAAATTAGATATAAATAGAAAAACAAACATATAATAACACAATTATATCCTAAACCAAAATTCAACCATGCTAGGCAAATTGTTAAATTTTTTGAAAAGAAAAAAAACATTTTTTTTCAAAGAGCCAAAGTATTAACAATACTAAAGATAAATTTTATTTATAACAAAATGTTGTCATGGCTTTTTTCCCAATTATTAAAAGCATTTGAAAGCATGAAACTACCCATAAATATCTTTTAATGGTAGACACCATATAAGAATTAAAATCTATATTTTCAATATTAACATGTATAACACGAAGCTTTAAATTTAAAAGTACAATTTAAAAAAGATTACAATAAACTAATTACTTATAAAATTTTAAAAACATTTTATATATACTCAACGTCTACTTAGACATTTTGTAAAGATTACGATTTTGAAAACTTGAAACTTTAAATTTTGAAAAACTGAAACTTTAATTCTACCTCAAAGAAAACAGATATATATTGAAAAGTATTTTTAATTCTTTTTAAAAATTTAAAAATGTTTTTAAACTTGCTCCATCCAATATTATTATATAATATATATAGTATATATGATAATTAAATCTTCACAATTTCCTTGGTTTAACAACTCGATTATGATAAATAACAACTCTGTAACCATGAATTTTCTAATAACCTAAATAAATTATAAACAATTAAACTTAAATAAAAGTGTATGCAAATGATAAATGCTATATTAAATAGAGAAAGACAAACATAAAATAACACAATTAAATCTTAAACCAAAATTCATTCATGCAAGACAAATTATTATATATTTATTGAAGAGCCAGAAACGTATTTTTTTTCAAAGAGCAAAAGTATTAACAATACTAAAGATAAATTTTATTTATAACAAAATTTTCAATAAAAATTAAATTAAGATAAATTTATAACAAAATGTTGTCAAGGCTTTTATCTCAATAACCAAAACTATGTGAAAGCATGTAACTACCCATAAATATATTTTAACGCTAGACACAATCTAAAAACTAATGTAATCTATAACACGAAGCTTTAAATTTAAAAATACAATTTAAAAAAGATTACAACAAACTAATTACTTATAAAATTTAAAAAAGATTTTAGATTACCTATAATTTTAAGCTACTAAACATTATCTGCTTAATGTCAACTTGGACATTTTGAACTCGTACCATGAAAGGTTGAAAGGAAATCTTCAAGAAAGCACGCGGTAAAAAAAAGTCTAGAAACTACTTAAAAAGTGTATTTTACAGATACAGAACCGTACCGTAACTATAAAACAATACGCGTAACTATGCGCACTATTCATTAGAGTATTAATATCTAAATTACGTTCCTATTGGTCAGAACAGCGTTAAACATCATTGTTGCCTGCTGCCACTTCATTTGCACGCCTTATGTTCAATGCTCATACCAACATATAGATAAAGATATTCTTTTTAATTCGCGCACAAGTCTTATAATAATGCTGATTGAGTAAAATTAAAGTTATTAAATTATTATTAAATATTCAGAACGTAATTTTTCAGAATTTATAGGGGGCGAGGGATTCTCCCCCTAAAAATTATGATTTTTGTGTAATTGAAATAAATTATAATCTAGTGAGAATATCAACCGTCATATTTGAAGTTAATGGTTCAAAACAATGTTTTTTCAGTTTGAAAAAATTTAACTTTTTAAAAGTCAATTTTGCAAAACCCATATTTTTAATAAGCATTTCAAATCCAAAAAATAGTTTCAAAATACATTTAAAATCTGATTTAATAGTATTTTGAAACTTTATTTTGATATTCCTTCGACCAGATTACGATTTATCGCACTTGTTTTTATGATGCGCTTAATCTATTAAATGAATTTACATAAACTATATTTAAAAACTTTTGACTGATTTCTTTTCTTGAGACAATAAAATTATGTTTTTTGAGCTTATGCTATTTTTCTACCTACCTCAAGTAACTTTAGTTTATCAAAACTAAAAAAAAAAAAATTAATAAAGTTTCTTGATCTATCGAAACAAATATGCTCCTACAACTTTTCTTTGATGTGCGTAGTTTTAGAGATTTTTATTTTTTAACCCTTCTAAAAAATCGAAACTTAGTTCAAATTAAGTTTTCAGTAGCATAAAATAAAATGTGAAGCTTTTGAGTATAAATTAAGTTAAATTTCTTTTTATCAGTATATTTTTATTTAATAAACTACGAAAGCAATTAAGCACCACCTTCATTAAAAATGTATGAATACATAGACGCGGAGAAATACATAGCGGAGTGTACATAAAAAGTGGAGTGTAACAAAAAGATCATACATAAAACAAATTACATAAATGCAAAACTCGATCTATAGATCGAGTATACATAAATCGAGTGTTCCTACATGTATGCACACTCGGTGCGTGTACATTTGATGTTGCACACTCCGCAGAGTGTGCATAAATTGACTGCAGGCTGTAAGTAATAATTTCTTAATTTAATAAATTAATGTTTCATTAACTTAGTGTTTAACTCTTAAATCAGTTTCTTTTTTACTTCATAAAAATGAAAGTCTAAACATCATAATTCTTCTCAATTAAAATATTTTTAACTAAACTTCTTCGTCTGATTCTTCAAATTGTATTGATGGATGACTAAGGTGTATAAGACAACTTTTGTTTTCCTTATTGTGGCCAGGTATTTTGCACACAGAACAAATTATCTTTTTTGTCTTTGGCATAACAGAATCTTTCAGTATATTTTGTATTTTTATCAGATCCAGCATACGTAATAAATTTTTGAAAATGCTCTTCACACCTTTCATCGAAAGTACCTGACAACTCAGAAGATGTTGATCTGACATTGCTAAAAATAGTAAGTAATATTTAGCTATAAAACCCTTTAATAATCCTTAGAAAATGATCAAAATACTTTTCATATAAATAAAACAAATCTTGTATAAATATTTAACAATTTAGGATTGTGCTTTGTTTCAAACAAAATAAAGTAACGATAATTTGTAACTTTAATAAAACATAAGAAAATACTTTGCGTGACTAGCAAATCTTTTGTAGAGGTCGAGTGTTTGTTGCAATTTCAAGGCACTTTGATCGAGCCAATTTTTTCCGTCTGCAAGAAAATTATTTAAAAAATATCAATGTTTGATTCCAATAACTTAGAATCATTACCAATGATTTTTAAAGTTTTAGAACTATCATAATTCTTCTTTTTGCTAAAAAAAAACAAACTATAACTTGTATGGTTAACTTGAAAACTTATAATATATAACTTATACCCAGTGGGCACACGACGTTATTTCGATGTTGATTTACAGTTGATTTTTAGTCGCGACGTCGTATAACCAAAAATCAACGTTGTATCAACGTTGAAAAATTTGTTTAAAACTATCAAATAAAATCGACGTTGATTCCACGTTAATTCAACGTCTATATACGAGTTCGATCGTACGTAATTGCAATATGATAACTAAAATACGCATGCGTGACTTAAAATTTTTTTATCAACATAACAAGTAAAGACTTAACAAGTTACTTATTAGCCCAATAAAAACAAGTAAAGTCACACATGATAATAAATTAGGTCATCTGTTGCCTTTTTATAAGGTTTTGAATTTGAAAATTTAACAATTATACATGGCTTAACTTGTAATGCAGTTAGTTAGGTAAATATTAAATGGATATTTCTTTATGACCGTATTATTTCATGAGTGTGGATTACAAGTAGAGACTACTTGATATATTATATAAATATAAAATATATATTATATATGTTTTTCTTAT
Organism: Hydra vulgaris; assembly: GCF_022113875.1. Taxonomy (NCBI): domain Eukaryota; kingdom Metazoa; phylum Cnidaria; class Hydrozoa; order Anthoathecata; family Hydridae; genus Hydra; species Hydra vulgaris. The sequence goes on along the minus strand of NC_061159.1, from coordinate 65,438,177 downwards.
TTATATAATACATATATATATATATATATATATATATATATATATTATATATATATATATATATATATATATATATATATATATATATATGTATATATATATATATAGTATATATACTTATATTATATATACTTATATTATATATGTGTATATACATATATAGTATATGTATATATTATATATGCATACTATATATATGTATATATATATATATATATGTATATATATATATATATATATATATATATATATATATATATATATATTATTTATATATATATATACATATATATATATATATATATATATATATATATATATATATATATATATATATATATATATATATATATATATATATATATATAGTATATATACTTATATTATATATGTGTATATACATATATAGTATATGTATATATTATATAATATATAATATATACATATACTATATATGCATATATAATATATGCATACTATATATATGTATATATGCATATATATATATATTATATATGTTTATTATATTATATATGCATACTATATATATGTATATATATATATATATATATATATATATATATATATATATATATATATATATATATATATATATATATATATATTATATATGCATATTATGTATATGTATATATATATATATATATATACATATATATAATATGCATATATATATATATATATATATATATATATATATATATATATATATATATATATATATATATATACATATATATAATATACATATATATTATATACATACACTATATATGTATATATACATACATAATATAAATATATATAATGAATGATGTTTTACAAAATAATGATTTATCAAGCTTTTTTACCAATCCATGTGATTTAAAGAGTTTAAATATTTTTTATATTAAAAAATTTTTATTAAATTTTTAAAGATTTTTCTTGTAAAGTTGTATAAAAAAGAATTTGTGAATGCTTCTTTAGTCCATAATATTGGTAGAAAGATCAACATAAAAATTTAGCAAATTTTAGCAACTGTATAATGTATCATAACGTACAGTTTATAGTTGTATTTTTCTGTTAGCTATTTTACATGAACAAATTTTTAATATATAAGTATTTTTTCTATTATAATTTCTACTATACTTTTACAGTTGAAAAAGTATAGTAGGGCATGCAAAATGTTCATTCGAGCTGTTAGAAAATACAGAGAAATAAAGAGAGAAAATTCGATTGATAATTTTTTGTGCTGCTCGTCATCTTTAAATGTAATAAAATGTTTCAATGAAATGCATAAATCGCATCTAACTAATACAGATTTAAGCTGCTCAAAATTTAATGTCATGGAGATAATGTAATTTTTTTAAAATATAAACCTTAAGTCATTACATTTTTTCCTTGTTTTTTTAACATGCTTTCATTTTGTATATGTTGTTTTCAGTGTTTAGATATATTCTTTATTATATATTCTTTATTTAAAACATTTTTAAATTGAATGAATATTCTTAGATCATGAGTTATGTAATAAATTTGAATTTGCCTCTATAAGTGATACTCAGGTAGAATCAGGTTCAGAAAACAGTAACTATTTCAAAAGATACTTAATTCAAGTATTATTAGTTATATTTTGATATTAATTATTATAGGAGCCACTACCATGCTTATGCAAGAGAAAACATAATAACAAACAGAATAGTAAGCAAATACCTACTCCTGTAACGCAAAAAAAGAAACAGAAAACATTTTTTATGCATACTCCACATACTGTAGCTCAAGGTATTAATTGTCTGTCTGCAAGTTGATTTAGGAAGAAAAGATTCTGAACATTTTTTTTCTATGCTTAAGTGATTTACACATTTCTTTGGTTGCTAAATTAATACATTTTATTTAATTTATGAATAATGTTTTATTTTATAAATTTTTTGTTCCTGTGTTTCAGCACTTTTAGAAATTAATTAATATTTGGTTCTTTTGTCTTTCTGATATATCTTTATTGTTAGAAAGAGATGTTAGTAAAAACTCTTTCCAGTAATTAAAGTAATATCATGACAAATAGTTCTGAAATTCTTATGGATAACAGTTTAAATGATTCTTGGGTGAGGTCAGAACTGATAGGTTGTTTCAAACCATGACTTTTTGCAGTTTTTTTTATTGTTTTTTGATTAAGTATTTATTAATAACTTAGCCTAAGTTAATCTACTTGTAACTTTTTATAAATGTACTATAAAAATAATGTGGTGTAATTATTTTCTTAAACCTTTAGGTTAACAAACTTTCTAAAATTGGAGGTAAAACCATTAAGACAAATACAAATACATGTGATGCAAAGGTTTGTTAAAAGTAGTTTTAAATAAAAAATCTTTTGAATCTTTTTTATAGTTTGTTTTAAACTTGTGTTAAAAATCTGTGTAGCATATATTTTTAAAAGTTTGACGAATTCTAATCAGACATAAAATGAATCTTTTTTTTTTTATGTCCGATTATAATTTTTTTTGTAACTGTTTTCTCTTACTTTTGTATTTCCTTGAGCTAAAGAACAACCTTAAAGTACAAAGGTTGATTTGTAACGCATACTTAACCTTTTTTTTTACTCTATATATACATACATATATATGTACATAAATAAACATACATATATATGTATGTATATATATACATACTTGTGCTTATATGAATATATTATATATATATATATATATATATATATATATATATATATATATATATATATATATATATATATATATATATATGTATATATATATATATATATATATATATGTATGTATATATATATATATGTATGTATATATATATATATATATATATATATATATATATATATATATATATATATAAATGTATATATATATATATATATATATATATATATATATATATATATTATATATATATATATATAAATGTATATATATATATATATATATATATATATTATATATATATATATGTATATATTTATATATATATATTTATATATATATATATATATATATATATATATATATATATATATATATATATATATATATATATATATATATATATATATATATATATATATAATATTAATAGTGCAATTTAAAGTTTTTTCTTGTATTTATAAAGTTGTACTTGATAAAAACAAATAAATAAAGATGAACATTTTGAATATTTATTGATTATTATGATAAATTATATAAAATACAGTCGTGTGACAATTTATTATGGCCACCCACAATTTTTCAAAATTATTAAGTTTCAAAGTCTATTATTTTAGTATTTTTTTGTGATTTATGTACTCAAAGTAACTTTTATTTAAGAAATGGGTATTTTTTTGACAAATAAAAACATTAACATATTGTTTATTATTTTATTATTAAAATATTATTAAATAAATTTTATTATTCAAATTAAATAAGTTTTATTATTCAAATATTACTGCAAATATATTCAAGATCAATATTTGGTGATTCCTCCTTTGCCTCTATAATTGCAGGAACCCTTTTTGGCATACTTTTAATGCATTTTTGAGCCATTTCCTTTAATTCTTTATTATAGTTTCAATGTTGAATAATTCTTTCTATTAAATACACTTTATTTGTAATAATTTTTTCAGATATTTGCTTCTTTAGGAGCGCCCAAACATTTTCTATAGGATTTAGGTCAGAAGAGTTTCCTGGCCAATCAAGTAATGGAATATTTTGTTCTGATAGATATTTTTCAACTGATTTAGCTGTGCGACATGGTCATGCCCTGTCCTGCATAAAGGCTTTTTTTTCACCTGGACTAAACTATTCTGCTAATTGTGACAACAATCTTTGTTCCAGCATTTTTATATTGTAACTGTAACATTTTTCATTCTGCAATATAGAACCTTCCTATTTCTTTTACACATTTCATTGATCAGATCATCACAGAGGTGGGGTGTTTAACAGTTTGCATGATGCAGTCCAATAAGTATTTTTTCCCTTTTTTTCTTTTTAAAACTTAAAAGTACTCTCGCCGCTAAAGCATACCTTCAAATATTATACAAGGATTGTTAAGTGAATATTGAATGAATATTTAAAGTTTGGTGTAAGAAAGTGGATATTTTAAATTCATCTAAATTAATTTTATTAATTACCAATCATATGTTAAATTCCTATACTTTTTTGTCCACTCAAGCATTTTTTGTACAATTTTTGGTGTCAGTTTAGGCTTCTTAGCTGGACGTCGTGAAATGTAACCAAGATTGTGTAGGCAATGTTGGACCGTTCTCTTCAACATTTTGACTCCAGATGGCCAATCTGGATGGTTGTGACCTCTAAATATCGATTAGTAGAGGGTTCTTATGTTATATGTAAAGTTTGAAGGAAAAAAGATACCATATTATTTTGTAGGCCAAGTTGTAAATTCAGAGGAAGATAATAATTGGAACATTAAATACTTTAGACAAGATTTCGACGCTTCAAACACAAGAATCGTATCCTTCAAAGAACCGCAGGTTCCTGATTTCTTATTAACAGAAAGAAAATCTATTGTTAAATCTATTGTCCTCAATATGAAAAAAACAACATATCTTTTTTGAAAGAAATCATTGGTGACTTATATATGCGTTGATGTATTTGTGTTTCATATATTTATGTTTTTTTTATTTTATTTTGTTATAAAGCTTGAACAAAATATATTAGACTATTTTTTCATTTGTTTATTTGATGTTTGAGAAAGTTAACTTAAACCAACTTCAAACTTATGTAAGTTCATACTTGTGTCAACATCCTTCACCCACGTATATAATATGAGTCAGGGTGATAGGAAATACGGGTTAGTTTGTCTGGATTATTTTTTTTTTTAAAACACAAGAAGCCTTTTTTTATAATATATATATATATATATATATATATATATATATATATATATATATATATATATATATATATATATATATATATATATATATATATATATATATATATATATAAATATATTTATATATATATATATATAAATATATATATATAAATATATTTATATATATATATATATATATATATATATTATATATATATATATATATATATATATATATACATATATATATATATATATATATATATATATATATATATATATACATATATATATATATATATATATATATATATATATATATATATATATATATATATATATATATATATATATACACCCAGCCAACATTGCCAGACGGGTACCGTACGGTTTTTGTCTGGGCTTACGGGAACGGGATTTTGACGGGTAAGTGTTTTGGTTTCCAGACGGGTCCCATATGGTAAAAAAATTTAGCATATTTGCTCGTTTGGGTTTTATCTGGTTTTTATCAGGGCCGAAGAATCTGGGGATTTGACGGGTTTCCCATAAGGTTCCCAAAAGGTTTAAACTGATATTTAAAAAAACCATAACAAAACTTACTCGATGGGTGCCATTTATAATTCGTATTGTGCGTGAAATAAGATTAAAAATTTAACTTTTATGCATTATATTTTTTCTATACATTATATTTACATTATAATTAAAAAGAAAATTTTTTTTTGATGTGTTTTGTCACTGTGAAACTCCATTAAAAAGACGTTGTTTTAAAATTTCATTTTTTTATTACCATATTAAAAGATTTTTTTTGTATTTTTTTTTATAAATAAATTTACGAAGTTTAACATATTTGTTGAACATATGTTCCAGAAACTATTAAACATATAGTAAATATTCCATTGAGACACTGTTTTCATTTTTAAATTGATCAAAATATAAAGTTTTGTTTATGCTAGTGACTGTAATAAATGGTTTGAGTTTGATCAAAATATTGGTTTAGTCAGAAACATTTAAAAAGAGCATACAGGCAAATGGAATGTAATTGATAAGTTTTATTTAGGGAATTAAAAGATTTTAAATCGTTTTTACAGATCCTCTCTTTTCCATTGATTTTTATATCTATATTTTATGCAAGCAAAATGACTGATTTTAACGAAGTTTACCCACCGTCAGATATAATAGTCAGATATAAATAAAGATATAATTAGATGTTTAAATGCAAAAAATTGGCTTTATTGTTATGCATTAACCTCATTTTTTAATCATTGATATTTTTTGACTTTGATTTAAAATTGTACACTTGCAATATTAACAATAATTTCATAATATACATAATAATAACTTACACTAACAATACCTATACTTGCAAATACTTGTATTATAATACTTATATTTATAATACTGATAAAAATTTTTATTGATATGAACATTTGCATTTAAACGTTAGTTATAAAACTTTAATTTAACTTGATAACTTTAACATGAATAACAATAACTAAAAAGATAATAGTTATTATATAGATTATAACCATATGCTTATTTATTATAATCGAGTTATTGTAAGTTAAACAAGATAAGATGTTAAGTTCCAGGTAATAAGTCTTTTTGATATGTATCTTATGTATATCTTGTATTTTGCAGCATGTTAAAGAATATTTCTGCATGGTGCACTCTGACCTGTTGACAATATTTGCATACTAATATAAGTAAAAGTGACTTCAACAACCAGAATGTATTTTTGATAAATATTAGTAATAACAGGTTAGTAAATATAATTATAATAATAATGGTAATAACTTTTTATTATTAGAATTAGTAAGAGACTTATGTGTTATAGAACTACATTAACTTCTGGGGACAAATGATTTGAGTAAATATTACCGTTGTTAATTACCTCAATTAGAGTAATGTAAGAAAATATTATTTTTATCTAAAGAATATTTGGCAAAAGTCAGTATTTCCTAAGTATTAAATATTATAAAAAAACATGTGTTTAAAAAAAATGTATAATAATAATATAAAAAAAATAAATAAAAAAATAACTATTAGAGTATAAAAAAAAAAAACATTTATTATTATAATTTATATATATCACATTAACTATGTTGTCTATAAAGTAGAGGTTGCAGCTGTTATTTCAGCTTCAGCTATAAACTCATTAGCTTCAGATTAATGTTGAATCTGATCAAGTCAGTATAATTACCTTGATAGTTGATAGGAAAAGAGAATAATATTCCTTAAATATTTTATGCAAAATATATTTTTATATAGGAATTTATTCAATGAAAATCTAAAATAGTGATAAAATTTAAACATACATTTTAAAAATTTTAAATAAAATTTGCCAAAAGATGTTGCTTTTTGTAAATGCTGCCATCAGAGCCTAGGCCTAGGATTCACAATATTAGGGGGCCCAAATTGGGTTTTCAGAGATTTGTTTAAAAAGTGGTGCATAAAAATCTAATTCCATTTTTAATTTTCTTAAGGGTACCAATTATCTTTTGTTCAAAAAGAGTACACTTATCAAGTTTTTTTTTTTTTTTTTTTTTTTTTTTTTTTTAACATCTTCACTTCCAACAAGGCTGCAAGCAACCACTATAAGAGTTGGAAGTTACTGGAAGAGAAAAGACTAAATCTGTAGAGCAAGATAACGATTGACTGATGACTTAAAAGATTGCAAATTATATGAATCAGGAAAGCAAGATGAAGGAAGCGAATTCCAAAGAACTGATGTTCGAGGAAAAAAACTAGAAGAATAAGAGTTTTTGAAGCACTTAGGAACAGTCACAGAAAAAGGATGAGACTTAATTGAATGGCGAGTAACACGAGAATGAATTTTAGTAGATGGCACAAGGGACGCTAGCTCTTTAGAGCAGTGCCCATTATAGTATTTGTAGAAAAGAGAAAGAGAAGCAACATTACGACGATGTGACAAAGGTTGGAGATTGGCTGCCAGAGCAGGTCCAACTATGTTTACAATTCGTTTTTGCACCTTGTCTAAAAGAGAAAGAGCATCATTAGAAGATCCGCCCCAGATATGGCAACAGTATTCCATACAGGGACGGATTTGAGATTTATAGAGATAGAGAATAGAATCTGGAGTAAGAAAGTGTCGAGCTCGATAAAGAGATGCAACCTTAGCAGATGCTAATTTTGCAATGGATTTGATATACGGTTTAAAAGAAAGATCAGAAGTAAGAGTTAATCCTAGAAGATGAATGGCAGATGACTCATCTAGTACATTACCATTCATAAATATAGGAAGATCTAAATTATTACGATAACGATTGGCCGAATAAAATTGAGTTTTATCTGAATTAAAGTTCACCAGCCACTGTGAGCCCCATGCTGTAGCAGAAGTGAGATCCTTTTTAAGCTCAGATACCCCCTCCAAGCAATCAGAGAGTGTAGGCTTCTTATCATGACAAGAGTAAATGGTAGTGTCGTCAGCGAATAATGCCACCTTAGATGTGAGAATATCTGGAAGATCGTTAATGTAAATTAAAAAGAGTATAGGGCCAAGGATTGAACCTTGAGGAACCCCTGAAGTTACAGGATGTGAAGAAGAGTGTTGTCCATCGAGGACAACTTTTATACTACGATTGGAAAGAAAGGACTCAATAATCTTAAAGACGTTACCAGCTACACCATAAGAAGAAAGCTTATGGAGAAGACCAGCATGCCAAACTTTATCAAAAGCTTTAGAAATGTCAAGTGCGATAGCCTTAACCTCTCCACCTCTATCTAATGCACGGTAAAACCTATCGGTTATTACTGTTAGCACATCAGCTGTAGAACGAGAAGACCGAAATCCATATTGATGATCAGAAAGTAAGTTATTTGATTCAAGATGAGAGATTAAGTGTTTGTTGATTAAAGGTTCAAAAACCTTGCTTATGACAGGAAGAAGACTAATGGGACCGTAGTTAGATGAATCAGATCGCTCTCCGGAATTTTTGAAAATAGGGATAACAGATGCTGCTTTCCAGCATGATGGAAAACAAGACTCTGATAAGCACTTGTTAAATAGTTTAGAAAGTATGGATGAAAGCTCCGGAGAACACCTCTGCAAAACTACAACAGGAATGTTGTCAGGATCACAAGCTGTTGAAGAGTCTAAGCAGGAAATTACTTTAGATACAGAAGCTGAAGTGATGCGAATGTCAAGCAAGGGATCGACCTGTTTGACGGCTATGTCAGGTAAAACGCAACTAGTGGAATCAAGAGATGATATTGATGAAAAGTTCTTAGCAAACAATTCAGCTTTGTCTTTAGGTGAGGTGACAAAGTCTGAACCATACAAGAGAGAAGGAATAACAGATTTGCCCTTATTATTGATACTGTTAAAGATTCTCCAGAAGTCTTGAGAGCCTAATTTTTGTGATGAGATACGAGATTTAATGACCTGGGAATAGCGAGCTTTGGCGTCAGACAAAACCTTTTTACAATGGTTTCTGGCGATAGTGAACAGATGTCTGTTTTCTGGAGAATTGTTTTGCTGATAGATATGGAAGTAACGGTTTCGATTAGAAATTGCTGCAGCGCAATGTGAGGAAAACCAAGGAGAAGAGTGAGGCTTGACCTGGAATCGTCGAGAGGGAATAAAAGATTCCATGCCAGCCTGAATCCACGAAGTTATGTAAGAAGCACATTTGTCAGCAGGAAGACGAAAGATTTCTACCCAAGGGCCATCACGAAGAAAATCACGGAAAGAGTCCCAGTCAGCTTTAAGGTAGTTGTATGTGGTACGATGATAGGGGGATTCTGATGAAGTAGAAGAATTTGATAATAGTTTTAGAGAGATCAAACCGTGATCAGAAGTACCTAAGGGTGATTGTGGAGAAATTGAGCACTGACTAGGATCCAAAACAAGACATAAGTCGAGTAGAGAAGGTAAATGATTAGGGTTGTCTGGAAAACGAGTTGGAAAGTTGACTATTTGAGTTAGAGATTGAGAAAGGCAAAAGTTGAGGGCCTTAACGCCAGCAGAGTCACTGACACTAGAGCCAAGCCAATCGGTGTGATGGGCATTAAAGTCACCAACAACGACGATATTGGCCGATGGATAAAGAGAGAGGGCTTGGTCAATTTGATCAGAAATAACATCAAGAATAGTGCAATCTTGGGATGAAGGAGAGCGATATAGAACAAAGAGAAAGGCGATAGAGTGAAGTTGTGCTAAACGAAAGCACATAAATGAATAGTCTGTAGATTCAAACCTAGTTTCACGACAAATGGGTGAGTTCTTACAAATGTAGATGCCCAGGCCAAGCATGTGATTATTGGAGTCTTTACGATTTAAAGGAAGATAACCATCAACACTAAGATCACAAGATGGGACAGCCAAACTCAAATTAGTCTCACAAAGAGCAAGTATGTCTGGTGAACTTTGCAAGAGATAAGACTCAACAGAAGAAAAGTTACTTCGAAGACCACGAATATTAGTAAATGATAGGTTTAGAGAACTTGGTGATGACGATGGTTTTTTGTGTTTTTTAGTTTTAGGTACTTTAGTCATTTTAAATTTATAAAGAACTTGACTCAAGTATAGATAGTACTCAGTACACTATTTAACAACTAAGCAATAGCCTCATTACTATTAATAAACCCTAAGCCGTAACAAAAGGGCTCCAAATGTGGCCTCTGCAATGCACACCAAAAGTACAAACAGGGACACCATCCATGCGCAACATGGCACTGTTAGTACTCTGATATTTTTCGGCTGTTGATGGAATCAGCCTCTCTGAGAGCTACCACAGAGTTCGGGAAACCTGACTACCAGCCGGCCTCAGAACCATAAAACTGAGTTTTAGAGCTGTACCCTCATTAGGAGATAATAGAATGAGTTGCCCAGTCATAAAAATAGAGACACAAGCAATACCCACGCATTGAGTCAAGAAGATCCAGCGTTCAACATCCTAAACTGGAAACAATGTATTAAAAATACATCTGCGCCAGCCTAATAGATGAGGAAGGGGTGCGAGGCTGGTCAACAGATAGAATCTGTTTACCCCTTAAGTCTTTGCCTAGGAGGCCTTCTACAAGACAGCAGCTGGATGCATGTAACATCTGCCCAAGATGAGTATTTTTATCGAGACACCATCTCTAGCCTTTACTCAACCAAGAGCCCCAAGGCAGGGGGTGTTTTAATTTGGAGTTAACTTCTCCTAGCCTTTGCCTAAAAAAGCGTATCCTACAAGGCAGCAGGACATGGAGCAGGTTGTACTGGGTTACATGTTACCAGTAGCAGGAAAACCTGACCTGACCTTATTTTAACCTGACCTGACCTTAAGTATTTCATAGGTAAAAAAAAAAGAAGAAAAAACAATAAAAAACTTTATCTTCTTTGAAAAAAATATTTTTCTTCGGTGGATTTTTCATGCTAAATGAGGATGTTCCTCTAATAACGTTGCCACATCCGAACATTTTAAATTGCTTATTAAATTTGACTGTTAAAACGGCATATAATGTTTTTACAGAAAGTTGCAACTTCTCACTGCTCCAATAATCATTCCTTTGTGAAAATACCCTTTCAACAGCAGCATTAGTGTCCGGACAACAAAGAAATTTCTATTAAAACTTTTAAGTTTTGATTTGGGATATGTTCTACTCTAAAATGCCGAAAGATATCTACCCATCTTTTTTTTAGTTCTATTTTCTCATTGTTCCATTTCTTCAATTTTTTCTTCATTTAAATATAAATTTACTCTTCGAATTTCTTCAAAGAGAAAATTGCCATTAATAACAATATCTTATACTTCCTTTATTAGAAATTCGACTGCTGAAGGAACTTTTTTCCATTTAATTTTACTATTTATAAGGGTCCATTAGAAACAATTCAATGCTCTAAAGTTCATTATCCATTCTCGATATATTCATCGCAAATTTTAACTTCTTTTAAAAATTCATTTTTTATTCCGGGATCGGAATCTTCCAAAGGGGTTAGTTTATATATTTTTTTATCTAAATTTACCTTTAATTTGTTTTTTTATATTTTTCTGCAAAAATTGTTTTCTGTCACTCTATCTGAACTTATGTGATAAAGTTTTTTTTTTCTCTTACATATTTTCTCACTCATCTTATCTCATCCGTTCATTCTCTCTTTTTTTTTTTTTTTTTTTAGCGTTACTCCTTTATATTTTTGTGCTAATTCCAACTTTTTAAATATTATTGTTCCTTATACTTCTTTTTTTATTACTTGTATTAATGTAGTTTAATTTCTTTATTATTATTTTTTTATTTTATTTGTTTATTTTATTAAGGTGTTGCTCCATTGACTAGTTTTTAATATGAGTGACACCGAACATGAATTTGTAAATTATAATTAAGTTTGTAATTTTTGATTTTATGGTTAATTAACAATAAGCGCATGTGTAGTATGTACAGTAAGGTTTTTTTATCCTTTTATTTAATTAAATAGATGGATAAAAAACTTTGCTGTACATACTACTCATGCGTCAACTGTCGAGCATGCCGTACATACTGCACATCAAAGATCAGCTTGGGGATTACATACATAAATGTTAAAACCATCTCTTTTCACAAATGTAATTTTGACATTGTTTGAAAAAAAGGTCTGGAGTATCTATCTATCTCTCCAGGTACACAGTAAAGCCTCTCAATTGTGCTGAAAATAGCAGCCATATGTGTGTGCAAAATTTAAATCACTGTCAAACTTGTGTCTGGTGTTTGCCCTGTCCTCTGACATGCCGGAAACGGCAAACAATATGCACATGTGAAATTTAAATCACTATCAAAAATAATTTTTAATATTTAATTATTAAAATTGAAATTAAATAATATTAAAAAAAATGTTTTAGAAATACAAATGAGTACAAATTTATACCAATGAGTACTTTCAGAGTACAGGATTTGAAAAAAGTACTGTTTGTGAAAAAAGAGTAAAAAACTCTTTAAATGAGAATAGTTGGTCACCTTAATTGTCTACATAATTTTTTGGTAGATTTTAAAGTTCTTGCAAAAGATTGTTTTTATCTATGAAAATATTGAAATTAAAATTAATCTTGCTGTTATTATATGTGATGGACCAGCTAGAGCATTTGTTAAGTGTATTAAAGGACGCAATTTTATAAATTATAACTGATGTGAATGTTGTGTTTTGAAAGGAGAGTGGTGTGGTAAGATAATTTTTCTACATATTTCACTAATTTTAAGCACTGATTCATATTTTTTGTCATTAAAAGCATTCTGAACACCTTAGTGGTGTGTTAAATTGAATTAAATTTTGGCAAAGTGACAAAGTTTCCTTCAGTCTTTATGCATCTAGTATGCTAGGGATAATGCGAAGATTTGTCAACTTATGGTTAAATTGCCCAAATGTTGTAAATTGTCTTAGATTACAGTCAATATTTTATCTGGCGGATTGTTCCAGATTCATCATTACATTCTAAGAAATTTTTCTAGAAAATTAATGTCTTAATTAGTTATTAAAAAATGGAAAGCAACTTAACTTAGACTTTTTATAGTATACACTGGACCAGTTATTTAAAGGGAATGGTTTAGCCAAAAATCTATTCAAACTTTTTAGATTTTTCAGTTGTACTTATAATTTCATGTTTTATTTTGTTGAAAAAATATGTTAATTTTGCTTTTCAGCTACTTATTTTGTGCAGTTTTATATGTGAACTTTATCGTAAGGATCAACTTGTGTACAATGTCCATTTATTAGCACATATAGAAAATAATACAGATAAATTTTAAGTACTTAATAGATGTCCTTCTTTCAAATCCAAAACTTTTTTAAGTTCATTAAAAAAGCTTGTTCAAAGACCAAAGAATTGCTCAAATAAACACATACAAGAAGATAAATAGAAGTTTAGTATTCCTTAATTTGATGGTAGTAATCAGTGCATTGAGGCACTGTTTACAGTTTAAAAATTTTCAAGGTTAAGAGTGTTTTGTTTCAGCTAATAATAGTGATAATTGTTTTGAAATTACAAAAAAATATGGTTAAGGTAAAAAGGTTTTAAAAAGCAGACAAATCTTATGACAAAAAGGTTATGTTTGAGAAATTTTTAGTCGTTTTATACATATATATATATATATATATATATATATATATATATATATATATATATATATATATATATATATATATATATATATATATATATATATCTTATTCTGCTGTTAGGTGAGCATGATGATGTCATACTCACCTAACGTCAAATAGCCTGCTGCCGGGGGCTTCAGTACATACATTGATACAAAGATAGAGAGAGAGAAAGAGAGAGACACAAACAAACTCTCTCACACACAAACACACACACGCATGTATATATATATATATATATATATATATATATATATATATATATATATATATATATATATATATATATATATGCGTATGTGTGTGTTTGTGTGTGAGAGAGAGTATGTGAGTGTCTCTTTTTCTCTCTCTCTCTCTTTATATATATATATATATATATATATATATATATATATATATATATATATATATATATATATATATATATATATATATATATATATATATATATATATATATATATATATATATATATATATATATATATATATATATATAAGCAGAGCTTTTTCTAGGGCGCTCGTTTACAAATGTAAGGATTTTTTTTTTATTTAGTATTTTTATTTAGATTTTTTTTTTTTATCTATTGGATAAGTTTTTAAGAATTTTGAAGCCCTTATGACAGGGTTAATTATATACAATATAAATAAAAAAATATATTTATTAATTTTATATAATTTATTTATCAGTAACTAAAGGAATGTTATCAATTTATTATACGAATCTTAAGCATGTGCTTATCTATTACACATTTTAAAACGTTGAAATAAACGTCGATTATAAAATTAAAGTTTATCTGTTTCTACCTTTGATGGTGAAAATTACATCTTTTATCTGAAGGATGTTAAGAGAAATCGTAAGAGTTTTATAACATATTAAAAATAATGTATGTGTTACCTATAAAAATTAAAAACTTAAAGTTAAATTTGATTTTTTTACAGTTCATATTGAAACAAGATTTTGTGTAAAGAGGTTTTCAAAGACGTCGTTTTAACAACAATGGAAAAGCTTCCAATTCCTGAGATAACCGTGAAAGCATTCGATACATGATTAAAGAATCGTTTAAAAGTTTGCTTAATTTTGACAGTGTAATTTTAATTACTATTTTTTTGAAATAAACCAATCAATTTATATATAAATTTGCTTTTTCTGTAAATTTTAAACATTTAAACGTAGCTTTGCAAGATTTGCAATGGGTAAAACTCGTGGGATTCTCACGGGATACCCGGCGGGCATACCCATATGGGCCCCAGAAGAAAACCGCGGCCAAGATCCGGCGGGTTCCCGATGAGTTTCCCATATGGGTCCCATTTGAAAACCCATATGGGTTTCTTACGGTTTTAAAGTACGGGATTTGACTGGGACCCATACGGGATACCCGGCGGGCTCACCCATATGGGTCCCATATGGAAACCGCGGCCATGATCCGGCGGGATACCGTTGGGCTTCCCATACGGGACCCAGTTGACGACCCGTATGGGCCCCGTACGTACCCGTATCTCAATGTTGGCTGGGTATATATGTATATATATATATATATATATATATATATATATATATATATATATATATATATATATATATATATATACCAGTTTACTTGTTACTGATGTTTTTTCTTATGCATTGTTAAAAATAATCAAAATCTGTAAGAAAAAAAAAATTTATTTATAAAAACATTTATTGCAAATATAAAATAGCTATCACACAAAATTACAAAACATTAAAGGTATCGGTGCAAACAAATTTTGTAAGTAGACAAAAAAAATAAAATTATTCTCAACTTGATTGCAAAAAACTAAATTATTTTTAAACTATAAGTTAATGATCAACATAGTAAAATTGAAATAATTAACGTTTACTAAGTTAAAACCATATTTTAATAGCATACAAAGTAAACATATGATAGTCGGTAAGAGCACCAAAGTAGAACTAAAAAAAATAGAATAACAACTAAACTTATAATAATTTTAATGCGTAATATTTTTGCGATATAAAAAAGGTAAAACTGTAAAAACAAACAAAAATTAAAAAAAAGAGTTCAGCAAAATGTTAATTTATGTTATAAGTATGATCCTTTTAATAAAAAAAAAAAAGTGCTTTCTTGAACAGATAAGGACACATTGATAAAAAACATACACAGTGAAAAATTAAATTTTAAGTTATTCATATAATTACTTAATAAAACTATGAAAACCAATAAAAACTGGTTATTATTATGAAAATTATCATCTTTAATTTGATTTTTTCTTAAAATTTTAAATAACAGTTTATTATTTTCACATGGAGCATCATAAATATTGTCACAGCAGCCCTTAAATCACTTTAATATATTTTGCATGTTCTGCTAACTTAAATTTTGATGGTGTTTAGTATAAAAACAAAATGCACATTTTCTTAACAAATTTTTTTGTAAACATAACTTAATTAAATTAATATTAAAAGAAAAAAAAATTAGTATTTTTCAACAAATTTATTTATTTACGAACAATATTTAAAAATTAGATCAGTAAAAATATTTATATTAAATAAAAGCATTTAAATATAATTTTTATTTGTAAAAGTAGTTAAGTATTTCCACTGCCCACTCTAACTTTTCTAACTTCACTTTTGGTAAAAGTAATTCCTTTTTTTTTAATAAATTAGGGGAAAATCTCATTGCCTATTCTAGATATAAATGACTTTTTTTAAAATTTGACGATTGTGCCCTCCACTTTAATACCCATTTCATTAGACATGGTAGAAAAATACAAACTTCAACTTCATAAAAAAATAGAAAACTAAACACATTTTGTTTAAATAAGAAAATGTTTAACTTCATTACATTAAGATAAATAAAAACTTTAAAACTGAAGATAATGATAAATTTTTAGAATTTTTTGAAGAATGAAATTTGAAAGGTTCTTTTAAAGTAAGTTTATTTTTATAAAATCTAACCTGAACTAAATAATTAAATTCATATAAAACATGATTGAGTATTCCTTATATAAACATGTTGTGTACCCATTTTACTCGCATAAACATATTTTAGTTGTAAAAAAACTTGAAATGTAAAACTAAATCTTTAATCATGACACATACGCAACAAGTTTCCTCCTGTTTTTTGATGTTTTTAGCTTTTTGAAAAATCTTTTCGTTTGTTCAAATGTATATCAACGTTAAATATGTTGGTATATAATATCTATAAAACTTCAAAAGTATTTCGTATTTTAAAAAATCTAAAATAAATTAAAAGAAAAACTCGCCAGTGGTAGGACTAGAATTGGGTAGCTGACAGTAAAAGGATTCGAACCGCCAATGGTATGACTCAAACAATTTTACCCTTGTCTTAAAGTTTATCCAAACTGCGTTTATTGAGATTATTTGTTTTTGCAAATTGTCTCCTTTTGCGAATAGAGAATTGCAATGAAAAACAAGTAATAGTCAATAAATTTAGATATTTGCAAATAATATGTACAGTCTTTTCAAATTAAGTTGAGATTAACAATTTTCAGAAAAAGAGTTTAGATGTCGGCAATAATATTTAATATACTATGCAAGGAATTTTTATATATGTAAAAATACCAATCACAGCTATTGTTAAGTAAGTTTACAACTATGTTAGGTATTATTGCCCCCACTTGACATTTCATATTTTAAAATAAAAATCATAAAACTGCATAACTATGCAAAACACATTACCTGATGGTCCTGCGGATGACGCTATGGTTGAGGTAATATATATATATATATATATATATATATATATATATATATATATATATATATATATATATATATATATATATATATATATATATATATATATATATATATATATATATATATATATATATATATATATATATATATATATATATAGATGTATATATATATATATATATGTATATATATGTAGAAATAGATATATAGATATATATATATACATATATATATTACCTCAACCATAGCGTCATCCGAAGGACCATATCAGGTAATGTGTTTTGCATACCTATGCAGTTTTATGAGTTTTATGTGTATTAAAACTTAAAGATCGCTTATCTTAATTTACACATTACTTTATTTGTTCATTTTATTGTCTCAATACTAGCACCACGAGTAGTTACATTCGGTAATATGTTTTGCATACTTATCCAGTTTAATGGGTATTATGTATATCAAAACTTAAACATTACATTTTTTGATGTTTATATGCAATTACATAACTGTTTATTATTTGTTAGTTTACATAATTTTTTCTTTTTTTACCTCCGCAATAGCATCAATATTATCTGCAATACCATCTTGTAATGTTTTTTGCATACTTATGCAATTTTATGAGTGTTATGTTTATTGAAATTTAAACATTACTTATTTAATGTGTGTATGCAATCACTCAAATGTTTAATATATGTTACTTTATATACTTTTATTTTTGTTTTCACAATAGCATCAATATTATCTGCTGGATTATCAGATAATGAGTTTTGTATACTCATGCAGTTTTATGAGTGCTATGTGTATTAAAACTTAACAGTGGCATATCTAAGTTTACGCATTACTTTTTTTATTTATGTATTTTTTCTCTACATTGGCATCGCAAGCAATAATATCAGATGATCTGTTTTGCATATATATTCAGTTTTATGCGTGTTATGTGTATTGAAACTTAAACATTTCATACTTTAATTTTTACATTACTTAGGGTAGGTAGGGAAACATTGTGCACTTTTTTACATAAATGCTAATAAATCTGTTTGTTTTTTTTCATAATCAAAGTTTTATATCAAATATATCTAGCACAGATATTTGGCATAAATTATTGCTAAGAAGAGTTTAAGTATTATAATTAGTTGTAGTTACAAAAGACTTTATAATCCATGTACAAAGTCCCCAAACCTCCTTGTTATTGGGAGGTTTGGGCACCCCTATGGGAGGTTTAAGCACTGCATTTAATATGCACAATATTGCTTTACAATACTATTACGCTTAAGTATTCTATAGCATTGCTATAAAAATGTTACTTGGAATCAATACTCCATGATATTGGACCTAATAAGACTTATCTTAAATTTGGTATGGCCCAAAGAGGCTTGTCAAATTTATATTTTAAGCTGTCACGTTTCATCCATGGTGTTAGTGTAGGCAATTTTGTCTTTATATCCTCCAGAGGGACACTGGCTACGTCCTCGATATCAGTAAACATAAACGTATTTCTTATCTTACTCGCTCTCATGAATTTGACAATTGCCATCGAGTGATTAACCTCTTCGACAAATCCAACATACAGGTAAAAACAGTTTTTTTGGTGTCAAAATTAACCAACACAAAGTTATTGACGTAAAAATTTCTATCCAGAACAATCATATCGTCTACATCAAAATCTTTTTACGATGAATCGATTTTAACAAAGGCTTCGTCGGAAATGGAAACATTTTCTATTTCATCATCACTACTAATTTTCCAATTGTTCTCATTTTTAGAGCATTTTTGATTTTTGTTCACCTTTTTGATCTTATTTTTTTTTGTTTTTTCTACAAGTCTTTTCTCGGGTGTGTCTGTCAATATTCTAATTTTTCCTTTTTTCCGTTTCATGCCATCCAAATTCCTGGGGATTTCAGATATGGTCTTACTAAACCAGGTGTTACAATGACAGTGCCACTGGACTGATTTTTAGATAAAGATTCAAGTTGAGATGGTCCATTGACTTCCACATTTGAACTTGTACAATCTTCTAGTCTCAAGTTTTCTTCTGTTGAAGACTGTTCCATGATAGATTGATCTGAAATCAATTTTTCTGTAGCAAAAATATTCTCTTTAGGCAAGTAGCGATCAGTTATAGAAGAGCAATCAAAATCTTCATTAGAGAAAATGTTTGAATTGAATGGCCAAATGCCAGGTTTTAGTTCTATTTAGTTCTAAACCAACGCCTTTATTACCAGTTCTATTGCCCTCTAGCAGCAATAGAACTAGTAATGAAGGCGTTGGTCTTGCGTATTTTGCAAAATGGTGTATATATTTTAAAAAACTTGGTGCTGTCATCCACCCTGAATGATGTGCTGTTCTATCTGAACCAACAGGTGCATCATTTAACATATATTTTTTAAAATTAACCCGTGGAAATACGAAAAATGTGGTATTGAGTTACCCAATACATTAATGCCGCAGCAAACAGTTACAAGTGTCCCCATTTCAGCTGACGTTACTTGCCCGACTTGCTTAGTGCCTCTGAGAGCAATCACTTTCTGGGTTCGTTGTACTATTGATAATACAGTTTTGTCTATATCGTAAATAGAATCAGGGCCAAAACGATGTCGTTCATATACGGTTTTAAGATTTTCAAAAAATTCTCCGACATTTTTTTTATTGAAACTTGTGGCACGTGAGAGACTAGTAGTATCTGGGGTCCTTATTGAAAGCTGAGGTTGTCTTTTAAAAAATCCCCTTAGCCAATTTTTGGATGCAAGTTTTTTCTCTGTCCAGTTGTGTGGTATTTTTTTATTATGGCAGTGGCGTATTCGTAAACTAATTTGCGTGCTTTCAGTTTTGACATTCCTTGGTTTAGTTTAAACAATGTTACAAAATATTCTAAAATTTTTTCTTTTTCATCTTTTGTGAATATTTGGGATGGTATATATTTAGAAATAATATCTTTCACAACGCCACCCTGTTTTATGTATCTTTAAAAATTAGACCTGGATATATCATATTTAATTGCAGTAATTTTAATTTTTCCTCGTTAAGAAACCTCTTTCAATGCGCGCAAAGTAACATCTTTAGGAATTTCACGTCGTTTATTTTTCTTTTTAAATGAAAACGACATTGTCCTAAAAAGAAATGATTAACCATTTAATCCAATAGTCGTAGCAAAAAAGCACAAACGTGTGACAGAAAAACACACTAAACCTCATAACTAACACACTAAACCTCTAAAAACTGCCCAAACCTCCCTTCTACCTGCGTGCCCATTGCTTTCCATAACCTTACTTTTCAAACAGATTTGAATAAGTTTATTTTTATCAAATGTTGAATCCTAATTGTCAGG
Organism: Hydra vulgaris; assembly: GCF_022113875.1. Lineage (NCBI taxonomy): Eukaryota > Metazoa > Cnidaria > Hydrozoa > Anthoathecata > Hydridae > Hydra > Hydra vulgaris. The sequence continues at coordinate 65,417,247 of NC_061159.1, read as the reverse complement.
TATATATAATGTTCATTAAACACAAAAGAAGAAGTTAACTCAGATACTTACACTTTCTTGCAGATTTCTTTGTTATCTTTCTTCAAATCGCAAACAAAATGTTTACTTTTGGACGCAACAAACTGTTAAGGCACGTAACTTGACAATCAAGTGAAATGAAATCTCACACTTTTAATGAGCGGTGTTGCCAGTTACAAAACTATTATGCTCTGGTAGAAAACAAAAAATATCTAGAATAGATTGTGAGAAATGAGGAGGTGCCTAAACCTCCCAACTGCCCAATGCTCCCCTACTTTCCCTATAATATTTATTATAATTTTTTTTTGTCGTCACTTTTTTTTTTAAATTCTTAGTGATTTTAAATACTATTTATTGGTTATTATGAGTTCAAATTTATTTCTTTTTTTGTTTTTGTTTTTAAGCATCTTGGGAAGACGCCATTGCATAGCGCTCCCAGCACCCAGGCCCAATATCTCAAAGAGCTATCCACCGGTGTTATCAATATGAGGGAGATGACTCTCCTTTAGATGGAGGAGACTAACCCCATATAGCACCATTGGTATTAGGAGGGGTGCTGGGAAGTGATCTATTACTTTTAATTTCTATCAGTAGCTTTTTTTTTTCTTTTTTTGTTTTTAATTGCAAATATATTGACTTTTTAAAAAAGTTTGCATTTTTTTTAATATTGAAAGTTGCCAGTATTTTTATTGTTTCAATTTTTAAATTTTCACGATTTTATCTTTATTAATTTTCATTTCTGTTTTTACTCCCTAAACTTATAATAGAACTTTAATGTGATAAAAGTTTTTTATAATTTGACTATAAATTTTTAAATTAATTTATGTTTTACGTCTTTTTATGCTCATTTTTATTTTTAATAATACTAAATCTTTTTTGGTATTAACTTTTATTTCCTAAGTATTATAAAGTTTTTGAAAGATTTCTACATGGTGTTTGGTAAATATATTTATAATTTTTCTTTTTCTATGTTATCTGTTTAGTGTCTGGGATCTGTTTAATTATCTGTTTTCAGTTTTATCTGTTTAATGTCTAATATATGCACTATACACCTATTAATCTCTTTACGTTATTCTTTTTAGATAAATATTATAAAAAAGTATTTAAAATCAGTTGTCAGCCACGCGTGGTCTATATGGTGCAACATGTTTACAATAGTTGGAATGCCGTTTTTTTTACCTTGTAACTTTTTGCCAAAATCGTTGCCAAAATGAAATAAATGAGGCTAGACCTGAAGTAGTTAATCGTCGATATAATAAATGAAATGAGGCTAGACATGAAGAAGGTAATCGTCGCCAAAATGAAAGGAATGAGGTTAAACGTGAAGAAATAAATCGTTACTAAAACAAAAAGAATGAGGCTAGACGAGTATTACTTAGGCGTGCATTGCATTGTATATCAAAAAATAACATTTTTATAAAAAGTTTTACTTAGGAGAAATGAATTTGTCAATGAAATGAAGTAGTTAGAAGAAATGAAATTGTCAGTTTTGTGGTGCTAAAAATATTTGAAATGAAACACATTTTTTGCGCTGTCGTTCAGGACAAAATGTCTTACTTCCACTTTCACTTTATCCAGCGCTGATGGTTGATTTAAAGACAGGCAACGATGTTTATTGTGCTATGATTTTTCAAGCACATGCGAAATTATAATCCATTTGCGAAATTATAATCCTCCGTATGAAAAAGTTCGTCAAGTTGCTATAGAAGGTTGACCAATTTCTGTTGTCAAATGTCATCGCTTGAGGGTGGTGGTAGATGTTGATACAATCTCCCTTCACATGAGGAAGTTGCCATTGTGTTTGTAGGGAATGATGAGGCTCCCGATAATAATTTCAAGTGTGTCGTCAAATCTAGATCAAATGATTTATCCAATTATTTACCCAAGAGGTGATGCAGGATAGCACGATCAACTAAAGCACAACTTTGACCAAGCAAGACGTGTTAGAATTTATGTTAATTTGTCCTAAAACTACAATTATAGGTTTTCTATTAGACAAATGTTCAGTCCTATATTTTGTAGTAAGAAGCTTTTTCAACAGTATGCTTTTGATGCATGTCAAAATTGAAGTACAGCGCCTTGCTTTTGTCAGAAATAACCAAAACAAACTTAGAAGTAAACAATACGGTACATTACATGAGTATGTAAATAAAACTGCAAATAAACTTAATGTTAGACCGGGTCCTGTTATTATATTACCATCAAGTCAAAGAGCTTTAAAAGAAAATTTTGAAGATGAGTAGTAGAAAGAGAAGAGTTCTGCCTCATTTTTATTTTCAACCATATATTCAACAATAAATTTTATTAAATTTATGGTGCAATGTTATCCATAGTGTGTATAAATTATACAATTAAGAAATCAATTTTTAAATCAATTTTTTAAGTTTAAAAAATAGTTTTCAAATTAATATTAATTTCGTTTCTTGTCTTTTCAAAAAATACTTGTGTTACGTCATCTTTCACGTGACTTGTCAGTGCGCATGCGTCAGATTTTTTAAGCATAATAGTAGCATTGTCCTAACAATAAATAAAAGCTTTCAGATTGTCCAACTTGACCATCACCAGAGTTAAGTGTGACAACCATTTTTCTTCCACTTCCAACGCTAAGCATACCTTCAGAATGATCAAAGTTTCTATAGAATGAAATTGTTGTTGTTGGAATAATTGAAGTAACAGATTGATACAGTAATCCCGATGCTGTATTGCTAAAAGAAGTCAAATTGATACTATTCCATGAAGTTAAGTAAAAATCTTCTAAACCTGATGAAACGTAGATGCATTGACTGTTAATATCATATCCAGAAAATGTAGTGTATCAAATATAAGGTGTCCAAGGTTGAATGACAGAGTTAGTATTTATAGCGGCAACATATCCATCATAGATGCGAACTCTAAATTCCCACCAGTTTCTAGAAGATCCGATGATATACATTCTAATACATTTCAAATATACTCCGTTTTCTTTATCCATAGCATTCATTAGCATACATTCACTACCATAAGTTGTATTAGTAAATCTGAATACTAAGGATTAAAGTTTAAGGGATGAAATGGGTCGTGGTATGGATTAATACTAGATAATACTTAATGTAACGATAAACTTCTTGCGAATAAAGATTGTAACCAAAATGTTACTGAACTGTTTGATTTATTGTACAATTGTACAGTTATTTAGAAATCAGAGGTTAAAGGGAAATCAAGTGTAAAATATCCATCTAGTGAAGCTAAAGCTGAGTTATTAATACCAAAGCCATCTGTGACAGTAGATTCATTTTTTACAATTTCGCCATCTGCATACATTTTATAAAATAAGTTACCAGGGACAGTAGTAACACTACCACTCGTTGTTCCTGTAAACGCAATCCATAAATTTCTTAGAAGTCCTGCATTACCACTATAACTACTTTTACTTCACTAGATGGATTATTAGCTACAGGTTCAATCAAATTCGAAAGAACTTGATTGAATTTGTTTACTTTCAAGTGTTAGGTTTTTATTTGCTTTATTTGATGGTTTTTGTATTATTTGTTTTCCTTTGTTTATAACAACATCTTTAGAAGTAGATATTGCTGAAGTAGCAAGTTCTTTTCCTGCAGACTTTGCAGCATCTATTGCAGTTTTCCCTAAATCACTAGCAACTGCTTTACTAGCTAACGGTCGTGATGCTTTTAATGCATTAGTTAATGCTTGTCTCTGAAACATATTTCTTATAAAACTAAACAGTCCGTAACCACCAATAACATGTCTCTTAATATATCTCTTGTTCTTTATAATTATCATTTTATTTAGTAACTATTTTATTTAATATATTTTAATTAGCAAAGCTAATTAAAGTACTTTGGATCTGCATAGATATATAATAATTTAATTTATCTATTTCCTAAATTACTAGACAGCATAATCTTTATAGCAGATAATGTTCTAAACAAATCTGAAAATTTTGCTCGATTATATACATTACTAATCATTAAATATTCCACTTCCACTAACATTAATTATTTTTTGTACCTTTTTATAAAATTTAGAATCAATTACTCCTTGACGTAACAACTCATCACAAATTACAACAGCTTCATTTCTAGCTCAAGGTAAATTTTTGTTTGGAGAACCTTATTTTTTTTAAGGAACTAGTTGGCACTTTTAAAGGATTCAACACCTTCATTTTATTTGTAGAACCGCCTCTGAATAAATAAGAACACGGTAACTTGAAGAGGATCGTATGGTCATGTAACCGTTTAACAATAACTTACAATTATAATGATAACAATAATAATAATAATAATAATAATAATAATAATAATAATAATAATAATAATAATAATAATAGTAATAATAATAATAATAATAATAATAACAATACTAGTTGCAATAATAATAATCATAATAACAATAATTATAATAACAATAACATCAACAATATTCGGAGAAATAAGAATATCTATAACATTAAAATAATAAAACTAAAATATCATTGTTAAGAATAAATATAAATTAATGATTGACAAGGAAAGAGTCACTCATTCCAAAACCTGATCAATGGAGTGACACCAAATAAATATATTAATATTATTAAGTTAAAAAATAATAATATCAATAATAACTTTATTTGTTAATAGAGCAAAAGTAACAGCAAATTATTTTCTACAGTTATTATAATAATAGTAAAAAAAAAAAAATAGCAGTAAAGAAATAAATAACAATGATAAAAACAATAAAGTTTCTATAAAAATAGTAAAAAGAAAAAGTGAAATTAGAAAGCTAAAAGAAGTTAATAATGATAAAGCTATTAAAAATTTTTTTTAAAAACTTGTTTAAGTTTATTTGTTTTAAACGAAAGAAATGAAGATCAAATATTTTTAAGTTTTGACTTTTCTAATTCATTCAAAATGCACACAAGACTTCGATTCCATTCACTGATGCACTAATGTGTAATTGAATATTATCATACTTTAAAGTTTTATAGGAAGATGCGTTTATTTTTCATTGTTGATGATTCTAGTTAAATGTGAATGTATAAAACGAGTTTCAGTGATGAAAGTTGTAATAGAGAGAAGTAAAGTTTTATTGAGGGAGTTAAAAACAAGATTAGCAAATCTAACTAGTGCTGACATGGCAGAAATTTTAGGTTTTTTAAAGAAGTTTGAAATTTCTGTACTATGGGGTTAAAAATTTATTATTCGGATTGATTGGCGCCGAGCTGATATTAGTTTATTAATATTACAGTTGCCAATTATCCCCAAACAAGTCAACAGTAGTTGAGATGAGACTGAAAAAGTGCAAAATACAGATTCTTAAGGGTAGTTTTATCAAAATAATGGCCAATTTTTTTTTTACGGAGTGCGAAATGTTTTTACGGAATAAGAAAATACAGAGTGCGAAACATTTTTAGGAGTATGAAAATTTTACGAAATACGAAAATTATAATTATAATTACGAATTAATATTTACGTAACTAAAAAATAAACTATTTTGACAAAATAAGTTTTTATAATAAAATTAAATTACGAATTAATATTTAAAATATAATTATATTTACGAATGAATAAATACGTAATTAATAATTAAATTATTATAACAAAATAAATTTTTATCATAAAATTAAAATACAAAACAATAATTAAGTTAAAATTATAATTACGAAATAATAATTACGAAATATTTTATGAAGTATGAAAATGACGAAGTACGAGTTATATTTTACGGAGTATGAAAATTCCATGAGATGTTCTAACCTACATAAATATTAAGGTATTTAGCAACGTGCGTTGGATATAAACGTCTATAAATAATTTTAATTTTGGTTTTATAATTGTTGTACAAAGTTTTGTCTAAAAGATGAAAAAAATATTAGTTCAGTTTTTTCTAAGAGAAATTAATTTTGCATGTAGCCAATAAACTTAACCTTCTAGGTCTAAGTTTATATTCTTACACAAGGAAAGATGAGACCATTAATATGCAAAATAGCAGTATCATCAGCAAAGCAATGGACTGATGAGAAGTGTACAGAGTTATTTAGATCATTTATATAAATCAAGAAAACTAAAGGGCCACGAACAGAACTCTGAGCAACACCACAAACTATGTGTTTATTATTTTATTAGTAATCATTAATGCCAACAAACTGCTTTCGATTTGAGAGACTAGATTAAAACCAATTACAAGCAACTCCATGGATTCCGAAATGTTCAAGTTTAGAAATTGAAATGGTATAATTAATGGTATTGAATGCTTTTTGTAAGTCGATAAAAAACCACCAACAAAATGACTAGTATCCATTGCCTTTTTTATTATTTTGATTATACTTATTAAAGCGTAGCAAGTAGAGTGTTTTGATCGAAAACCAAACTGAAAATCATATAAACAGTTAAAAGAGCTCAAAAATGAGTATATTCTAAAATAAATTAGTTTTTCAAGGAGCTTGCTATTGTTAGAACATGAGACTTTTGAACCATTTTTATGTACTGGAATCGCACATAATAACTTCAAAATAATAGGAAAAATTCCATTTATAAAGGAGATATTAAATAGCTTGGAGAGTATATGAGAAAATGCAGAATTAAAATCAATAAGAATGTTTGTGGGAATGCTGTTAGGACCTTTTAATTTTCTAGGTTTTACTTTATACATAAGTGATGAGATTTCAAAACGGTTTGTTGGAGATATCAGTAAACTATAATGATTTGAATTTTTAAGCTTTTTATAGCTAATGTAGGTTGAGTGAATTTTATAATAAAGTTTATGAGCTACATTTGTGAAAAATGTTGCTGAATTCTTTAAAAATTCGAGTTAGTTCATTATGTGTGTTTCGTTAACTTGTGAGCAATTTAGAGGTACATTATTGACATTTTTGACATTTATTTGACTTTTAATGCTTTTCCAAAGATATTTTACTTTTTCTAAAAAAAATTTTTTGAAATGATTTTTAACTCAGTTTTATAAGATTGATTATAGTATATTTATAGCATTCAAAGATAGTTTTTAGTTTAGTTATAACATTTTCCCTTAAAAAAGGTTTCGAATTTGAATTAATTTTATTATTCCTTTAGTAATCTATGGTTCGAATTGGCGCTTGAAACTCTAAATACCATTTTTTTTAGTAATACATGACAAAAAACAGTGTTGTTTGAGAAATAAATGCTTCAAAACTGAAGTTAACATTTTTATTGGTAATGTCATTCCAATCAACTTTAAATCGGATTTAAAAGACTCTTTATTATAATTTTTAATGTTCCTGCGTTATAAATTATGATTACTGGTATAAATTATATGTTGAAATTAGAACAAGTAAGAAATTGAAGTAGGTAATCAGAAGAAAAAGTTGTTAGATTTTCTAAAATAATTTTATTAGTAGTTACATTTGAAGAATATTGTCAATGATTGTAGCAGAATGGTGAGTAACTCTCTGAGTTACTGACCATTCAGCTACAATCATTGACAAAAACTTTTCAAATGAGCGAGTATTATCAGAAGTAAGTTTAAAAATTGAAGAGTAGCAAAGTCAAAGTTTGACTGTATCAGATTCTTGTTTAACAATACATCCTAGATTTCAAACTTTTAGTGTTCAAAAATTATGACTTTAAATTTAAAAGACCTTTTTAAAATAAAGTTTTTTTTTTAAACATTAAAAAGCCTAGGATTCATGGGAGCATTTAAAAATATGAATGACATAAACTTCTATACGCTGTTTTTTTTATTTTTGTTTTTCGACAGTTCAAAATTTCAATAAATATAGTTTTAAAAGGTACAAAATTTTGAAAAATTTAAATATGAGAGAAAAAGTACTGAAATACACAATGTTTTTGTTGATGGAGCTTGTCATTTCACAAAGAGACGTATAAATTAATATGAAACTCATATCTGTTTACACCTCCATGTTCGAATGAGTAAGAAGTCAAGGACGTATAAAGATTCATATTTATCAACCTTGATCAAACTAAGATTTAATTTGACATCATTAAATATGCGCTTGCACTCAAAATGTCAGAATTGTAAAACCAAAAGTAAACATTTGTTAATGCCATTCATGTGATATTTTGAAGTTAAGATTCTCGGCGCTAAGAAAATTCTTCTTTTGTTCTAACAACTGAGTACAGTAATCAATCTTGTTCTTTGATGTCAAGTACTTGTTAAAAGTAAAAAACTTCCGTCAAAATTTAAAACATTTAGTATTTGATTGTAGTTTTTTTTTATTATTACAGTGATTTTTTTTTTCATTTAGTAAAAAGACAGAAACTGCTAATACCAACGGTGCAACAAAATTGTTTATAGTATTACTCTGAGAGTTTCAGGTACTTCTTTTATTTTAGTTTTTATTGTATCTCATCATGTGGTTGTATTTATGTTTATTCGTAACTCTTTTTTCTTTTTAAATAATGAATTAAAACAAAAGTAAGCTAGTTTGCATTCTAATAAGATATTTTGGATAAATTTTTTTATTCACTTTGCATATTTTATAAAAATGAAGAGGAAAACCATTCTTTTAAAAAGAATTTAAAAAACAAAAACGAAGGAGAATATATTGTTTCTATGAGTTATTTTAAAGTATTCATACTGTAATCTGATGAAAAGAAAAATGTATACGGTGCTGTATATTAGGCTGTGTTAAACTTATTTCATAGCATTTTTTAGAATGACATAAGCATCTTTAAAGTTAAGTTCTTTTTTTTGTTATATTTTATTTGTTAATAAAAAAACATGCTTCTTTTTGTTTTATTTAATATAAAGTTAAATATAAAGTTCTGAAAAAATATAACCTACAGAAATACTACTTATTAAATACAAGTTTAAGTTTTTATACGCTGCTATTATAGTTGCGTATAAGTTATTATGAGTCGATCCTTTTCAATAAAAAAATGCTCCTTAGTAATGCCCAGCCCATTAACCCGAATGTAAGACCAAAAATTTTCTAAGTTTATATTATTACTAATTTAAATAAAATTTTGTGTTTAACGATAAACCAATTTGCTTTTTTTTGTTTTATTTACCAATATATTTAAAGAAACCTTTCTTGGAAAAATTCTTAAAACCAATTTGCTTTTTTTTTGTTTCATTTACCAATACATTTAAAGAAACCTTCGTTGGAGAAATTCTTAAAGTAAAATTTTGAAAAACATAATCTAAAAAAATACTTCGTATTAACTACAAGTTTAAGTATTTATACGCAATATTTTATTTGTTTTATCACTTTGCGAACATTGTAACAGTCAATATCTTTAATTATATACTTGCATACAATGTTTTCTTGTATTGTTAATTTTGTTTTCAGTAAGTTAATTTTTTTTATTTAAAAATTAATTTTTTATTCACAAAAAATTTTTTTTTTGTGAAGTATTGATACTAACTACAAGTTATGAAAAACGTTTATTAAATGTCATTTTAACGAAATTGTGTAATATTCGTCTTCTAAGGGATCGTCCATAAATTACGTAACGCTAAATTTAATTTTAAAAAAGAAGTAGGAGATTTTATCCCCTTTTACGCGGCGGTTTATATTAAACTTAATCAGAGACTTTTTTTTTTAATTTTGATTTAAGGCTCTGCGATGGAAAACTTTTGATCTTTTTTGTTTTGTTTATTTGCGAAGTTTAGCGTTGCGTAATTTATGGGCGATCCCCCTTAGTAACATTAGAAAATATAATTATTTTTTGCAAACAACTTTAATTCTTGTTAAGTTAAAAAATTTTATTTGAAGTAATTACCTTTAAAAAAAGAAAAATATAAATGCATAAGTTTATTTCTGGATAACTAAACAGATCATTAAACTTTAATTAATTTAGCTACAATATAAACTGGCTATAGAGTTAAGGATTTTTGCAGTTTCTTTGATGTATAAAAAAAACCTCAAGAAACTACTACAAGTACTCTTCAAAGTTTAGTATGTTTAATTGAATATCAAATGAGAATGCTTAACAAAAAGTGCTGTGATTCTATCTTTGGAATAGCAAAAACGCATCAACTGTACTTTTTCTCTCATATTTAACGCATCAACAGTACTTTTTCTCTCATATTTAAATTTTTCAAAATTTTGTACCTTTTAAAACTATATTATGCCCTGCCCATCAACCCGAATGTGAAACCACTATTTTTCTGAGTTTACTAATTAAAAAAAAATTTATGTTTAATGTTACATTTTAAATTGCACTAAGTAACTTTTAGAGTTTAAAAATTATGATTACGTAAATTTGAAAAGTTTTTTTTAAATAAAGTTAATTTATTTTAAACATCTGTTCCATCAACCTGTGGTGATTAATAGGAGCATTTAAAAACATGAATTTTTTAATTTTCTATTTGCTGCACAGTGTTTTGCTTTAACAAGTTAGGTGAACAAAAGTCATTTCAAGAAATTGACTAACTTATATTATTTTCACAATTACAGTCCTGCATTGGTAATAATTTGCTTTGTTTATTAGAAAAAACATTCGACAGCAAATAGTAATAAACAATTAAAAAGACTCTAAAATGTAATTTTATTTTTGAAAAATTTAGTCACAAATTTACAGCGTTTGTGAAACCATTTAACAAAACTTTAAGGTAAAAATCATTTTATAGCAGAGACGGGTTTTACTTTAGTGGGTAAGTACTATTTAATTTTATTAAATATTCAAAAGAGATTCAATTTGTATTAGAATATGGTTAAAAAAACTGCGTTAAAATTGTAAAATTTTTTATTATTGTTAAATTTTTTTATTTTTGTTTTTCGACAGTTCAAAATTTCAATAAATATAGTTTTAAAAGGTACAAAATTTTGAAAAATTTAAATATGAGAGAAAAAGTATTGAAATACACAAAGTTTTTGTTGAAGGAGCTTGTCATTTCACAAAGAGACGTATAAATTAATATGAAACTCATATCTGTTTACACCTCCATGTTCGAATGAGTAAGAAGTCAAGGACGTATAAAGATTCATATTTATCAACCTAGATCAAACTAAGATTTAATTTGACGTTATTAAATATGCGCTTGCACTCAAAATGTCAGAATTGTAAAATCAAAAGTAAACATTTGTTAATGCCATTCATGTGATATTTAGAAGTTAAGATTCTCGGCGCTAAGAAAATTCTTCTTTTGTTCTAATAACTGAGTACAGTAATCAATCTTGTTCTTTGATGTCGAGTACTTGTTAAAAGTAAAAAACTTCCATCAAAATTTAAAACATTTAGTATTTGATTGTAGTTTTTTTTTATTATTATAGTGATTTTTTTTTTTTCATTTAGTAAAAAGACAGAAACTGCTAATACTAACGGTGCAACAAAATTGTTTATATTAATACTCTGAGAGGTTCAGGTACTTCTTTTATTTTAGTTTTTATTGTATCTCATCATGTGGTTGTATTTATGTGTATTCGTAACTCAATTTTTTCAAAAAATTATGAATCAAAACAAAAATATGCTAGTTTGGATTCTAATAAGATATTAGATAGTTATATAAACTTTTTATTTTTGTTATGCATATTCTCATTTTGTTCAGAAATTAAAAAAAAATAACTTAAGTAAAACTCATGAATCAAAAGTGCGACACTTTATGAGCAATTCTCATTTTAATTGTAATAATGTACAGTGAGCCAGAGATTAGCATAAATGCTGAAAACGAGTATTTGTGAAAATTTTTTTTTTTGCAAAATTTTATTGCAAAAAGTAAATACCCCACAATAAAAAAATTTGTTGTTTAAATCTTTTGATTTTTGTTTTTAGAGTCCTGCAAAAGTTTTTATGCTTGTTCATTTAAAAAACTTTTTTTTTAAAAAAAAAAAAAGAAAGAGAAAGTACTTATAAAATGAACTTTACCTCCTTAGCGCAGTTTTTTTAAATTAACTAAAATTCTCAATATACATGTTTTATTTTAAAAAACTTGGTACATGCTTTATTTTAGAAAACTTAATAAATGAAATACAATGAAAGGTACCATAAATGGCTCAAGATCTTTTTTCAATGGGATTAACTTTTTTACAGTGTCTTATAATTGTATAAGATTTTTTATGAGAAATATCTTGCGCAAAGTTGCGCCAATTAAAATTTAGCGGGTTTTAAACGTACAACACGTTTGTCATTTTTAAATTGTTCAAAGCACATTGTTGTTAAGTATAAACTCTAAATATTTATTTGCAATTACGGAAAGTGCAAAAAACAATAAAATTTAATGCTCTTCCACTTTATTAAGTAACGTGGGTTTTTTTATTTATAAACATAAACTTAATTTAGTTAATTATCAATTATATTTTTAACAATGTAAAATACGTATACTATTTAAAAACATTAAAAAACTATAATTATATTTTTAAATTGAAATTTTTTTTTACCAATCATTGTGAAAAATACAGAAATTACTCAAAAAATATTTCTTGTTTTGGAAAACAACTTAATCAAATCAGTTACCGACCCTAATGCTTGCAAAGTTACAGGGATCTCTAACATAGACTTCAAATTATTTTTTAAACAGTTTAACAAAAAATGTAATAACGTAAACAGAAACAAGGATAGATTTGAATTGCATTACAAAATCTGGTAAGAAAAAGAACTACAAACAAATGATGTTTGTTTTAAAACAGATAAATTAGAAAAACTCGGTCATAGAGTTATCTAATGTAAAAGTTTTCAATCTTATTACTAATTAAGCTAACGAAGCAAAATATTTTACTAAATAAAATAAAACACTGATTCAAAACCCTAATCCTAACCCTAACCCTGATTAGAAATGTGGATTGGTTCACGCACAGTAAAATTCTTTTTAACGAATTCAAAACACTCAATGTATTTTAACTTAATCTATTTCATCTGGCTTTCATCGTGAATGACGCATTTTTTAAATAAAGGTATTTTTAAAAACTGAAAAAAAAGAAGAAATTTATTGTTAATTAAAAGTAACCATCTGAAAATACTCAACACATAATTTATTAAATGGCAAGCAAAAAAGAAATTGAAAATATATTAAAGGAAACGTTTAAAGCGCAAGAGTATTTGCCTTTAAAGATAGTATTATAAAATCCTTCGAAACAAAATGACAAAATGGAAAAAATTCTACATTCAATAGAAAATATAACAAACCGTACTTCAGAAGTCGAAAAAAAGCAACAAGGTTTACAGCAATGTATTGACAATTTACAAAAACGTATCGAGTTTACTCAAGATACCTTAATTAATGAGAAAATCGTAAACATCGAAAAACAACTTAAGAAGCTAATTAATGCGAAAATTACGACAGTTTTAAATCAAACAGTACAGTTAAAAACAATGTTGAACGAAGCAAGCAAAATAAATTATGCGTCTAAAGAAAAAATTAGAAAACTAGAAGATAGGAATAGAAGAAACAATATTAGAATTAATGGTGCACAAGAAAATGAATAAGAAACTAGAAAAACTGAAAAAAGTTCAACTTATAATTAATGATCAGTTAAAAATAAGTAACATAATTATTGGACGAGCGCACCGTATTGAAAAAAGCTTTAACGTAGAGAAAATAAAGAACCCAGAACAATCATAACTAAATTGCTAAATTATATTAACGAAGAAGAACTTTTTGGAGAACAAAAAGATGCTAAAAGGTACATATATTTTTATTAACGAAATTTTTTTATTTAAAACTAACAAAATAAGATGCAAGTTAAGTGAAAAGATGAAGATCGAGCGTAACGCTCAAAAATGTGTCGTTATGAGTACGATAAGTTAATAGTGAGAGAGTTTAATCTAAAAGATAAAGAAGGAATTTTATTTTTTATTTAAAACCATGTATAAAAACGTTAGTGATAAAAGTAATAGTGATAATGACACTGAAACAAACTGTTTTAACAAACTAATTTTTGAAAGTAAATACTAGAAGAAGGCATAAATAAGATTTTTTTTCCGAGCCCCACTAGTAGCGCACATAAATAATATATAAGCAAGAGTATTTAAAAAAAAAAGGACAATTTTAGAATGTTAAGAAATAGTTTTTCTTAACTCAGTTTGTTAATCTGCAGAATATCTTAAAAATAATAAAAACGCATCTTCAATTTTAATTATAAAAATCCGTTGTCTAAATAAAAACTTTGAAAATTAAAAAAATTTTATTGCATGAAATAAAAAATGATTTTAGCATTATTTGTCCAAGAAAAACGTGGTGTAAATGCGATGAACAAAGTTTACAGTTTGACTTAATTAATTACACGTTAGCTCATTAACCACGTGATAGTAACGTGGCGGAGGCGTTAGTATTTTTGTCTACAATTCGATTTTTTTCCTCCTGATGATTTATGCGTCAACAAAACAGTTTGTGAGTCTTTGTGAATTGAACTTTTTAATAAAACCACAAAAAACATAATTGTTAATTTTCTTTATAGAAAACAATTTGGTAGCTTAAAAAAGTTTAAAACTCACTTAAACACATTTCTAACTAATGTCAATAAAAAACGAAAGCGCTTTGATCACGCTTTGACCGAGTTAGTAACTCATGTAACCAATGCCTTCAATGATGACCGTTTTACAATAAGAGTCATCATTGAAGGAGTTTATTAATCTGTCTAAAGCCTTCGACAAAGTCAACCATGTCATTCTTTTAAAGAAACTTGAACATTATGAAATAAAAAACAATAATTTACTATGGTTTAAAGAACACTTATCAAATAGAAAGCAAAACACTCAATATGGAAATGTTAAAACAAAAAAAAAATTAATAAAATGAGATGTTCCTTAGTGCTCAATCATAGGACCGTTGCTGTTTTCTCTTTATATAAATGATCTGTTTCTTACCCCAAATTTATTAAATTTTATTTTGTTTGCGAAGACTCCAACATGTTTTATTCTCATAGTGATATTAAAACCCTCTTGAAAGTAGATAATGAAGAAGTAAGCAAAGTAAACGAATGGTTTATTTGTAATAAACTTTCACTTAACGTTAACAAAACTTTGTTCTATTTTACAAACCAACCAAAATAGAAAACCTTCCTTTTACCCATCTTAAAATTAATGGTATAAATATTACTAGATGAATAACTGTAAACTTCTGTTTAAAGTGTTATTTTAGATGAAAATTTATCATTGAGGAAACAAACAAGCACTCTTGAAAGAAAACTTTCAGTATAAGGTCTTTAAAAAGTTTATGTTTTTCCTTTATGTATAGCTACATAACTTACGGCAATATTGTATGGGCAAGAAAAGGCTACTGCTGAGCCACTTCTACATAAACTCAATGCATTATATGTGTTTAAAATCAACATAATCCTCCTCATACAGTTCAAGTATAAAGTAAAGCATGAACTGTCTCCAACAATATTCTATCCTTATTTTAGAGAAGTTAGTCATAAATACCCCACCAAGTTCTCAGAAAATAATTTTGTTACTCAAAAACAAAGCTAAAGTTATGCTCTTATTCTATTCAGTACCGGGGACCAATTTTGTGGACAAACGTTCTGCATATTTTTAATATTAAAAAAAAACATTTCCGCAATTCAAATCTAAATTAAGACATCATTTAAAACTAGCAGATTTTCTCTGTCACTTTTACAAGTTATTAAATTAAATTATAACCATAATTGAAAAATCTAGAGCATTTAACAAAAGAGAAAAGTCAATATTAAGAGTTTTAATATCTTCATACTTTCATTGAAAATATTTACTTATTTGAAGTTACCTACAACTTATATTTTATAATATTGGAACAGAATTTTTATCGTTTTAATTTCGAATTATTTTGAAAAAAAATATTATATTACAATATATATATATATATATATATATATATATATATATATATATATATATATATATATATATATATATATATATATATATATATATATATATATATATCGAATTATGTTCAGTTTATAACAAAAAACAGAAAGTTTTGTCATTTTTTATTACTATACTATAATCTTTTTTTTTTTTTTTTTTTTTTAACATTCTAAAATTGTCTTTTTTTTTTAAATACTCTTGCTTATATATTACTTATGTGCGTTACTAGTGCGGCTCGGAAAAAAAATCTAATTTATGCCTTCTTCTTGCTCCAGCCATTTGTACTTTTTTATAATATTACCCATTGTAAATATTTAAAACATAATGTCCATTAATCAGCGGCTGTATTTTTCTTGCATTTGCACAACTTGAAGCTGGAACAATATTCGGACTGCTTTTCTGATGTTTTACTGCTGCAATCGGGTAAAGATAGTGTGAGATTTTTGCTTATTAGATAAGTGATGAGTGCTTTTAAAAAAATTTAAATGTTATTTTTAAATTACTTATTACTTATAATACTTGAGGTAAAATCTAAAAATGTTGAAAACACTAAAATTAAACAGCATGCACTAAAGTTGCTACAAAAAGTTGCCAAAGCTTACAATGTTCCTTTAGTTGATGACCTTTAAAAGTGCACATTTTTAGTTTTTGATAAAAATCTTGTTGCTTTTTAAGGTTAATATCAAGGTAAAAAAGTAGTTTATTGTTGCTAAGGGCGTATCTAAGGACTGGTTAATTTATGTAGTTATTATAAAAGCTTTAAAAACAAAACATTTATGTTTAAAAAATTTTTTTTTCAGTACATGAAAACTAAATCATTTTTCTTCAAAAATACAAAATAAAAAAAAAAGGTTTTTTAAAAATTATTTCTTATTACTTCTTTAAGATTAAACATATAAATGTTTAGCCGTTTGACAATAATTACAGTAACAAAATAAATAAATAAATAAAAATATACATGGCAGGAGCAAAAAGAAGGTATAAATAACCAAAAAGAAGCCTATAGTACACTGAGCCCCATAATATACCGTACCATACATAGCATAGGTTTTAAAAACCGTGTAAGATATTACAAAATCTTTTAAATACCAATAAAGTTTTCTAAAAAATGATGTTTTAAATAAAGATAAATGAAAAAAAAAAAGACATATTTACAAACAAAAAAAATTTAAAAAAAATTATCTTCCTTTTTCTTTTTTTTCTAAATTTATTTTGTTAGATTATAGAATATAAAAAATTATCGTCCAATATCTGTTCTTTTTGGTTTTTCAAAAATTTTTGAAAGGATCCTTATGAAATCATCTTCCTAAAAATAAAACACTAAATACAACCCAATATGGGTTCAAAATAAAAAATAATTCCACTGAACACGTTTTATCTGAATAGAAATATTGCAGATTCGTTTGAAAAATCACAATTTACTTTTGCAGTGTTCATAGATCTATCAAAAGCCATGGTAATTTTGTAAACTTACTTAAGAGCTATTTAAGCGATCGTCAACAGTATGTGCAAACTGCTGTATCCTCTACTACAAATTTACTCGATATACCACTTCTTTTTCTTATTAATATTATGATCTTTATAATGCCTCAAATTTAAAAACAGTGATGTTTGCTGACGACACAAACTTTTTTCTGTCTAGCAATTATGTTATGACAGTATTTAATGACATGAACATAGAGCTAAATAAAATTTCAAATTGATTTAAGTCAAATAAGTCATCAGTTAACTTAAAAAAAAAAAATACTAAATAGATTCTATTTCATCCACACTCCAAAAAAAATCTCCAAATGATATACCTTAAATATATATATAGATAATAACCAAATAAAACAATCAAATAAAAATTCTTGGTGTTCTTTTTGATGAAAATCTTACGTGGGAAAATTATAGAGAAATCTTGCGCAACAAAGTTTCAAAAAATATTGGAGTTTTATATAAAGCAAGAAATTTTATAAATAGACACGCATTAATTCGACTTTATTACTCAATTATTCAATGCCATCTAAATTATTCAAATATCGTATGGGGTAGTGCTACACAAGTCAATTAGATCATCTTTATCGGCAACAGAAGCATCTACCACAACTCATAAAATTTAAAGATTGTTGTACTCATGCAAAACCACTTTTATTCAAAATGAGTATTTTTAATATATACCAACTAAACTTTTTTACCGTTCTTTGGTTTTTATTTAAATGTAAAATAACCTTAACTCCTATATCTTTTCAAAATTTATATGCAATAAAGCCCAAAAACAATTATGATCTAACAAATAAAGATTTTATTTATCAACATTATTCGCATGCAAATTCTGGAAGGTCTATTATATCTTATCACGGAGCTTTTTTGTGGAACGAAATAGTTTTAAATAATTTTAATTTCTCCAGAGGTTTGGATATTTATACTTTCAAAAACACAGCGAAAAAGATTATTTTCTCAATAGATAATGTTATCGAGTTTTACTGCTCTCATATCTCTTTTATAAGAGTTGTCTAAATGTAACTTAAAATATTTGATTTTATTTTTATAGTTTTGTTAAACGGTGTTTAACAAAACAAGTCACAATAATTTAAATCATGCAAACAGCATTAAAACACTTACAAATTATAAACAAATAAGATCATATCACAAACATAAAACACTCATATACAAATTATATTTACATAGTTACATAATATAAACCTTTATATTACCTTATTATATATTACCTTAACCCATATAAACACCTAAAAAATGACAAACAAATATTAATAAATATAAAATTTATAAAAAGTATATAAATTAGAAACTTTACAAATACAGCATTACTTTTGTAATGTGATGACATACCTCGTAATAAATGTTTAGCAACTAGCAAAAGCAAATGAAAAAACGATCTGGTTTTTTATATAAAGGGGAACAGATTTTAATAAGTAACTTGTAGTATTCTTTATATCTTAAACACCGTTATTTTGATTCTATTGAATATATTTCATAACAATATTGTCACGAGTGTTAGGCTGTAAACATTTGCAGCACTCTGATCAATTTTACAAAGTATATCGTTATATCATATCAAAGTATATCATTCAAATTAATAAACAGAAATCATAGATCTTTTATTGTTTCTCTCAAAATTATAATTCGAATAAAAAAAAAGTACCTTACTAGGGGTTAGCATTATAATTTTTAAAAAGATTACCCCTAAACTTTTTTACTGACATTAAAACATGTATTGAAAAAATATATAAGTATTTTTCGAAACATTATTGCCATATAGAACGTTTACTTTTTCTTGTAATGGCAATGACATCACAAAATTAATAATAGTTCGAACATGTTTTTCTGCAGACTTACAAGAAAGTGACATTTTTTCTAGAGATTTACGAACTATCCTTGCGAAGTCAGTATTTTGTAAACGTCCTTCAAGATCCTTTAATTCAATTACCGTTTCTGCTGTATTTATGAAATCAGCATCATCTGCATATAGTAGATGTGTACTTCTACATCAACATAATTTTATTATTTAATTTTTTCATTTCATTTCTAGTATCGGTGAATAAATATAGCATACGATATTGAAAGTTACTATCTTAAGATATCTCAACAGTAAAATCCTCCTGCCTTTACAGCTTTGGACGCCCTAAAGGTTGATTTTCAATGCTGCTTTTTTTGTGCTGTTTTTTAAAGGGCTCTCTGACCTAATTATCAGATATTAAACAAATGCTTCGATCTTTTATTTCAGTGACTTTTTCAACAAAATCTAAAAATACAGAAGCTTACATTCCAATATTTATACCTTTTACTTTTTACATTCATATCCTATACTATTTGACAGCAAACTTAGTTTGACAAAATCTTACGCAATGCAGAAACGCATTTATAGTATAATTACAATACAGTACATATAAGATAAGTTTACACAAAGTTTAGACATTGTCAGCCAACAGGGGAAAATTTTTTGTGTAGTCCAAAACATATAAAACTAATATAAATAAACCCAGAAAAAAAAAATTTAAACTTAAACTCATTTCAACAATGTATTTTTTGTTAGTTATTAAAAATCCATTTAAAAAAAGGCAGGTAATAAAAGTTGAGGTAATAATTAACAATGTTACATACAAAATTCTGCTCATCGTCTTCAACATTGTCCCATTAATTGTCATTTTCTGTCAAAATAAAATAATCAAAATAATTATGTTTATCATTTCAACTATATCACTAAAACAAGTCTTAATTTGAAAAATAAAATATATAGCATAGCTTTACCTTGATTTGTTGTTTCATCGTCAGATGTAACAGATGAATTATCTGTTTCATTGTTAAGTGATTCAGGTTTATTATATAGTCTGGAAGATTGAACTTAATTTTCCTTGTTTTTTGATGTGCTTGAAGGAGAAGTTGATTCAATTTCAATGTCCACATGATGAGTGGAATCCGCTTTATTTCCCACATGATAAGACACAATTGGGGTAACTTGATTTACAAATTCTTTTTCAAGAATGTTATTGCATTCAGATCTAACAGGGTTATGCACCTCAGTATTGCTGTTCCCTAATAAGCTGCAGGTTGAGGGAAAATCCTGGGAACCTTCTAAACCAATGCCACTAAATTTAACTATGGTAAAAAAAAAAATTAACTTGAAACTAAAATTTTATATCAGAGCACTATTTAAGTAATGTCTTAAATAAGTAATACTAATAAACAAAAATAAAAGTATGTAGTATATATTTCTAGTTTTATAATATATATATATATATATATATATATATATATATATATATATATATATATATATATATATATATATATATATATATATATATATATATATATATACACAAATATATACTTTAAACTTATTATTGTTTATATTATGTAATACATATTTACATGGATTTTTCAAAATTTCTTTAAAAGTAACAACTACTATTTGTTTTTTACATGTATTTGTTAATACATACCGAAACTTTAAGAGATTCAGGTCGGCAGTTGCATGCCGTCGTAAATCAAAGACAGGTCGGCTTTTGCGCCGGGATTGCCGAATACCGACCTGAGTTTCGCTGACTGACAACCAGATGCCCTTCCTATCATTAACATGAAGCAAGTTCACTGGATTTCATGTTACCAGTAGCAGGATAACGCGCTTTTACGTAAGGATAACCTGACCTGACGGATATATATATATATATATATATATATATATATATTATATATATATATATATATATATATATATATATATATATATATATATACGTGGGTGCACATATCTAAATATTAAATATGATATCTTTATATTATCATGTATAATAATGTATATTTTAAAGAGTACTCAATAGATAAACTAGAGCTATATAGTATATATATTACTGTTACCCGCAGTATCAGGATTTAGCTAAATGCTAATATTTATAATACTATATTGCGACTTAAAGTTTCATGTGTTACCACAATCATCAGGCAAGTAGTCAAAAGTTAATTTGGCTACAATGTGTTAAAAATATATGCACCCACGTATTACGCTCCTAACAGATTTTAGTTGAGCACTCTATATTTAATAATGAATAACATCCAGTTTGATTATTCCAAACTTAACGACTTTGAAAATGACCTTTTAAATTTAGTAAAATCTATCAACCGATGTTATCAATTGGTTTAATAACATTCCAGACAAAAACAACTGTTTCTTCATTCAATTCAATATAAATGAATTTTACCCATCAATAACAACCAAAATATTTAATAAAGCCATTTCCTGTGCAAAGCAACACACTCCCATAACAGTCGAACAACTGAGAATAATAAAACACAGCCAAAAATCCCTCCTCTACTTCAACAATAACACGTGGATGAAAAAACAGAGTCGTAAAAGTTTCGACGTTACAATGGGCTATGATGGCGCCGAAATTTGCGAACTCGTAGGAATCCACATACTTAATGAAATATCCGATATAATTATAAAAACCGGTATAGGGCTATACCGTGATGACGGTTTATTAATAATACGTAGTTCTAACTGCCAAGAAACTGAACGAACTCGAAAAAACATTATTCAAAAGTTTAAAAACATAGGCTTTCAAATAGATATAAAAACAAATCTTAAATCAGTTGACTTCCTTGATGTCACTTTTAATTTATCCCAAAATACCTATAAACCATTCAAAAAACCTAACGATAATCTTCAATACATTTATACATCCTCTAACCACCCACCACAAATCCTTAAGCAATTACCTACTTCAATAAGCAACAGACTTTCACAAAATTCCTCAAATGAAGCTATATTTAACCAATCCAAAAACGAATATGAACAAGCACTAAAAAATAGTGGACATAAAAACAACTCACTAAAATATCATATTAAACAAAATCCACCCCAAAGAAATCGTAAACGCAATATTATATGATTTAACCCCCATTCAACAGAAACGTCTCCACTAACTTCGCAAAAATATTTTTGAAATTACTTGAAAAATATTTTCCTAAAACACACAAACTACATAAAGTCTTTAACAGAAACACTGTAAAAGTAAGCGTTTTCTTCCCAAAAAATGAATATAATGACAAAAAATGCATTTGTCGAAGGAAGCAGAATGGCCCATGAATGGAAAGTGTAAATCCACAAACGTTATATATAAATGTATCATCGCAGCTAAAAATCAACCCAACAAAGTGTATATTGGATTAACGGAAGGCGAGTGGAAAAACTGATACAACAATCACAAATCATCAATCAATAATGTTAAATACAAAAAGTCCACCGCCTCATCAAACTACGTCTGGGATTTGAAAAACAATTTTAACGAAACCCCAATATTTACATGGTCTATTCTGAAATCTGTACCCCCCTACTCTAATATTTCTAAAAGGTGCCCACTATGTCTATACGAAAAATTCGCAAGTATATCCTATCCTAAACCTGATGAACTTCTAAATAAACGAAACGAAATCATATCAAAGTGCCGCCACGAAAACAAGTTTTTATTAAAAAACTAAAAAGCTCGCTACAAACCTAACTAACCACTAACATTAACTACGCAACCCTATTTCGTACACCTCTAGACTTACCAATAAATTATTCACATACACAGCTTTTGTAATATATTTCATAATATAATTTATATTCTTATACCCACTTTTGAAACTTATTTTTATATTCATTTATTTTTATTACAATAATTTTTAAAAACAATTCACATTATTATTAAATCGTATTTTTATACCAGCCATAAAAACATACAACAACTTCCCATATATTAACCAAAAACAAATTATTAATAACATTAACCTTAACTGCTAAACAATTTCCGTCCCATAACGATCTAAAATACTAATATAAACTAGGGTTGTTAACCGGAGGATTTCGTGCAATTCCGGAAAAACAACTCTTTCGTAAGGAGATTGAGAACAAGGAATTACATTTTTTCGTACTGAATGTTACAAAACATTTAAATTCGCCGATGTTCATTTCGCAAAAGCCACTTCCGAAATTTAGCATTTCGCAAGTTGACATACGAAACAAAACTATTTTGCAACATACGAAAGTAGCGGCTTCGGAAGTCGCACTTGCGAAACAAACATTTTTGCCAAACGACGTTTTGAAGTCCATAAAGAAAATTTGTTTGCCAGACTGATTTTAATTGTAAAAATTAACATCTTTAAATCCCAAAATGTTTATAATAAATTTTTATTTTCAGTATAATAACATATTAAATTTTTATGGTTTTATTTTTAGAAATATTGATAAAATATAAAATTTCTTTCGAAACGAAAGTATTTCGGATCACAACATACGAAAGATTTCTTAACGGAAATAAACTTACGAAACGTGCCATAATAAATATATACAACGATGTTTTTTGAACTCATTACGTATATTAAAAATTAGAAATATACATGTGTTTTTTTTTAAAGCATATAAAATTTTTGAAACAGGTTCGAATATGCTTATGCAAATAGTAAAAAGAGGCTCAAAAATATGCTTCAGCTTAAGCATATTTCTGATAAAATATACCTATTTCAATATTTTCTAAAAGTCTGCACGTTACTAAAGTTCTAGCAGATTTTAAAGGTATGTAGAGTCCTGTTTGAATACGATTTTCGAAGTATAGATCTTAGAAAATATTGTTTTTTAATTTTAATAAGATATAAATTTAAGTATAAGATCGTATAGTTTAATCAGTTAGATACGTGATAATTCGCCGCAGAGATCCGGGTTCGCATCCCGCAGCCATTGTAACTTTTGTTCATCAAAGTCTTTTTACTTAAGATAGCATTTTTTGACCTCCATGTTTTATATTACAGATCTTTCGTCACCTTCATAATAGTGACAAACTCTCTTCTGTTAGTTATTCTTTTAAGATTGAGTTCATTGTGCTTAATTCTACACGTTTTCCTTGCTTTACTAAGTTCTACTTAAATTATGATAAAATGTACGTAAAACGTACGTAAAATGTACGTAAAATGTACGTAAAATGTATATATATATATATATATATATATATATATATATATATATATATATATATATATATATATATATGTATATATATATAAATATATATATATATATATATATATATATATATATATATATATATATATACATATATATATATATATATATATATATATATATATATATATATATATATATATATATATATATATATATATATATATATACATATATATATATATATATATATATATATATATATATGTATATACATATATATACAGTATATACAGTAAAATCCCGTTAAGTTGGACTCTCAATGAACATATATATATAATATATATAAGGTATATTTGTATAAACATTTGAAGAATCATTTGACAACATTTTTTATTATTTATTATTTAAACTGTTAACAGTTAATATCTTAAATATATCGTAACATAAAATCTTTTGCGTCTTTTTCGTAACTGCACATTCCGGAATGCTTTTTCCGTAAGGAACTATTTCGTAAGTATTCTTACGAAATGATTTGTTTCGCAAGTTTTCTTTCACAATGCTTTATTACGGAATTTTATTTATTTATATTTTCGTATAGCGCGTTACGGAATGTGCATTTTTCCATGTGCAAATTCCGCAATATTAATTCTATTACGGTATATAAAGATGCGAAATTTTCGCAAGTTTTGTTTTTCGGCGAACAACCCTAATTTAAACCGTAAACTTTTTCTAAACACATTGTAGCAAAATTAACTTTTGACTACTTGCCTGATGATTGTGGTAACACATGAAACTTTATGTCGCAATATAATAATAAAAATATTAGCATTTAGCTAATTCCTGATACTGCGGGTAACAGTAATATATATACTATATAAATATATATATATATATATATATATATATATATATATATATATATATATATATATATATATATATATATATATATATATATATTTTATATATATATATATATATATATATATATATATATATATATATATATATATATATATATATATATATATATGTATATATATATATATATATATATATATATATATATATATATATATTTATATAGTATATATATTACTGTTACCCGCAGTATCAG
Organism: Hydra vulgaris; assembly: GCF_022113875.1. Lineage (NCBI taxonomy): Eukaryota > Metazoa > Cnidaria > Hydrozoa > Anthoathecata > Hydridae > Hydra > Hydra vulgaris. Next base: position 65,391,965 of record NC_061159.1, on the reverse strand, counting down.
GAATTAGCTAAATGCTAATATTTTTATGAATAATGAAAGAATACTAGGTTGCTAAAACATAAACATCTACATAAGATAATTATGGAATATTGAAAAAAAAATAGAAATACAAAAAAACAAAAATACTCATTATTAATATAAAATATATTAGTATAATATAAGGTATACTATAATATATGACACAATAATATCTACTTTTAATTAAAATATAAAAACAAGAAAAAATTAAAAAAGAAAATATTTTGATAAATAATAAATTATCATTCAAACAATTTTCAAGACCAAAAAATAACTTGTAACTTATTTTTTTACTTATCTTCATCTAATAAACATTACTTATTTTTTACTCTTCTTCATCTAATAAACATTAATATTAATACCAATTTTAAACATTATTAGAATTTTTTTTTTTATCAAAAATTAAAAATGTTACATCAGTTACTTTTTGGGCTTTTCTTATTTTACTTAAAACATCAACTTAATTCTAGGCTTTTTTCATAATTGAGTTTTAATTTGTAATGTTGAATTAACACTGAAAAAAAAAAAAAATATTAGCAGACAAAAAGAAAATATTTCTTCATTGAAATATATGTAAATATTTCAATAAAGAAATTTTAGATCGATTTTTATAAATATAAATTTATATCAATCAATCTAAATTTTTTTTTCCGCCAACTTTTCGAAATGAAGCGCATTTTTAGAAGTTAGACAAAATGCCATCAATTAAGGTTTCAGTCGCTCCATCGTATTTAATAGAAGAAGCTGTTAATAAAAAAGAATTAGAAAAAAAAAAAAAAAAAAAAAAAACACAAGGAGAAATTTTTGAATATATAAAAAATGAGAATAAAAAAGTTTTACATATCTTATAAAGGTATACCTTTCACTACACCATATAAATTAGTGCTCTTAAAGCATATTTCCACCTTTCCCCTTCATATTCATGGAGGTCACAAAATTGTTGGAAAATATTCTAATGCGATATGTAATTTTTTTATCCAAAATTTAGCTTCTGTAAACTTTAGAAATTTTTTAAAGAAATTATTGTTTGTATTCATTCCCTGTTAGTTTCTTTTCAGGTCAAAATTTTAAGGTGTTTCCCTAATAAATTCTGTTATATCTGAAATTTAGTGTAAGTCTGAATAATTTAATTTCTAAAATCTGTTTTGCATTGCCTGTCTTATAACATCTTTACTTGGAACAAAAACCATGTCGTTTAAAAGTCAGCATAAGGTCATCGCAAATGGCGGACGTATTTTTCTAACGGTAAAAAATAAATAAAAGAAAAAGGATAAGATAAACAGTTAATTTTTTATTTTCAATTCGCTAAAAAGATTTTTTTAATTGTTATAAATCTGATTTAAATCAAATTGTTATAAATCTGATTTAAATAAAAATCAAATAAAAAAAGAACTTCGAATTATTAAAAAAAAAGAACACTTTAAACAAAGAAAAGAACGAAGAAAAAAAAAAAAAAAAAAAAAAAAAAAAAAAGAAAGAAAGAAAGAAAGAAAGAGAAAGTAAACAAAGAAGAAGAAAAAAGAAGAAATAAGTAAACAAACAAGAAAGAGAAGAACAAAACCAATTTTAAAGAAGATTGGTTATTCATTTATTTTCGCGATTTAATTTGTAATTATTATTTTTAATATAATTATTTAACTTATTTGTTATTTTATTATTATTATTATTATTATTATTATTATTATTATTATTTTATTTTATTTTCACTTTTTCACATATTTTTTAATTATTTATTTATCTTTAATTATATTCATTAGTTCTAGTTAATAAGGTTTTCCCGTTATCTATCTAAGTTGTATTATCACATATTATTTATTTATTTATTTATCATTAGATTATCTATTTAGGAAGTTTTGTTATATATTTTAATATATTTAAATTATTTTACTATATATAATTTTATTATATTTTTTGATCATTATTATAACTTTATCATTATTATATATTCTTATACATTTATTTATTATGGATTTATATTATTTTAATTTTATCTATTGTTTATTATTTTAGTTATTAATTAATACTATAAATCTATACTCTTTATTTATAATTTCGATAATAATTAACTACGTACTACTACTGATTACTGTTGCTATTTATCCATTTACTGTTTATTGTTTGATTATTTTCTCTTTTAATTTTCTATATTTTCTGTTCTATAAACGGCTTTACCATCTATATCATGAAAATTTGTCACCATTGTAAGTTTTGCAATAAAAAAATAAAAGATAATCACAGAGCCATCCAATGCGATTGTTGCTCCTTTTGGATTCATGCAAAATGTATTCCAGTTGACAAACATGCTTACAATATGCTTTCCAATGACTCTTCTGAATGGTTTTGCCCTAACTGCATATCAAACAATATGCTATTTGGCGTACTCTCCGATCTGGAACTTAAATCAACTCTTTCCTGCAAGAATCCTTCTAATAAAATAAAGTTTCATGAACCCCCTGATTATCTCAAAAACTTATTTAAAACCATGAACAATGTTTTTAATCCAACAGCTAAATGCAAATACCTTGACGTTAATGAACTAAATAAATCTATTAATCCTGGTACAGAAATTTATCTTCATCTAAATATTTCTTCTCTTCCATTTCACATAAATGATCTCTCTAGCTTTGTTGGTACCATTAATACTCCTCCCATGGTAATAGGAATTACTGAGTCTAACTTATATGCAAATGATTCTAATATAACTGACATTACCATTCAAGGATATAACATTGAGCACTGTCTAACAGAATCAAAAAAAGGTGGTGCACTTCTTTACCTAAATTCAAATCTTAATTACATAGTTCGTAATTTCTAGAGTCTATATTTGTTGAAGTTATATATCCACTTAAAAGTAATACCATTTTTGGATGTATATATCGGCATCCCTCTTTAAACATCACTGAATTTTTATCTATCCATTTTAATCCTCTCCTTGAAATGTTAAGTCATAAAGCAAAAAATATTGTATTAATGGGCGATTTCAACATAGATTTATTGAATTATAGAGAATCACAAGTCATTTCTAATTATTTTGAATCTTTGTGCTCTCATTCCTTATTTCCAACCATAATTCTTCCAACACGTGTAACTGCAAAAACTAAAACCCTTATTGATAACATCTTCATGAATTCATTTCCTACTGATATAGTCTCTGGTAATCTTACAATTTCAATCTCTGACCACATGGCACAATTCGTCTGTATTTCTAATAACCCACCCATTAAAAAAAAAGTAAAAATGTTTAAAAGAAGCTTTAAAAAATTTGATTCTGATTCTTTTATCCAAGAAATTTCCGATATTAACTGGGAGCTTCTCATAAAAGAAGATGATAACATAAACGAATCTATAAATTTTTTTCTTAAAACATTCGAAAAAATATTAGACCGATATGCTCCCTACAAAGAACTAACAAAAAAACAAATTAAACTTCAATCTAAACCCTGGATAACTTCTGGTATTCTTAAATCAATTTCTAATAAAAACATACTCTATAAAAAATTTACTAGATCAAAAAATGTGAATACAAAAAATATATTATTTACTAAATTTAAGTTATACAGAAATAAAATTAGTAATTTGTTAAGGTATTCTAAAAAATTGTACTACGCAACTTTTTTCAATAACAACATCAATAATGTAAAAAATACCTGGAAAGGAATTAAGGAAATCATAAACATCAAACCATCTACTTCTACTAAGTCTTTTAACCTCAAAATCAATGAAAATGTCATCTCAGATCATACCAGCGTTGCTAATATATTTAACAATTATTTTACGACTATTCAAGACGAACTACTTAAAAATACTGTTCCCTCTAAATGTGCTTTTGGCAACTTTCTTATAATACCTAGTATTAATTCTTTTTTCATTGAGCCCGTGACTGAAAATGAGGTGGCGAATCTCATAAAAGATACTCTTAAAAATAATAAAAGCCTTGGTCCCAATAGTCGGCCAACATTTTTACTAAAGCTGGTATCTCACATAATCTCCAAACCTCTATCTACTATGATGAATAATTCTTTCAAAAATGGTATTTTTCCAGAAGCTTTTAAGGTAGCCAAAGTAACTCCTATACACAAAATGGGTTCTTATCTAGACTACTCCAATTATCGACCTATTTCACTTCTTTCTAACTTAAGTAAACTATTTGAAAAAGCAATGTTCCAAAGACTCGAGCATTTTTTGGAAAAACATAAATTTATTTACAAACACCAGTATGGTTTTCGCAACAAACACTCAACAACTCATTCATCAATAGAAATAACAGAGAAAAGTGTTTATTATCAAGCAATCGATAATAAACACTTTGCGTGTGGAGTGTTTATTGACATAAGAAAAGCATTTGATACAGTTGAGCACACAATCCTCTTAGAAAAATTGAAACACTACGGTATAAGAGGTATTCCTTTTCTCTGGTTTTCCTCTTATCTTTGTAATAGAACACAATTTGTTTCAATTAATGGTATCAACTCAGGACTAGCTAAATCTTTTAATGGTGTTCCGCAAGGCTCGGTTTTAGGTCCATTACTTTTTCTTATTTTTATCAATGATTTAAATGTTTCTCTTAAATTTTCTACTGCTTACCACTTCGCGGATGACACCAACTTACTCCTAATTAATAAATCACTTAAAAAACTTAACAAAAATATGAATCACGATCTAGCTAATGTTGTTCAATGGCTCCGCTCCAATAAATTATCTCTTAACTCTAAAAAAACGGAAATTATTATATTTAAATCTGCTAAAACAAAAATAAATAAGCAATTAAATTTCAGATTAAGTGGCCAAAAAATAAATCCAGTTAACTCTATTAAATATCTTGGAATCAAAATAGACTCTAGTTTATCTTTTGCATCGCATCTTCAAGACTTAGCATTGAAATTAAGCAGATCAAATGGTATTTTAGCTAAAATTCGTCATTTTGTTAACCATGAAACTTTGCTTAATTTATATCATGCTATTTTTCACTCTCATCTCAGATATGCTTGCCAAGTTTGGGGACAATCTAAGCAGCTTGCTTTTTTAAGACTAACTTATCTCCAAAACAAAGCTCTAAAATTAATTTACTTTCAACATACTAATTCGAACTGTAGCATACTCTATTTTTTATCTAAAGTCCTTAATTTGTGTGACCTTATTCAGCTATCAAATTGTCTATTTGTTTGGAACCAAAATCATAATAACTTACCACTTACATTTATCAACTTTTTTAGTTATAGGGAAAACTGTAAATATATTCTACGATCTGCTCTCAACTTTAAATTATCTGTACCTAAATACCGAACTGTTCATTACGGCTACGAATCCATACAACATAAAAGCATACAAACCTGGAACAATCTCCCTTCCCAATTAAAATCTTTTAAATCATTCTCAAAATTTAAAACTGCTCTCTTTAACCATTTTTTAGAAAAATACTCTTTATAAATCTTATACCTTTTTACAACTTATTATTTATAACGCAGTGCTTCTATTCATCTTTTAATTTTTCTCATTTCTATCGTGATATATTACTAATTTTATTACCAATTATTAAATTTATTATTATAAACTGATATGTTTCTATAGTATTCCTTATCACTGTTGTTGTTATTATTATTATTATTGCTATTATTATTATTATTATTATTATTATTATTATTATTATTATTATTATTATTGTTACTATTATTGCTATTATTATTATTATTATTATTATTATTATTATTATTATTATTATTATTATTATTATTACTATATTTTATATCATAATTTATATCATAATGAATATTATTGTAATTGTTATTATTGTTTTGTTATTAATTTTGTTGTTATTATTGCTATTATTATTATTATTATTATTATTATTATTATTATTATTATTATAGTATATTCTTTTTATAATAGCTACTATTATTTTTTTTTAATCACTATAATCACTACTATTACTTTTATTATTCCTACTTATATTATAATTATTATTATCTCCATCTTATTTTTTATTTATTTTGACAGGTGTTTACTTTATATTAGTACAAATTACTATTTGTAAATATCCTTGATGTAACAACTTTATTCAGAATATATTTGATTTGATTTGAGCTAGAAGCTTTCAACAATGAAGAAAATATTGCATTCACTAATCCTAAAAATATATTAAACTTGTCAGCAAAATCAGCTGTCAATAATCCAAGTATTAGCATCATTAAAAATTCATCTTTGCTGCATTACATTTATTTTGGTCCAAGTAGTTAAGGATTTTTTTAAATTTCAAAAAACAGAAGTAAATGTTTTTTTTAATATCACTTTATCTCTTTTGATTAATGGTGATACTGCATTAACTGATGAAACACATTGACAGATGTAAGGCCAGTATAAAAGTCGCAAGGTCTATTATTTTTAAAATAAATGTTTGTATACAAGTAAATTGCAATAACACGATTTGTTTGGATTATGCTTATATACAAGTTAGTCTGTTTTCATAGTAATAACTGATGTGGTGAAGTTAATTTTTCAAATAAATCTTTATTTTTTTATTTCGTGCTGAAGTTCTTTTTTAAAGTTATCAATTTCCTTTTTTAATTCTTGATGCTCTATTAAAAAACAACGCTTAGCATTAAATTCAACTTAATTTAATGGATCATTTTTTGAAAAAGCTGTATTATATTTACATTTAATAATATCAGTCTTTGAGCATTGTAGCCCAAGTTAAACGAAAAATATCGATTTTTAAACGATAATGTTCTTTCAGGAAAATCGTCTGAACATGTTTTCGATCTCTTGAAAATTCTATATGATATAAGTTCAGTATTTACATTTTTTTTCCATTATCAATCTCTATAACTTTAATCGTTGAAATGTTTACGTTTTTACTTCCATTTTTGCGCGCGCATAAATTTTATATCGTATTTTTTGTCAAATAATGACGTTGAAATAACGTTAAATAATCAATGTTTAAACGGTGACGTTGATTTAACGTTGAAATAGCGTTAAATACTCAACGTTTAAACGGTAACGTTGATTTAACGTTGTGACATAGTTGAACAACGTTGAAACAACGCTTCAACTGAATTTCAACGTTGAAACAACGTAATAATGCCGGCTGGGAACTAAGTAACTGAGTACAAATACGTTTCAAACAAAAAAAATTTAATTTACGATCAAACAAGGGTATAATAAATTTGAAAAAATATGTAAACTTAATGCGTTAATGCATCATATGACAAACCTAAAATAAAAATTATAACAGATAAGTAGACATAAAAACTTGTAAACCAAGCTGACCCGACCCGGATCTTGTTAAGTCTGTTTAACACAGACCATTTCTATATTATTTGTTTGGCCTCTTTATTTCATTAATTTTTAGTAAACGGTAATTTGCCACCATTTACTAAAAATTCCTTCTGTAACTCGAAATTTAATTTTCCTAAATATTTTGACTAAGCTATTAGTTTTTTAGTTAAACTAGTTAAATTAGTTAAACACATAAATAAGACTTGAGTAACTCGATATTAATGCGCAAAACTACAATATTCTCCATGTTTTTAAAAGTTTTTAGTTACGACCCCCCATTTACAAAGATCCCTTTAAAATACGTACAACAAATTATTAGGCATAAAATAAATAAAATATAAAATTAACTAATAGCATAAGATTATATCTTTTTAACTAACAAAAATTTACAATAAAAAGAAATCAGGATTTTTTATTTTATAAATCTTATAAATGCGTCATAACGTAATTCTAAAATAAAAAAAGTAATGAAACTATGATATCATAATTACAAAGAAAAAAAAACAAAAACCACTACACAATTACCGAAAATCGATTTAACTATTTATAGTAACCTATTTTGAAATTGCAGTTAAAGATTCATCGAAAATGTAACTATAAAATCTGTTTCGAAGTACAAAAGCATTAACAATAGTAAAAAAAAAATCAAACTAAGATATAAATTGTTGTCTTGGCTTTTATAGTTTAAACATATATGCAACTATAAACAAATATGACTTTATGTAACACATATAAACACATTTTACAACTATTGAATAATAGATATATTTATCAAAAACTATGAAAAAAATAATAATAATTATAAATAAAGTTATACATATAAAATGTCCTCACAACCTTTAACAGTAAATTTTCGAAATGAAAATAACTAATAACATTAAAAAATATAACAATATTTATGTTACATTTTTTTACCAACTAAACCTTGAATAAGATGTTTATTAATTTTGAAAAACAAACTATTAAATGCTCTAGTTCTTGAAAATGCAATATATAATTGACCATGAGAGAAACACGGGTTTTGAGATATTTCTTTTGTCTATATTTTTAATTTCGCGTTACGTAATATATAGACGATCCCTAAAAGAAAATACTTGAAACTAAAAAGATTTTATATATTACAATATTTGAACAACCAAAGGACAACTTAAAGAATTATATCTTTAAATAGCAAATTATCAATCGTAGTATTAAAAAATACGAAAGAGCTCAGTAATTACATGAGTTTAATCTATTCTCTCTCTATACTAATTTTTATTTAAGTTTCATTTAAGAGAGAGAGGAAGTGTTTTAAAAACAGCACGTTAGAAAAAGTAAAAAAGTCGTGAAATAAATAACAGTAACTGGTTTTATTATGCTACCAATAAACAAAATTATTTTCACCATAACTAAAAGTTAATTTCCAGCATTTCTTAATTAAGTTTCAGCTTCTCTTTAACTGTTGATAAATGATTAATATTGAAAATTTCACATCATATAAAATTTGCAAATATAAAACCATGTTTCAACAGTAAGCATAATAATCAAGTGATGACAAAGACAACTAAAAAAAAAAATGAACACAATTATGTTAAAGATTACAAAAAAAAAAAAAAAAAAAAAAAAATCATTAAAAATTGAAACTGTTTTATTTGTTACTATAAGTAATAAAATTCATACTTCAAAATTAAAATATTAAAAATAGTAAAATTCAAACTTTAAAATTCATATTTTAAAGTGTCTAATGTAAAACCAAATAATAGACATCAACAACGCTTGACACTGAATTCTGGGAAAAAAGTTTTCTGCTCATTAAGCAAAATTTCTTTTATTTCAACGACAATTAATTTTACCACGCCTAAATCTATTTCTTTCATATGACAACGATTTCAAGTCACCTTTAACCATCTACACTAATAACTTCTTCGAGCCTAATATTATACATCTGTTATCATTAAATATATTACCAGTGATTATACTACTGTTACAACTGAACAAATGAACGTTTCAAATTTTTTTCTATTCTTTTTAATTTTTTTTATGAGATAATGTTTATATAGATTCAGTGAAATATAAATTATTCTGATATATAGGCACATTTATGCATATAAACTTACCTGTCAAAAATTACAGTCAGTTTTAAATGTTAAATACATAAAATATATATTTAATATAAAATTAAACAAAACATTAAACTTACTCAATTCAGTAACAGTTCGACTGTCAAAATATTTTTATTATTAACCCTTCTATTTAAAAAAAGAAACAAATGATTTGAAGTGACTAAAAAGTACTTTAGCTCTTTTCAATTGCACTAAAAAATAAAATAAATCTTGCTTTGCTAAGTTGCCTAGTTCTTAAGAATCTGAAAACAAATAAGTAAAAAACCAAGAGCAAACAAACATTTTTTTACTAAAACTACTCTATTTAAACAAATTAAATTAAACAGAGAACAACAC
>NC_061159.1:65327237-65372237 GCF_022113875.1 Hydra vulgaris | reverse complement strand
AAGTTTTACTTTGAATGAATTCGTTGAAGTAGCCCTAACAATATTTTCTAGCAGTGCATTCCAATAATTTGCAGCTCGATTAAGCAAAATATTTTCTTTATACTTATGTACTGAAAATTCTTTAGAATATTTCAGGCTATGGCCACGAGTACAATTTGATTTAAATGAATAAATTTCTTTAAATTCAACTTTATCATAACCTTTGAAAATTCTATTTAGTTGTATATTGTCTCCATGTTGTCTTCTTTTAATAAGTGAGGGTATTTTAAGATAAGCAAGTCGATCTTCATAGCATAATTTACTGATTTGAGGTACAGTTTGTGCAATGTCAATTTTTATTAGATTTAATAACTCTACATTAACCATTTTCTCTGACTCTAATTGTTGCAAGCGGTCATATTTTAGTTTTTCGTTCCTCTCAATATTATTTATCTGATCAGAAAGCGATATATACAGAAATCTCACAGAAATTGTGAGATTTTACCAAACCATTCGTGCAATATTTTTGAAAATGCTGAATGGTTTCCTTGACCAAAGGCTGGCCAGTATTCTTCTGCCGAAAATTGCCAGTCCATTGTTTGATATAGAAGGGCTACCACCTTTTACAGTGAATTACCTCCTAGTTGAGAATTATTATCTTATCACACAGGGACTAAAAAGTTTAAGTATGTGTTTTTTTTCCGTATATATATATATATATATATATATATATATATATATATATATATATATATATATATATATATATATATATATATATATTGTAATATTCTGAGGATGATGTTATTCTAAGAAATAAATATAACAAAGTTAAACGGGACGAACGGCTATTTCCTGAGATCGATCCCTGTTTTGATTGGTTAAAAATTTTGAGTTTCGCAGAGTCCGATTTTAAAACATCTCGTTAGCCGGACTTTAAGACTTGAGGAAATTTTTAACGCATGCGTTGTTTTAGTAGGTTTAAATTCTAAACCTTGTTTTAAATTTAAAAGCATCGCGCGTTCTTCTAATAGCAACTAGTTTAGTGAACTTAAAACTTATCAGAACTTGTTTATTAAATTTGAAAAATAATAAATTACAATGGTGAGTTTTTCTATTAATTATAATAATTGTTATATGATGAAAAAAGATTATAAAAATTCTTTTATAACAAAATCTTATATTTACCTTCATTCAAAATAAATATAATTATATTTATTTTGAATGAAGGTAAATATAAGACTTCTATACATTGTAAGGTAATTATATATTATATATTATAAGGTAATATATATATATAAGGTAACATGTTAAAAGGTAATATAATATATTATATATTATTAGGTAATATATATAAGGTAATATACTATAATATATTTTAAGGAAAATATAAAAATATAAGATTCTATAACCTTATATAAGGTTATTTAAAAAGTTATAGGTCTATAACATTTTAAATCTATAAGTTTTTAAATTTTAAATTTTTAAATTTTAAAATTTTAAATTATAATGACATCACAAATATAAGATCTATCTTATATTTGTGATGTCATTATAATTTATAATGACATCACATTTATAATAAATATATCTATAATCATATTCATAATATTGATAATAATAAGAAGAAATTAATGTTTATCATTTATACATTTTTGTTGTATTTATACTGTTATATTCTATAATATTGATATAAGATAGGATGTATGAATATTAATTATAAATTTTATTCTATATTGATTATATCTGTATAGAATTAAAATCTTTCATAGATAGTATGCATACATAACTAAAACAAAATATGTTATATTGATCAAAATGTTGTCTACTTAACTCATTAATAAAAGTCAATTTTAGTACAACATTAGCAATCTTTAGCATGCATCAAAAGTAGATTATTAAAATTATTTACACTGCAGACCTAGAAGGTTTTTGATTTAGCATAGACGGAAAATATGCATATATAATTGCTACCTACTTTTGTTGCATGCTAAAATTTTGATCACCAACTGTTTATGTTATAGTTGTCTAAAATAAAATAAGCTTTATTATTCTATTAAATTAGTATTAAAAAGTAAGGTGTAGTTAGTAATTATTGAAAAGATGATTTTAACACGTCTCTCATTTTTTATTACCTTTTTTCATTTCTATTAACTGTTATTATTATGTATAAAATTCAACACTTAATAATTATTCCTAACAACTAAGCGTTAAACAATTGAAAATTGCATATATATATATATATATATATATATATATATATATATATATATATATATATATATATAAGTATAAGTTGTTGCTTACGTTATCACTCTGATTCTTGAACAAATGTTTAAAATTATATGTTCAATAAATTAATAAAATATAATTTTTTTTTAGTGTTTCTATAATAATTATTGAGGTATCATACGTAAGTTTTTTAAACAAAAATAGCTGTTTTAAGATTCAAGGGTTGCTCAGACAATTTTGTACTTAAAAAAAACATAAAAAACATTTTCATGCCAGCTAAGTTATTCAAAATTGGCAAGACAATATAAATGTTGTAAACTAGTATTGATTTAACATGTTGCTAGTTACTTATATACTTAATAGTATTGATTTAACATTTTACTTGTTACTATTTTTAAATTATAATTTTTTTAAAAAACTTGTAGATAAGATAGATAAGAATGATTTTGATTCTTATCTATATGGCTTGTTAAGTGCATATTTAAAAATCTGTCTCATTAAATGAGAGAACATGTTGTATACACTTACTAATATGCATTTAATGTTGTAAACTTGTTTGCAATACCTAAAAACAAAGCCAAATTCAAGACTGGAGTGTCCAGTAAATTTTGACAGTTTTTTTTTTCCAATTCATATATTATTTATAATAACTTTTTTTTCATAAAAAGTTTATAAAATTATTATTGTAGTATTTTTAAGCATATTATTGAAGTATTTTAAAATATATTATTGTAGTATATTAAAACATATTCTTTTATTGTTTAATTTTTAGATGTAAGCAGTAGGATATCAACTGTCTTAGGAAAGATTTAGAAAAAAAAGATTTTGTATTTTTAAACAAAAACTTTTATTTGTGCAGTAATCATTTTTAAAGTACAATGTATTATTCTACAAATAATGGTGGAAAACATTTGTTACAATCAGCAATTCCTACTATTTTTAACATCCCAAATCCTCCTCCACTTCTTGATTCTAAAAGGAAACCACCAGTTGACATCATTCAGTTCCAGCGAAAAAATTTCAAAAATATTGTATGTATTGTCATTTGGTATATTAAATTATTATTTTTTCAATTTAAATCTTTGTAATGAGACTTTGTAATGTTATAATGTATAATATTAATACTTTAATTAATATATAATGGTAATAACTTTTATGTATAATAATATACTTTTATGCTCTAAAAAAATTACACCAACTTTATGTTCTACAAAACTTTTTTTGTTCTACAAAACGTTTTTTCATCTTAATGTTACAAAATTGAGATATCTTGAATACAAAATTGAGATATTTAGCAACAAAGATTATTAATTAAAAAAAACTATTTGTGTTTGTTCAGAAAAGGTCCGGCAGGACATCCCAGAATGCAATTTTGATCAATTAACAGGAATTTCGCGAAGTGGATAGGCTTTGTTTGGTGACAAGAAAATAAAAAATGCAACATGACTCCAGCCAAAGTCTGATGCAATGCATATCAAAGTAGCTGAATTGAATGCATGTATTTAAGGTGTCAATATGGCATTGAAATGGAACCCAAGTGATATCAAAATTGATTTTTATAGTGTATTCAATTGGTTAAATTCTGAATTGAATCATGACAAACCTGTAAAATGTGCTGGGCAATGCAAAATGCTAATTTGACAAAGGCTTCAAGCATTTGGAAAATTGGTTGAAGATTATGCCATAAGTGTAAATGTTACATGGGTAACGATAACAAAAAAATATTGCAGACGAACTCACACGAGTGCCAACAAAATGGATAAAAAACAAAGTTGCAACGCATGAATGTAATATCATTTATAAGCACAATCAATAAAGAACCCCAAATTTAATTGGTGATACCGGTTTTCCGGCAACGTTGAAAGAGGAAGATGATGTTGTGACCCCCTCCTCCTCTCCTAATTAAACAAGTGCTGCAACAATAATTTTTAATAATCATTTATGTTTATCATGTTTAGTAGTATCCTATTATAAAGAGTTGATTTAAAGGCATTTTTTTTGAATACATGAATTTACTGGTGGACAATGCAGGCTGTCAAGTTGTCATTTTTTTTGGGTTCTTTTTTTTTTTTTTATTTTTTTTCATTTTTTTGTTAGTTTCTGTCATTTTTTCATTTTTTTCTTGAATGTTTTACACTTTAAAGTTTTTTTTTATAAAAAAGTACTTAGAATTGCTGTTTTTGATATTTTTAAGTTGTTTTGGACATTATGTTAGTTTTTTATTTAATTTTCAAAACTATTTTATAATTTATTTATAACAGTTACAATCTTTTATATTCACATTTTAATTTTAATTATCCATTTGTATTGCTAAATTGGTGTTATTATTTTAAAAAATAAATCATTCTATAGTATAGAATTAGTAAAGTTAGTGATTTTTATATTTAGTTTTTAGTATATTTATCAATAGATTTTATAGTATAATGGTTAAGTGGAATGATGTGTGGTTGGAAAAGTTAGACAAAAATCTAGTGAAAATTCAATTATGGGCTGAAAAAAGAAACTCTGAATATGCTATCTGTAAACTATGCAAAAGTGATTTAAAATTCAGTTCAGTTTGTTTCCAAGCACTGTATCAGCATTCTTCAAAACCTAAACATAAGTCAGTGTCTGATCTAAGATTTTCAAAAACTGCTTGTCATTTATATGTAGATTCTAACAAAAACTCTATTGGGGGAGAAAAAGTTATACAATTAGAGTTCTCTATAAATGAAAAAATTTCTGCTGCAGAAGCCATGTGGCTTTTTAAAGTGGCAGAGAATGATCTTGCCTTAAGACATTGTGACAACACACCAATATTGTTCCAAAAAATGTTTCCAGATAGTAAAATAAGTCAAGGTTTTACTATGAGTCGGCAAAAAGCTTCTTATATTTTGCAAGATGGTCTTGGGCCATTGTTGGAAATACGTTTATGTAATAGTATCACGTTAAGTCAAGGTGCATTCACTTTAATGTTTGATGAAACAACTACTTCACAACAAAGAAAACAAATTGATCTTTTATGTCGTTTTAGGTCAGAAGACGAAAACCAAGTTGTTACAAAATACTTAACATTGCTGTTCTTTGGCAGAGCAACAGCAGAAGATGTCAAAACAATGCTAGCAGATTTACGTCATAATGAAAGGTTTTATTTACCATGGGATCGTCTTTTTAATATTTCAGCAGATGATCCTAATATTAACAAAGCCATTTGGAGATTGTTAAATGCTGATCTTCATAGTAATGGTTTTAATGGCTTGTTACCATTTGTAAGTTGCACTTTGCACACAGTTCAAAATGCTTTTCGAAAAGCAATTAATGTTGTCAGTGAGGATGCTGAGCAGCTTGCATTTGATTTACATACCTGGTTCAAGGTAATGATTTGAGTAATTTCATACAGTAGAATCCCATTAATTCGGACCCTGGATAAGTTGGAAACAAAAGGAGTATAAAAGACACTGACAAACAACAAGTGTTATATTCGGATTCAAAGAAGTCTTAAGGAAACTGAAAATGTAATTAAAGTTATTATTATTATTATTTTTTTGAATTATTACATATAATAGAGAATTGATTATTTAAGGAGTTACTTGTGTCCATCAAATTCCTTATTGGTTTAGCTCCCTTGTTTGAGAAATACTTGACAAAATTTCAAGATGAAGGACCACTTGTTCATATTTTATTTTATAAAATGAAAAATCTTTTAATATCTTTAATGAAATGTTTTCTTCAGCCGACTGCTGTTAATGGAAAGCTTACTAAAGATCTTTTAAAAATTGATTCTTCTGATTTAACTATCCACCTTGATTTGAATAAAATGGACTTTGGCTAGGAAGCTAAAAACCAGGTAATTTTTGATAGGTACACATTTGCTACATTTACCAGTTGCACATTTGCTGCCTGGTAAATGTGTACTTGGTAAATATGTATAAGTAAGTGTACTAGGCAATATAAACTATTTTGTTTATTGTATAATCATTAGATATTATATTATTGAAAATTAAGTTTTTTTATTCATTTTCATTGATGTAGATTTTCAATGTAAATATGTCTTAGGTGAACAAAATATCATGTGAAAAAAAAAGATATATCTGCTTACAGCAAATGAGAGATGGATATATATCTGTTGCAAAACACTTGCAAAAAAAACTTCCACTTGATTCGCAGATATTAAAAGATATGACTTGTTTGGGTGCTCAAATGAGATCAGAACCTTGGACTGTTAATGCAATTGGGAGAATAGCAGTAATGATGCCACATGTAATTACGGAAAGGGAGGTGAATATTTAAATAAATTTATATTAAATAACTGTAAAATAATATATATATATATATATATATATATATATATATATACATATATATATATATATATATATATATATATATATATATATATATATATATATATATATATATATATATATATATATATATATATATCATAATTTCTGATTTGTAAATTAAACTAATAATAAGTAAATTTTGAAAAATTTAAATAATATAAGTATATATATTGTTAACATAATCTACTATATAATTAAAATAGCAGAGTACGTTAACCATATAAATATATTATTTAACATTTTCAAAGTTTATTAATTATTAGTTTAATTTACAAATCAGAAATTGTTGTTTGTAAATTATTAGTTAACAAACTATTTTAATTTTAATATAATTAAATTTTCCTTTAATTTTAAATGTTAATACTTTCTCCATAACAATTTTATCTTAATTTTTGTACAGGTATCATTTATGAAAGATGAATGGAAATTATACCAAGCAGCTAATATATCAAAAGACTGGTATATAGATTCTGATACAAAAAAACTAAAAAGAGTAGACCATTATTGGGCTAAAGTTTTTGAAAGTAACAATGAATATGGAAAAACAATGTATGGGCATTTTAGTAAAGTTTTTAAGAGCTGTTTAACAATTCAGAATGGAAATGCCAGTGCTGAGCGAAGTTTATCTGATAACAAAAATACATTGACTCCTGGGAAAGTAAATCTAAATGATGAAACATTAATGGCTTTGAGAATATCAAAAGAATATGCAAGAATTTGCAAAGAAGCCTATAATGTTGATGCACTCTCCAAAGATGTTGTTCAAGCTGTTCAAAATGCTCATAAAATATATAAAAAAAGAAAAGCTGAAAAAGACAAAGAAAAGAGAAAAAATTATATTCATGAGCAAGAACTAATGAATAAAGAAAAAGAACAGAAAGAAATGCTTGAAAAAGTTGAAAATAAAAATAAAAATTTAGATCAACAGGAAAAAAGTCTAAAGAATGATAAAAAAAATACAGATTTTGAGTTTCAGCTTGCTCAGAGAATGCTCGATGAAGCAGCAAAATCTATGCAAAGTGCCATTATTAAGGAAGACATGATGGGTATAAAAATTGCCCATGAAATGATAAACAGCGCAAAAAGAAGTCTTGAAAATGCTACATCTCATAGAAATGAACAGAAAAAGTTGAGAGAAAATATTGGTTTAAAACGTAAAAGTGAAATGGATAGAATAATTAAGCGTTGCAAAAAATTAAAGTAGTCGTAAAGTTTGAAAGTTTTTGTAAATATAATAGAGCTTGAACTGTTGGTTCAGTTATAATTAGTTAGCAAAATTTATTTATTTATGTTAATTATTTTAGACTTTAGAAAAACATTTTATTGCGTGTTAAACAACAAAAAGATGTTGAGATTTTCATTTTTGATGAAAATTTAAAAAATTAGTGATGGCGGATGATTTTGTTTGTTATTTTGTTTGTTATTTTCAAAATAAAATTATTGATCTTTTCATTTTTATAATGAAATCAGTCATTTTTTTTCATTTTTTGTCATTTTTATTCTCAAAATACCATCATTTTTTGTCATTTTTTTCGAAAGTTAAGACTATAACAAACCCTTTTGTTGCAAATACCACGCTAACAGTAAATATTTATTGAAAATTGTTTAAAGTATTTTAAACATTTATTAACTATATTTTAGTACATTTAATTTTAGTGTTTAAATGTTTAAACCATTTTTAATCAATATTTACATTAAATAATATATTAAATCACGTAATATTTGTAAAGTTAACAAAATAGTTTTAGGTCTTGTATTTAAATTAAAAACATAAGCGTTTAATAAACAAATTTGTTAAGCATTTAATAAACTATTTGAAAAAATAACATAAGTATTTAATAAACTTATTTACTAATTATTTAATTTTAAAATTTTGATTTAAATATTAGCAAACCTGTTCATTTAACTTTTACTAAAGGTTAATAATTTTAAAAATGATTTTAAGGCGCCTTCTAAATTAAAGATAATTAAAAAAGAGATAATTGGGGTAAACAAAATTTTAAAAATGAAATGTTTTTTTTGAATTAAAAGCATATTATAAATTAAAAAACATTTAAAAATATATATATATTTTATATATAATTAAGTATAATTTTAAAAACTTACGTTTATTTTATTTATATAATTATGTTTATATAAATAAATTACATTTACTGTGTGTTATTTTAAACAGATTTTAATAAAACTTTTATCGAGTTATTGAAATCTTTATTTTTATTATTTTAAAAGTCAAAAAGAATATCAAAAAGAAACAAAACGTTCTGAAAAAGTTAACGCTTGGTTTTTTATTTTCCTCATGTAAATTAAAATAGCAAGCAAAAGTTAATTCATTCAAAAATTAAGCTTGCATGATAGTTACGACAGTAAGTAACTGAAGGCCAATTATGTCACGTAGTTATGTAAAAAAGTTTTTACATTTTCTTTTTATTTCATTTTATTGTCCTGAAGAAAAAATGAGGCAGCTAAAAATTTATATACTACTGCATTAAAAACTGAAATTTTTTTTTCTATTTTTCATAAAAAAGGAAAATATAAATTAATTTTTGGGAGCTTTTTTTTGGGCACCAATACCGGCCAAACAGTACTAAAACACGTCTAGGTTCTTTACTGACAATAATCAACAGATTAAAAAAGTTCATTCAATAGCACACATGGGAGTTTCCAAGAGTATGGAGTTATGCTCGTGTGCTGGTATTCACATTAACTGAGACGCAGTGAAACAAATTGTCGCTGAATTTGATGAATGTAATTCAATTGATCCTAATGTGGTTTTGTGGGATAAAGGAAATCTTGCTGTCAGTAAAGTGTTGGAAAGAGTAGCCTGTGATGTTACTCTTGTTGATTCGTTAATATATCTCACCTGTATTAATTGTGGTCAAACAGATACACATTGTGGACTCCATTATGCGACGAAAGTGCAGCAATGGTTGTTCAATCATTAGAAAAATATGGTCATTGCTTTGACCTCCTTCCGCAGTTCTCCTAGATAATTCTAAGGCAATTAAATCTCAGATTATGCAAGCTATGGTGTCGAAGTGGGAAAACAGACTTATATATCAAGCTGTTGAAAAACCTTCGGGCGTATAGCCATGACTTATGGACTGATAAAAGAATGCATATTTTGCATGCACTGGACATTAGTTTTCTGAAGGCAAGCTCCAAAATTTTCTTTTGGATTTTCATCAAGTCAAAGAAAGGCAAAATGGCCAGTTAATTGCGGATTAGTTAAATAACATCATTTGAGCAAAATCAACTCAGAACAAAGCTAGAATATGTTGTTACCAATTAAGCCTCAAATAAGAAAAAATTATGATGTGCTCAGTGAGAGACAGGCAAATAAGAGTGAAGGAGAATCTGAACATATTGTTATAGTTGATGATAAAGATATGTGGAATGGTCTGCATGAAGAAAACCAAGTCATTGTAGCTTGATAGCTTTGTAAACAAAGCTATCAAGCAACATGCAACTGAAAGGTTAGCATGCTATGCATATTCATTGTAGCTGTGTGTTAATGATGGACTAACTCATCTGAAAACAGCTAACAGTTTATTAGCCAAATGCTTAAAGTTGGCAAATTTAACACATCAAAGCACTCTTTTTTGTGAAGTTTTTGAGTTGAAATTCGGAAAGGATGCTCAAAGAATGTTGTTCCTTTGTCACCAACTATGTTACTGCTTTCATAGAAAAAATAGTTTTATTTGCATCAAGCATATATGGAGAAAATGCTTAATTAAGCCATAATCTGCCGAATATTACAATATTATAAACCCTCTGCTAGAGAAGCTTTTTTGTCTTCCAGCTTATTTTGCACCATTAGAGCGGGTATTCAGCCAGAGGGATTTAATTATGTGACCAAAATGTGCCAGACTGGTTGATACTATGCTGAAGAATATGGCTACTGGACTACCATGGCTGCTATACGTTCTTAGATTTTTTATTGGTAGTTTTTTTTAGCAATACAAAAAAAGTTGTTTTGAAATAAAAAATTTATCTGTAATTGGTAAAATATTACACCAACTAAGGGCCTAATAGTATACAAACATGTGTGAGCATGAGTCTTGTTGTTTTAGACTTCTTAGAACGTAAGTCTTGATCTTGGTCTTGTAAAAACTTTTAAAGTCTTGGTTTTGGGTTAAATTTTTGATATCTTAATCTTAAACATTCAATCTTGGTCTTAAGCCCTTTGTCTTGGTCTTGGCCTTTACTGTCTTGACGACTTTTCTGCCAAATAAACCTGTCGATATGAAAAAGTCAATGATATTTGTTACAGATATAGTGTATTGTGGTGGATTACTATTTCAAATATTTTAATTCCTTGATTGTTTATTAACACTAACAAAATAGCAACAAAAAATTTTTATTAGTATTATAATAAACTTTAAAAAAATTTAATCTTCTTACTTTAGTTTCATTTTTATTCTTTATTTGATACCTTAAACTTGAAATCGCCCTAAAATGAATACATATATTTTTTTTATTTTAGAGCCTGAAATCCTTGTCACTTTTTTGTCAAATCACTCTTGTTGCATTCTTAGAAATGATTTTGAAAGTTAAACCTCAGAACCTGGTGTTTAACTTTTTAATCATAAACTAAGAGACAAAACAAATTAGGAACTACAAAGCGTGCGGATTTCAAATTTGAAGACTGCAAAAAACAAGAACAATCAAAAGCTACTTCAAGGTAAGTTGTACATTTTTTATTAATACATATCCACTTCCATGAAAGCTGTAGGCAGACATAATAATACATATTATTTAGAAAGTGAGTATTAGTAGTACTAATTTACCTAGCATAAAGAAAAATGTTATTTATGCTTCATATGAAATAGTAAACAAGCTTAAAGGGTTAATTTTAATAGTGTTCACTTGACATCTGGGTAATGGTAAATCGTCATAACATTATTAATTTATATTTTCAAAATACAAAATGTTTTTAGAATATAATAAAAATTATTTGATTTTTTTGCTATATCTTTTCATAGATTTTTATTTGCTATATCTTTTCATAGTTTCTAGTTTAGTTTTTTTTCTTTCTTTAACGACTTTACTTTCAACTAGGCTGCAAGCAACCACTTTTAGAGTTGGAAATTACTGGAAGTGAAAAGATGAAGTTATTAGAGCAAGATAACGATTAACAGACAATTTAAAAAATAGCAAATTATACAAATTAGTAAAACAAGATGAAGGAAACAAATTCCAAATAACTGATGTTCAAAGAAAAAACTAGACTAAGATGATTTTTTGGAGCACTTAAGAACAGTTACTGTAAAAGGATGAGACTTAATTGAATGACCAAAATAAATTTTAGTAGGAGCAGTTTCAACTATGTTTACATAGTTATATATTTACATGTTACAGACTCAGTACTTTTTTTAACTTTCTGAAAACAAAACTCTGTTCTTCAATTGTGCTATTCAAGATTTTCTGCTAGCATCTTTATTAACTAATCATTTAATAATTGACCATAAATCCTCCATTGGACTTGATTCTATAACATTGACAAGATTTTTTTTTAGTACAAAAATGACTTTACTTTTTTAAAGCAATTTTAAACAAATAAAGCAAGATCTGGCCAAAACACACAGATTGTGCCATTGATGTTCCTTTTTATAACTTTTAATACAATCTTCTCAGTAAGTTTTTTTATTGATTGATAGTAGGTTTCTTTAGATTTTTATGAGCATATGAAGCTGATATTTTGAATTTACTAGCTGTGATCATGTTGACCATAACATTAATTTTAAAGCTTTAACTTTTTTCTGAGGCATTTTATTTGCTTTCTTGCTTGATCAATGGCTTTTAACGTCGTCAGGTTTTTCATTTTCATGTTGAATAAACAATGTTTTAATAATGTTTAACATTCACTGTCACCAAGTGACAGTAAATGTTATACATTATTATGTAATATTAATTAACAATTCCAGTCCAATATTAATTAACAATTCCAGAGCGATATTTGTTAAATACCAGAAAATTGTTATGATAATAATTTTCTGGTGCTTACAAAATTATTTACATAACATACAATGGTAAACAAATAATAATATTGTATGTATTAAATAATATGCAACACTGTATATATTAATTTATTAAGAAGATTGTATAAATGAACATGACACAAAACATTGATTCAAGATTCAAATTACTACTCTTCTATTACCATATGTAAATTTTCTGAATTTGTTGTCATTGCCCAGTGCTACCAATTCTTTAACAGATCAGAGAGATCATGACATATAGGGAAGTGGAAAATTATTATTTTAGCTTCATATTACTATTATATTTGGTATCATTGTTTTGGTAGTAGCCAATAATTTGCAAGAGTGTGAATCAGGGAGCATTTGTTTAGTGAAAAAATGGTTTTACTTTAACAAGAGGGTAACCATAAAACTTTATTAAACAAAAAAGATTTAAAAACAATTTCAAACTGTTAAACAAAAAAATTATTAATTGTTTTGAGAAAATCTGGAATTAGTCCAATAAATTTCAAATCTAAAGCTGATCCCAATCCATCTGTCAATGTGATAAGATTACTGATAATGTAGGGAAGTTGCAATTGTGTTGTGAGAATCAGTAGTATAAAGAAACACAGATGTATCTCAAATTTGAAAGCAAATTTGGTTAGCTGAAAACATTCTGGCAGATTTATAAGTCATTTTTTTTTTTTTTGCAATGGCAGTTATGAGATCTACTCAAAATATATTTTTAAACACAATTTCCGATGCATTTCGCTTAAACATTAAGTTTTAGAACCCTAAAAGTCTTCTATTACTTTGTCTATGGATTTTTCATGTTTCCAAATATTTTCAAGGTTCTAATACTACGAAAACTAGTCTGATAAACATTAGATTCAACATTTATGCTTTGTATAATTAAATATTAATCATAATTTTTCAAATATTAATCAAATATTAATATTAATCAAATAAAATAATATCAAATATTAATATTAATCAAATAAAATAATCAAATCAAAAATAAAAAATATTAATCAAATATTAATAGAACCAAAAAAGATTTTTAGATTTCAAACAATAGATAAAATTGTAAAAAATATTAAAAAAACACAGATAAATAATTTACCCAGAAAAATAATTATTTATCAAAATAATAACAAAAACTTGAAAAATATTAAATAAAAACTTACCATTAAATTAAATTGCTTAGGCTTGTTGTAAATCCTAAACTTAATCCCTTTTGGTTTTAAACTATTAGTTTATGATTCAAAAGTTAAACATCAGATTCTGAAGTTTAACTATTTAAATCATTGCTAACAGGAACAGTTGAGGTAGCTGTGAACAGTAACCCTAAATAAGACGAGAAAAATTAGATATTGCAATAACACTTAAAATTTTATTGATGTGTGTTTATATATATATATATATATATATATATATATATATATATATATATATATATATATATATATATATATATATATATATATATATATATATATATATATATATATATATATATATATATATATATATATATATATATATATATATATATATATATATATATATATATATATATATATATATATATATATATATATATATATATATATATATATATATATCAGGGCTCGAACTAAGTGATCGTGAATTGCGATATCTGGAAATGCTTCCGGTCTTTAAAATTTTAACTTTTTAAAAACCGTAAAACTGTTTTGATCTCTAAACTCAATAGATATCATTTAATAAAAAATATTTACGTTGATTATGATATAAAATCTTAATGTAAAACCATATTATCACTATTATTTTTATTATTATTAAAGATTATAATTTAAACTTTAATATTTTAATTTATTTTATAAAACATCAGATAAAACTAGAAAAATAAAGCACGATAAAGTACATTATAAACATTAAAAAACAAGCGCTAATTACAACAATCTAAAGGACTTTAACAGTGATCAAATATTTTAAATAAAAGAAATTGTTAAATAAGATATAAAATACTTTTATATCTTATTTAAATCTTATTTAATATTTTCTTATAAATTTAACGCTTGTAATGCTTTACGAATATAAAATTAAATGGTACGAACGATAAGCTGATACGAATATAAAATTAAAAGACGGAGGAGTTAATATATAAAAACTAATTTAAACTTTTTAATAGTTACTTTAAAACAAAAAAAAAAGAAACTCTAATAACATATTTTTAAAAAATATACTTTATAATTTTTTTTCTTATTAAATAATTAAATTCTAATTTAAAACATTTAAAATTTTAAATAATTCCATAAACTTTCCCCCTAAATAAAAAGCTATTTTAATGTTTTATATAATGTGCAAGTAGCTTTAGCATTAGGGCTGTAAATCCTGGCTCGTGTTCCTGAACAGCTCATTGATCGGCTCGACAAGGGCTCGTTCATGTTCAGCTCAATTGGTAAACGAGCTGTGCTTGAACAAAAAATTAGGCTCATTTGTTAAACGAGCTGAGCTTGAACATCATAGGCTTGTTCATATAAGCTCGATTAAAGCTCGAATATATATATATATATATATATATATATATATATATATATATATATATATATATATATATATATATATATATATATATATATATATATATATATATATATATATATATATGATTTAAAGGATAACATCTTGTGTGAGAGTATATTTATATATTATTTTAAAACATCAAAAATACAATTTCTCTCAACACTTATAATTTTTTGTTGAAACATTGAAAGTAGAAAATAAAAAATTTGAAAGAAAAGTTAGGGAAGCCCTAGAAATACAAAAAAACATGTGTTCTGCAAAAAATGGTGGGATTAATTTCGATGAGGGTCAATACGTAAAAACTAAGTTTTGGACACCATTTTTTAAATTTCTGCGAAAAAGAAGCCATTCAACCGCTGACGTCAATAGCAACGTTTTTATTTAAATTATAACGGTTTACTAATTACTGAAACATGATGCGGTAGTGGTGTAGTGGTCACCACGTCCCTGGTAGTACCGCGCTCAACTCGTTTCTCCGCGCAGCGGCCTTGCTCGTCAAGGTTCGTGTTTCGGAGTTATAGAGTTGAGAGAGGGTTATAACCTTAAATAAGTAGCCTCCTCGTCTGTAGTGGCCTTCTTGGCCTTGAGGAGGTGAAATAAAAAAAAAAAAAAAAAATTTAACAAGCTGAAGAAGCTGGTATCTAAAATCCAGCGAAAATTTCTATCTATAATAATAAAAAAATTATAAGTGTTGAGAGAAATCGTATTTTTGATGTTTTAAAATAATATATATATATATATATATATATATATATATATATATATATATATATATATATATATATATTTATATTATAATAATATGTAATAAATAAAATTGTGATATTATATATATTAGTATATAATAAAAATATAGTGTTAGTGTAACCATATGAGATATGACCCATATAACTCTTATTACACTAAATAATTGATTATTATAAACAATTTAATTACGTGAAGCTGCTATTGACTATAGTCATTTGCCAACAGGCCCAATATGTTTTAGACCATTTTTAATGGATTTAAAAGTGTACAAAAAATTAAAAAAAAAAAAAAAAAAACAGAAAAGTAGCCTTTAACAAACAATTTTTTTTTGCTAAATGAGCTTTAAACTAACAGGTTACAATAATTATTTCGAGTTTTAAACCAGTTGAGCTCGAGCAACATGCAAAACGAGCGAGCCCAAACAATACTAATACTTAATGAGCCGAGCTCGAATAAAGAAGCTTATGTTCAAAATGAGCTTGAGCCGAGCCTGAACATTCTTAATATGTAAACGAGCCGAGCCCTGGCAAGCTTGGTTCATTCGACTCAATTTACAGGCCTATTTAGCATACTTTTTAATTGGTTGTTTTTTTATACATAGTTTTATACAATGCGCAAATAACTTAAGCATAGTTTTTCATTGGTTGATTTTTAAATTACCGCAAAAGTTTTTCGGAGTTTAGTAATAATAACTTTTGTCTTGCAACTTTGTTTATTTACAATCCTTAAATTACATATTATTAATTACTGTTTAAAAAAACAATAACTAATAATATGTAAATTTTGACTGTTTTTATTTTTGCAGTAGTAGATTTATTGTTTTTCTTTTTCATTAATTTTTGCAATATCATAAACTGACCATTTCATTAAAACAGTCTTTACAGTTTTTAAAAAAACTAAGAACTTAATAACCACAGATATTTTCGGATATTGCAATTCGCAATCACTTAATTCGAGCCCTGTATATATCCAGTGATTCACAGTGAAAATGATGCAGGGTAGTATAAAACGTGTTTTCGTGACTAAACATTACTTAAATTTAATCTTTCTGAAAATAAACTACTTATTAAAGAGCATATCTTTTAATATTAATAATGCGAAAAAACTAAATAAATTTACAAACAAATATATTACTTTTTATTAAACAAATTTAAACTAAACAAAAACTACATCACAGTGAAAATAATGCAATCAAAAAAATACAAAAGAAAATCATAAATAAATAAAATTAATAACAGGTAGGATTTTCTTTCAACTTAATTACTAATTCTAGTCTAATTTGTTTGTAAATTCTGGGGTCATTTTATTCCATTCTTCCAGCAATTCATGTTTTAAATCTTTTTCATTATTTATGGTATGTTTACCAATTTTTAAGTTAGTTAATGCCTTAAATTTTCAATAATATTAATATCAGGAGACTGTGGCGGAGTTTTTATCACTTTAGGACAATTGTACAATAACCAGTTATGCACTATGTGTGATGTATGTTTGAATCGTTTTATAGCTTACTTTTTTACTTTTGTTTATTTTTTTTTAGGTTAAGATTTATTTTCTTTTTTAAGTTTAAGGTTTTTGTTTTCATTTTAACAAAAATGTTAACTCAAAAATCCCTGCAAGAGAAATCAATTATTTAAGTTTTTTGCAATTTGAAACTTTTATAATCTTATTAAATTGTATTTAGTAATGTTATTTAAATACACCATAATGTTAAGTGTTTATTTAAGAAAATATTTATAGCTTTGATTTTTTTTTTTTTTTTAAAAAGCTTTTAGCATAAATAAAAGACTTATTTTATAAATTAACGCTAAATACATGTAAAGACAAAAGGATGTATCATATGTAAAGACAAAAGGATTTTATGATTTTTACTTGACTTAATCGACTTTAACAGATTAGTAAAAAGTCGATTAGAAGAAAATCCATAGATAGTATTTATTCGACTAGTTTTGACCTTCAACTTTTTTTCGATGACTTACAACTTTTTTGACTAGTCAAGTTTTAGTCGATTTTGTCGAAGTCGATAACAACACTGTAATTTCACTGCTAATTAAAGAAAAAAATTATTAACCTTTTTGCACCAAAGTATGCCTTTTGGCGTTCTCGCTAGTTCCGAAGCATGCCTTTTGGCGTTCTTGCTAGTTCCGAAGCATGCCTTTTGTCGTTTTTAGATATACCTATACATTTAACTTCAAAACTTAAAAACTAAAGTTTGCATTGCATTTCTGACTTTCGATTTCAAATAAATGGTACACAGCAGTCCATAAAAACAACAATTTCACATGGTTTTATTATAAACTTTGCTTTTATTTTTACTTTGAAAACCAGTTACATTTTGACTTCCTGAGGTCGCCGATTGACACAATCCCAAGTTAAAAACATTGATGAGCTCAAAAATAGTAAGAATAATGATTCTAATGTTAAATAATTGATTTCAACAAATAACAAAAATATATATACACGAATATATATTTCTGCTCTACTTTTTTAACTTTAGAAAGTTAATTTAAGCTTATGACTTGAAATCTAAATTGTTATTAACACTTCTTATCTACCTTGTTTTTGAGACATTATATATGCATAATTATATGTAAAAAGTAATAAAGAACATGTAATGAAGCTATATTTAATTAAAATAAAACACAAGTACTCCATAGAAATGTATTTTTATGTTCTTAATGTCAATATATTTTAAAAGGAACAAGGTACTTTTTTGGTTTCTTAAATATTTACTCATAGTTTTGACAAAACTAGGATAACAAAAAAAATTTATTTTTAATATACCTACAACTTTAGCTAAAAATACTGGGCTGAGTGGTCAAACCTTAAAAATTGAGCTAGAGCTAAAAGCTTAAACATGAATTCTAATCTTGTGTAAATGCTCAACAGTGTTGCATCTTCTCTGCTAAGATTCTTTATAGCTAGTTTTATAAGCTTCATTGCTTCTTGTAAATCTTTTAGGCAGGGGTGTGGAGTTGTTGAAATTTTTTGAGTACAACTCCGACTCCAACTCCAGTTGTTGAAATTTTTTGAGCACAACTCCGACTCCAATTCCGACTCCAAAGCAAAATTTCTGAAAAATTCTTTGAATTTTTAAAAAACTATTACGTGATAAGTTAAAAATTTCTTTTTTGACAAATTTATGAAACGTTCTTTGAGGTTTAGTATGAACATAAGGTTAATTAAATGTTTTGTACATGCACTTGCAATATCGAGAAGTTATACTATTGGAGTCGGAGTCGCAATTTTGTTTAGCGACTCCGACTCTGCTAAAAATGTTGCAACTCCGCAAATCCGACTCGACAGCCCTGCTTTTAAGGTATCGAAGTCTACATTATTGACTAAACTTAAATCTGCCATAAATTCTAATAAAGTTTTTTGAGTTGCGATTTTTGTCTTTATAAGCGGCTCTAGCATTATTGGTGTTGTGTTCACATGAGTTTTTATATCAAGATGAAATTCAATTTCTTTTCCAAGTAGAGCTTTAACTTTTAATTGAATAACTTGATTGTGAACACTTGACAGTTTGATGTATTTTAATCAATTTGTGTGAGTTTTTAAGTTAAATCATTTTAGTAAACATCTTCACACTCATAATTTATAAATTTAAATTGGTGTTTTGTCAAAAGAGTCATTTTCATTATAATTAAAATCACAGGCCTCACTTGAGTCTTGCTTTTGCAAAAGCCTCATTACATCGCTTTTGTTAGAGGGGAGTTAAAATCATTTCAAGCTATTGACTGTGAAATTTATTGATTTCTGGTTATGGCTCAAATTGAAATGCTATTCATAGCTAAATCAGAGACAATATTTTGAAGCTTCTTTTGCACAAAGAAGTTGCTAACAGTTTTTTTTATCTCTTCTCACTTGCTCTTTCTCATTTGTTTTCTGTTAATCATTTCCTTGCTATTAAACATTATTCTTTGTTTCTTAGTAACTCTTAACTGGTTGATTGCAGCCTTGTTTAGAGAGAATTAGTATTTAAAAACAAAAAAAATATATATTTGCCATGTCTAATAGCATCCATCTAACAACATTGGTAAATACAATGAAGTGTAATTAAATATGTTCAACAACATCTGCAATTACATATTTAATAACATCTGTATAAAAAAAATATGAATATTACTGATGTAGTTATATCTTATCAATTATCTAAGTACAACAGCATCTGCGGTAAAGGTGCAGTGCTTGCTTTATAAGCAAGAAGTGCCAAGTTCAACCCTTACTATGTTCCTAGTAGTACCGTGCTTAACTAATTTATTCTAGTTTGACTGCACCAGTTGCACCACCTCTGCAGCATCTCTGACCGTATTGTTACTACTACTGTAGAAACTACTGTTTTATGATAAATAAAGTAAAAATATAGTTTTGTTTGTTAGAAAGTAGTGCTAATAAATAGCAAAAAAGTTAGTTTAATGATTACTGTTTTATGATGAATAAAGTAAAAAAATAGTTTGGTTTGTAAGAAAGTATTGCTAATGTAATAAAATTTTTTATGTAAACAGGGCGCAACAAATCGACAAACGTGCAAACATTTGTTAAAAAAAAAAGGATAGAAAAACAAACGTCATGTTTCCTTAATTTTACTTAAGCAAATGTTGGCACTCAACAACTTTAAAAGAAACCATGCTAATACTTTCTTAAATAGTATAACTTTTAAGTATAATAATTAAGCATGCAACTGAAGATGCATTTACAAAAGCATGGTAAATTTTAGTTAAAATGTATGCATTTGCAATTACTTTAAAAGAAACTATGCTAAAACATTGCTTTCTTCAAAAATTTGCTTTTTTAATTTATTTTACTTTCTTATTATTGTTAAATTAAAATGTTTGCTTGTCCTTTTTAAAGTTTTGGATTTGCAAAAATATATTTAATTGAATAAAATTAAATAAATTTGCAAAAATATATTTAAATAAACTATATAGAACTATGTTTATTATAGTTTTCATTTTTTACTGAGGAGAAGCCATGTATGCATTATTAGTTAATCCATAAGTGCTTATTTATTCCATCTCCTTTTTAAAATATTGGGAGAAAATATTAAGTGATCTTATAAAGGTAACAACTATTTATGCAATAAATTTTAAATTTTAATAATAATTATTGAAAATATTATAATAATGCACACATGCAGCCAGATGATTGTTTATTTAGTAACTTTCTTTGGATATAACTACATCTGAAAAAAATATTAACGAAAGATCCATTATTTTATCCAGATGTAGTTAGGTATAGAACCAGGCTTGGTCGGGAAGGGGGTGCGATCGCACTCGATAATTGACCACGGAAATTATATTTACTTGCGAAAAGCCGGCCAGATTTTTCAGGCGTTTTGAGAACATTTCAGTTTATGTATGTTTCCTTGTTTGTCTGCAAAATAATAAGTTCATTTTATCGTAAATTTTAAAAGATTTTGTTTTACGGACGTACATGGAAACTTATATAAACTAGAATGTTGTCAAACATCTTAGTGCGGAAAATAAATAAAGAATATTCGCGAACACAAATTTGTTTTAAATTTATATTTTTTAACTTGTCAACGTTTTGTAAATATATTATGAATTTAATTAGTATAATCTTATTTTTTATATATAAGGGATGTATTTATATGTATGTAATGTATTAGAAATTGGTTTATTAACTTCAATTATTTTTGCTTCAGCCATTCTTACAAACTCGTTATACTTACACTTAAAGTTTTTTTTTTTTTCTGTAAAATACTAGTTAAAAATATAAAGCCCACTCACTAAACATCATCAGCGATGATGCAGTTCCGCTTCCTCCTTACAAAGTAATTTAACGTTTTTAGTTAATTTTTATCTAGCTAATTAAATTTCCACAGTAACTCAATGATTTTGTTATTTCATTTGTCCATCTTACTAAGAAGAATTGTTTCAAATATGTTAAACTTTTCAAACTACGCGAACACATAAAACAGGTACTGAAAAAACTTTTTTTATTTATAATTAAATTATGTAGCGTTAGTTTTACTGGTTTAATCTTATTGGACTTTACAGGGCCGGGGGCTGCATTATTTTGGTGGCCTTTTTAATGTGCGACAGCGTAAAAATGACATAAAAATACTGATAGGTCCTCTTGACTATTTTTCGGCCCATAACATTGTGTGTCCCGGGACTATAGCTCTTCTACCCCCCCCACCTCTTATTTCCAGCACTGGAAACAAGACATAAGTATATAAATAAAAATAATATATATAATCTTTGATAAATTGAAAAACATTTGTTTCTTTATTAAACAATCATTATAAGTACGTTGTTACTATATACAAAAAATGTCGCTATTTTTAAAAAAAAAAAATTATAAAAGAGCGACGTTTCAAAAATATTAGCTCTAATCATATTTATTTTGCTTAAAGTTTAGTGTTAAAAGCTATTTTTCTTTTTTTTTAACTGTCTCTCATCGGTCCAGTTTATCTTATTGCGCTTTTTGCTTGTTTTTGAAATGTTCTCAAAACGCCTAAAAAATCTGGCTGGCTTTTCGCAACTAAATATAATCTCCGTGGTCAAATATCGAGTGCGATCGCACCCGCTTCCCAACCAAGCCTGTAGAACTATTACCAGTTGTAACTATATCTGAAGGAAATTATTCCAGATGTTATTGGACTTTAGAAAAATTCTTAGATGTAGTTACATCTTCCTAAAAATGTTGCTAAGGGTCATTGAATTTCCAGATAATATTGGACAAATATTGTTGGAGTTAAAGAAAAATATAGATAATCTAGGACTACACAACAGATGTA
This sequence comes from Hydra vulgaris, assembly GCF_022113875.1. Classification (NCBI taxonomy): domain Eukaryota; kingdom Metazoa; phylum Cnidaria; class Hydrozoa; order Anthoathecata; family Hydridae; genus Hydra; species Hydra vulgaris. Next base: position 65,349,663 of record NC_061159.1, on the reverse strand, counting down.
GCTTTCACAATTTTTTTTTTGTTTTTGCATCTATTACTTTTACTTCTTTAAAAAAAATATATATATATATTTTATATGTATCTTTGAAAACAAAACAAACCATGCAACATTTCGCTGTAGATCCAGTTATCCTGTATTACTCTACATGATGTAATAATTTATTATTTCATGTTCAAGTGTAGATATACTTCATAACATTGTTTACATAACTGGATTGTAAAAATGTTTTAAACTTGCAAACTTTTTTTTTTTTTTCGTTCCTCATTAAAATACTGAAAACTGTAAACAATAGTTGATACTATTGTTTACAGTGCATACACACTGAGAATGTGCTCTAAAAGAAATATAAGAGGACCTACTTATAATGTTATTATTCTGGTTCTGCATATAATTAAAACTATAAAAATTAAAACTACTTTGTTTTTCCAAAAAGTTTACTGCATAATTATCCTTTTTGTACCTAATATTTAATATTAATAACTTTTTGTACTTAATATGTTTATACATAAAAAAGCCATTATTTCATAACGTCATAAATCGATTATAAAAAGAACAGAACTGCCAAGTTTAACTTAAAGACCCCGTCAACTATATATATAAAACAAAATGCAAAATATATTAACTTCTTAAGAAATACCTTTACCATCATTGATAACTTTTTTTTGGCTGCATACTTGTATATAATTAACATGATTGCATAGAGCTTGAAAAAACCTAATTCAGCTTTAAAAACACAATCAAAATATTTATTAAAGATGTTTTATACAACTAGATGTTAGCTTGTTGTTGCTTTCAACTTTAATTTAGTTTATTTTAAGAAAATTTTATTAACTTAATTAAAAACTTGATAATCAAATTTTATTAATATAGTTCAACTAAATTATGCAAATAAAATACTTTATCCTAATTATAAAACCTAGTAAAAGATTACTACATTTGTCCAACAACATCTGTAGAGTAGTCTAAGATCATTTGTATACTTTTGTTCAAGATAATCTGTTTTTTTTTTATTCCATTAACATTTGTTCAGTATTATCTGGAAATTCAATGATCCCTAACAACATCTTTAGGAAGATGTAACTATATCTGGTAATTTTCTCCCAGCCTGTAATCCATCTGGTAATTTTTCTCCAACAAAGTCTGGAAGAATTTTCTCCAGATGTAACTACATCTAAAAAAAACCCATATATGAAATTACATCTGGCTAAAGGAATGCATTTATGTTTAATATTTTTTTCCAGATGTAACTACATCTTAAAAAAACCATATGAAACTACATATGGTTAATATAACGCATTATATTATATTTTTTCAAATGTAACTACATCTGAAAAAAAGACATATATGAAACTACATCTGGGTAATATAATGGATTTTAATTTAATAACTCCATAAAATCCTGTAGTTATACTTAATATAATTGAAAAGATGTAACTGGAGAATTCACAGATGGTTAGCTATATTTTGAATGATACAAAAATAGGTTCGCAATATTGAAGAAAACATAGACCTAGAGTGTCTTCACAAGATATTGTGCATTCAAAGTTTTTATTAAAATGTAGGACCTACCTTTAGATCATCCTATTTAAACATTGCTTTAATAATTATAGCAAATATCTCAGTAAAGTTTTATTGTTTCTAATATTGTTTTAAAGTTGTTTGTCAAGGTTCACAAGTTAAGCAAAGCACTACCAGGAGCGTGGTGGATTGATCTCAGAACTTCTCGCTTATGAGGCAAGCTATTACTATTTATCACTTTGATAACTAAAATGCACTCTACAAAATGACAATTAGTAGCAATTTTATTATGAAAAGAGATTAATTTGACCATTTGATCAACTGATGTTAAGGTAGCAAATACTTTAAAGAAAAAACACTCTCACTATTCTCAACAAAAGCATGACTTGCTTTGATACATTAATCATTAGAAATTTTTCAGGAATTTGTTTCGAACACATCTTTACAATTATAATTTCTAATCACATGAACTGACTTTTATTAATGAGTTAAGTAGACAACATTTTGATCAATATAACATATTTTGTATTAGTTATGTATATATACTATCTATGAAAGATTTTAATTCTATACAGATATAATCAATATAGAATAAAATTTATAATTAATATGCATACATCCTATCTAATATCATTATAGAATATAAAAGTATAAATAGAACAAAAATGTATAAATGATAAACATTAATTTCTTCTTATATCAATATTATAAATATGATTGTAGATATATTATAATGACATCACAAATATAAGATAGAAATCTATAACTTTTTATGTATCTTATTAAGATATTACATTATATATCTATATATATCTTATTAAGATATTTACATTAAGATTCTTAATGTAAATGTAAACATGGACTTCTATAACCTTATATTTATTTTGAATGAAGGTAAATATAAGATTTTGTTATAAAAGAATTTTTATAATCTATTCTCATCATATAAGAATTATTAATAGAAAAACTCACCATAGTAATTTATTATTTTTCAAATTTAATAAACCAGTTCTGATAAGTTTTAAGTAGTTGCTATTAGAAGAACGCGCGTTGCTTTTTAATTTAAAACAAGGTTTAGAATTTAAACCTACAAAAAACAACGCATGCGTTAAAAATTTCCTCAAGTCTTAGAGTCCGGCTAACGAGATGTTTTAAAATCGGACTCTGCGAAACTCAAAATTTTTAACCAATCAAAACAGGGATCGATCTCAGGAAATAGCCGTTCGTTAAACGGGTGCAAACCGCCATATTTATTTCAAGTAATAATAATAACACGAGGCATGTGTGTATTATGCCGAACAACAATTCCTTCTTAAATTTTTTTTTTTTTTTTTTTTTTAATTCAAAGATTTTTCATATAGCTAAACAAGTTCTTTATAATATACACTGTTAAATGAAGTCCCTCAAGTAGGCAGGTCTGTTTTTAGTCCTTAGAGATCTTCGCAAATCAGGCTGCGGTTCAGTCGATAGAGTTTCAGGAATACACGTAACTTCTATTTCGTTGTTTGCTGTTTCCTCATTTGATGTAGGTGTGATAACAGCCGGTAAATCGTATGGCAAATCAAGTTGTTCATGCTGATATACTAGTGGTTGCTCATTGGTTTTAATCAGATGTTTACGATTGCGTCGATATACTCTTCCGTACTTATCTACCACGTTGTATGATCTGGGTAAAGTTAATTTTTCTTTAACTTTCACTTTCTTCCATTTTCCATCTTTTCTCATACGGGCAGTGTCGTTTGCTACGAGATTTGGGAGTTTAGATGCGTTTCGATCGTAGTATTGTTTTTGACGATTTCTGGACTTGGTGATCTGACTATAAGCATTTACAGGTACTGCTGGTATAAGTAAGTCATGGTGGACCGTTAGGGTTGTTCGCGTTCTTCTGTTCATGAAAAGTTGGGATGGGGAGTAGTCCATACCAGTAAGAGGCATGTTGAGGTATTCTAGAAGACCAAGCTCAGGGTTGTCGCATTTTTTTTAGTATTTTCTTCATAATTTTTACGCCCATTTCACTGAGACCATTTGATTGGGGATAGTTTGGACTTGATGGAGTGAAGTTAAACCCATATTCTTTTGAGAAGTTAAGAAATTCTGCATTGTTGTAGGGGTTGTTATTGGCAATGAGACTTGAAGGTATTCCGTGACGAGTAAATATGGTTTTCATAAATTTGATTACAGAAAATGCCGTTTTGTCAGGAATGACACTGTTTTCTATAAATTTAGAAAAGTAGTCTATAACAATTATATAGTTTTTTCCATGCAACTCATATATGTCTGATCCTACTTTACTCCACGGTAAGTCAGGAATTTCGTGTTGAATGATTTTTTCCTTTTTGTTGTTGTTACGGTATTTAAGGCATTTATGGCAATTAAGTATTAGTTTATCAATGTCGCTTGTAAGTCCTGGCCAGTAAACAACGTTTCGAGCTCTAGCTTTCGTCTTTTCGGTGCCAAGGTGTGATAAGTGAAGCTGTGTTAATGTAAGGGGTCTCATATCAGTTGGTATGACTATTTTATTTCTTTTAAAATTATTCCCTCTGCTATGTGTAAGTTGTTTCTGATGGTCCAATATTTCTTATCTTCACCACAGAGCATTTGTCGGTTTCGGGGCCAACCATAAGTTATATAGTTTGTTATTTGAGAGAGCACAGGGTCAAGTTTAGTGTCATGCTGCAATTATTTAAGTCTGTCTGTTAATATTGGCAAATTTTGAACTAAAGTGTGGACCATAACGCTGCAGTCCTCATTTAGGCTATCATCCTCGTCAAAAATGTTGAGGTGAGCAGGTGATAAAGAGTCTGCATGGTGTAGATCTTTTCCTGGAACATATTTTACTATAACTTGATATTTTTGAAGTCTAATCAGAAGTCTTTGTATGCGAGGTGGTGCTTCTGACAGTGGCTTGTGCAAGATATATTCAAGAGATTTGTGATCACTTTCTATTGAGACCTGTCGCCCATAGGTATATTGGTTGAAACGTTCACAAGCAAAAACTATTGCTAAAAGTTCTTTTTTCTATCTGGGCATATCTCTGTTCTGCTATGGTTAGACTACGAGAAGTATAGCTGATCGGGTGACCTTCTTGCATAATACAAGCATGTGAAGATGTCTACCTGAATTTGAACATCTTTTGACGTGTCGAAAAATGAGAGTACAGGAGAAGGTGAAAGACCCTGTTTAATTTTTTTCATAGCACTGGTATGTTCATGGTTCCATGACCAGTGTATGTCTTTTTTAAGCAGCTGGCGGAGGGGAGCTGTTATCTCTGACATATTTGGGATAAACTGTCGCAGGTAGTTGACCATTCCTAAGAGCCGTTGCAAATCTGCTTGACATGCAGGCAATGGGTTTGCAGATATGGGTTTAGTTTTTTCAGGATCAACTCTTATGCCTTCATGGTTGATTATGTTGCCAAAATACTTGACCTCAGATACTCGAAATTGTATTTTTTTTTAGGCTGAATTTGATGTTTCTTTCACGAGCTCGTTGTAGAATTTGTTGGAAAATTTTATCATGCTCTGTATCTGTTTTAGCTGCAATAATCAAGTCATCGTGGATAGCCAGAACATTAGGAATATCACCAAAATTAAGTTCAATCATCTCTTGTGCAGCATCCGATGCGCATGATATGGCAAATGGCATGAGGTTGAATTTGTATCGGCCATAAGGAGTGTTAAATGTGCATAGCTCTGAAGAAGGTTCATCTAGTTTTTTATGCCAATAGCAATTAGCCATGTCTATAAAAGTGAAAACTTTGTTGCCGCAAAGTTTAATAGAGATTTTTTTGTAGATGGAGTGGTTTTGTATTGTCTTAAAACAGATTTGTTTAGTTCTCTCGGATCAATGCATAATCTTAAGGATCCATCTTTTTTCTCTGCGATGACCATTGAGTGTACCTAGGGTGTCGGTTTAGAAATTTTTGAGATAACTGTGGCTTTTAGTAGACGATCAAGTGTGCTTTTAAGTTTAGGTAGGACAGTCATTGGTACTTTCCTTGGTGCATGAATGACTGGGATTGCATCTCTAGCAAGTGCGATATGATAGTTTCCTTTAACTAAACCAAGTCCGGTAAAAACATCACTATAATGTTTTAAGATGTTAGTTTTATCTATTTCAACATTGTTAATGTGTAGTATTTCAAGAGATTTGCAAGAACTTAGACCAAGATGTGGTTTTACGTCAGACAGAGATACAACAAATAACTGACACACTTGTAAAATGTTATTCTTTTTATAGTTAGGTTGCATATTCCTAGTACAGGAATATTGTTTCCACCATATGATTTTAGTTGAGTTATTGTTTTTTTGAGAGGAGGTCTTCCAGGAATAGAGTTGTAGACGTTGTATGGAATAACATTACATTGGGCTCCAGTATCTAACTTAAATGTTATATTTTTGTTGTTGACTGTAATATTTGTTGTTAAATCGTCAGGACATTCCATTGATGCTGCAACATGATGAATATATAACTCTGCAACGTTGAGGTTGACTTCCTTTTGGTCAACTTGGTCTACACAATTAGTATTAAAGCGGTTAGTTTTGGATCTGCATACTTTAGCAAAATGGTTTAGTTTTTCACATGCTGTAAACTTTAGGCCATATGCTAGGCAAAACGAGGTAGTATGTTGTGATCCACAGTAGTAGCATGATTTTTGTAAAGGTCTTTCAATCTTTAGGGAGTTGAAATTAAGACTGTTTCAATGTTTATTTATAGAATCTGCCTGGATTGTATTTTCAAGGGCTTTTAATTGTGTTTTTGAAGTTTCATATGCTCTCATGAAACTGATTGTTTTCTCTAGAGTAAGCTCAGTGTCTCTAAGTAGTCGTTTTCTGGCAGCTTTAGAGTCGATTCCACAGACTACTCTGTCACATATTCGAGGGTTCCAAACTCGCACGTTTTAGCTTTATTTCGTAAATCGATTAAGAAGTCAGTAAATAGTCTGCTGTCTTGCATACATGTATTGAATAAATAACGTTCATAAGTTATGTTTTTTTGGGGGCTGAAATAACATTCAATCTTTTGAACTAAAGGTGCTAATTTATCGTTGTCTTCGATAGTGAAAACAAATGTATCATATACTCTAAGCGTCCTCGCCAATCATATGAAGGAAGGTGGCACATTGGATATCTTCATTCTTGTCATTGACTACTGAAGCTATTTTATAAAGATTCCATCTCTGTTTCCATTTTTGCCAGTTTTCTGAAACATTGCCATTTAAATTCATGGCCTCTAATGGTCTAAGTTGTTCCATTTTATTTAAAACACAGGTTTACTTCTGGTACTATTTAATATTCTGAGAATGATGTTATACTAAGAACTAAATACAACAAAGTTTAAGGCGTGCAAACCGCCATATTTATTTCAAGTAATAATAATAACACGAGGCATGTGTGTATTATGCCGAACACGGATATTATATATATATATATATATATATATATATATATATATATATATATATATATATATATATATATATATATATATATATATATATATATATATATATATATATATATATATATATATATATATATATATATATATATATATATATATATACATATATATGTAAGCGTTAATAACAATTGTTAATACTTTTTTATTAGGCATATATTATCCTAAATATTACTTGCTTATAAAGTGAAAAACAAAGTAATTAATATATAAAATATATAATTTCTTACATAAAAAGTGTTATGCAATTATATAGAGCAAAATAATTATATTTTAATAGTTAAATAATTTTCGGTACAATCTAATCAAAAGCATTTGCATTTCAATTGGGGCAATAATTTATTATTTTTTATTATTCACAACTACCGTGCCTATTAAAAAGCATTGCAATTAATTACGTAACTAATTTGTTTTAAATTTTTTTTTTTTAAAAATGTGCTTTTTATTTTAGTTTTTTAGAGAAATTCTACAATAAAATTTTATTGTAGAGTTTTTAATTGTTGCAATAATTCTTAAAATGCCTGCGTTCTATTGCAATAGGAAAAAATAAAACATTTTTTATAAGCAGTAAAAAATTTTATATCTTTTTATTAAAGTTTTTATCAAATAAGTAATGTTGTTAATAAATAAATGGATAGTTGTGACAACGAAAGACAAAGCTTTACTAAAAATTTTTTCACAGTTCCAATCGATTTAATGGCTATTATTATTATTATTATTATTATTATTATTATTATTATTATTATTAATATTATTATTATTATTATTATTATTATTATTATTATTATTATTATTATTATTATTATTATTATTATTATTATTATCAAACTACAACGACATCGTTGTGAGAAATGGCTATATAGACCATTTATGGTAGTTGTAAATATGCATTTTTTAATAATTGTCATGATTATTTTTAAAATTTTGTTTTACTATCTTATTTATTATCTATTGGCTTGTGTATTTCGTTTATATAAAGAAAGTTTTTATAGTTGCAAGTTTTTAAAATGATAACCTTAACAAAACTTTCATAAATAAAGTTTTAACGATCGCTCAAAGCATTTAACCAGATAGTTCTAAAATGTTAATTTATTTGCATTGTTATTTAGAAAGTATAAAACTCACATTTTAAATATTATTAAACTTATTATTTAAAATTAAAAGAAGTTTATTTTGTAGCTTTTTAAATTGTATTACTTATATTGTTGTTCATAAAGTAATATTTAAACTTCTTGATTATAACTTTTTTTTTGTTTAAAGTTTTATTAGAAATGTCTAAAATAAATATGCTTAAAAATGAAGACAAAATTTATGTTGAAACAAAATATGATTTTGAAAATACGTCATGGGATGTTAAAGCACTGCTTAAAGTTAAAGATGAATTCTTTCAGGTTTTTACTTATTATAAACAAGAAATTGGCAAAATAAACTCTGATGAAAACGAAGTTATGAATGTGAAAAATCAGAGTTTAAAATGCATTGAAGAATTTTTCGATCTTTATAATTTTGCTAGCATTATTGATCAGAAAAAAAAAGACAGCAATGAACTTATTTCAAAAATGATTAAAAAAAGACTTAATGAATGTAAGTTACTTTTAGATCAATTAGCAAAGTCGGACCACTTTATTTCAAATTTTGGTCATGTATATTCAGTGATAGAAAAAATGGACCAAGATTCAAAAAATGAAATGAACAATAATAACTATGATAAAAACTGCAAAAGGGAAAAACAAGAAAAGCCATGCTCGGATTTGAAAAATTCATTAGGTATTAATTCAGATTCAGGTATACATACAATTTTTTGGTCTGTAATTGCACTTATCAACAGATTTACTTCAATAACATTTATAACTGCATCCAATTATGTCAAATTTGCAGTTGGTAAAATTATTGAAATTATTTGTGTTTTACTTCCGTTTATTGTCACTGGAGCTGCTGGTGCAGCAACTGGATACGGAATTTATTATGCCCTTACAATGTCTAAATATGCTGCTGTTATTGGTACAAATGGAACTGTATGTGCTACCGTTATTCCAGGAGTTGTTGTTTCTCTACTTGTTGGCTATTATTTATTTTAATGATAATATGAATAAAATACAAAAACATTTTTAAGATTGAGTAGGTGATCCTTGAAATACAAATAAGTAAATAACATGATTAGATTATTATAGAAATTGATTTAAAACTTTATTTCAGAATAAAAATAATAAAATTTCATTAGTATAAATTGGATTAATTACACTAACTGCTTTATTTGGTAATTACATTTTAAGAATTTTGTAAATGTTTTAAAAAAAAATTTTGAAGTTGTATTAATTTGTTTAAATATATTACATATTTTTTTATATCTGTATTTATTTTGTGTTTAAAGTTCTAATCAATTCCCATAATTCTACAATTATTGTCTGTTATTCTTTCTTTTAAACTTTGAAAAAATGCGCTCCAACGGAAAAGTGACATCGTCAAGGGTAGCACCAAGTAGCAAGGAGTTATATAATAGCGTTGGTGTCTGGCTGACAAAAGTATAACCAGAAAATACAATCTTGTTTAAGTTAAATTAAAATTAAAACAAACTTGTAAACTTTCAATCTTTTATTTGAATCACAAGCTGTTTGTCGGTTATTAGTTGTCCCGGAATCTTGATTTTGAAATCAATTGATTTTCAACTACGTTCCAGACAACCTACCTTTGGCTTTACTATAACCCAGACTAGTTAGCTAGTTTAAATTTATATTATTGGTTTAAACAAACATTGTAGTTTATTAAGATCGAAACGTAAGATCCGTGGTTCAAACCACACCTCTGGGCAAGTTTTGCGACATCGGTTGGGAAGAAGGCGTGAACTTCCCAATAAATGCTCTTCCGCGGTGCTCTGTGATAAGACCGTAAGGACTTCTTAGGGCACCTTAGTCAACTTAAAAAAAAAAAAAAAAAAGTTTATATGCCATCTCTTGTTCTATTAAAAAAACTTTTGCATAAATGTTTGAAAAAATCGTTTGCATAAATATGTTTGAAGTTTATTTTTATCCTTTGCATGTTTGAAGGTTCCAACAAGGTATTGAAACATCGAACCAAATCTTTTATGTAATTTTATTTATAACAGCTCAGCAAAAGAAGAATTCTCTCAAAATAATTTTAGCATTTGGTACTTAGATTGATTTACCCATTGTCATGCAATAAATCCTTAAAAATATTAAATTAATGTTAACTTTCCTTTAACACGAAACATTCTTTTTGCAAAATGCAAGTTTGTTTTCATTGACATCAATTTAAAACCCATTATTCATAAATCAATACAATGCTTGGCAAGCAATTCCGCTCAGAGGTAACTAGCAAGAAAAATCAACATTAGATTCAAGTTCAAACTTTAATAAACCTTTGATGATACTTCCTATAGGTTGCATGCAAAACGTTATTAAAAGCTTCGCATGCGTTATCAAGAATTTCGTAATTATAAAGTTCTTGATAACATTTCTAAAGCAATTGGTTCAAATCTTGATATTTAGTGTTAGCTAAAATATGTATGCAAGTTCAACCTAAACATAAAAACTTAAACTTCACAAGGATTTTGACTTGCTCCAACAGTATTGTCACATTAATAAAAATTACGTTCCTATTGGTCAGAACAGCGTTAAACATCGTTGTTGCCTGCTGCAACTTCATTTGCACGCTTTATGTTCAATGCTCATACCAACATATAGATAAAGATATTCTTTCACTAGTCTTATAATAATGCTGATTGCGTAAAATTAAAGTTATATTCAGAACGTAATTTTTCAGAATCATTATTTTTATGGGGAGAGGAATCCTCCCCCTAAAAATTATGATTTTTGTGTTATTGCAATAAATCATAATCTAGTGAGAATATCACCCGCCATTTTTGAAGTTAATGGTTCAAATCAAAAAAAAATTTTCAGTTTGAAAAAATTTAACTTTTCAAAAGTCAATTTTGCAAAAACCATGTTTTTAATAAGCATTGCAAAACCAAAAAAAAGGTTCAAAATACATTTAAAATCTGTTTTAATAGTATTTTGAAACTTTATTTTGATACTCGTCCGACCACTTGTTTTTATGATGCGCATAATCTATTAAATGAATTTACATAAACTATATTTAAAAACTTTTTACTGATTTCTTTTCTTGGGACGAGAAAACTACGTTTTTTGAGCTTATGCTATTTTTCTATTTACCTCAAGTAACTTCAATTTATCAAACCTAAAAAAAAAAAAAATTAATAAAGGTCCTTGATCTATCGAAACAAATATGCTCCTACAACTTTTCTTTGATGTGCGTAGTTTTAGAGATTTTTATTTTTTAACCCTTCTAAATAATCGAAACTTAGTTCAAATTAAATTTTCAGTGGCATAATATAAAATGAGAAGCTTTTGAGTATAAATTAAGTTAAATTTCTTTTTATCAGTATATTTTTATTTAATATCTTACAAAAGCAAATAAGCACAACCTTTATTAAAAATGTATGTATACATAGACGCAGAGAAATGCATAGCGGAGTGTACATAAAAAGCGGAGTGTAAATAAAAAGATCATACATAAAACAATTCACATACATGCAAAACTCGATATATAGATCGAGTATACATAAATCGAGTGTTCTTACCCAGTGGGCACGGCGACGTTGGATTAACGTAAAGCGACGTCAAACGCGACGTCAGATTAACGTTGGAAATGGAAAGTTGGATATACGTTAATATGCGATGTAATGGCGATGTCAATTTTTAATGTTAAGACGATGTTACTAGCCGATGTAGTATTGACGTCGCATTGCGATGTAATAGCGATGTAAAAATTCGATGTCGCATCGATGTTAGTAATGGAAAGTAAGACTAATATTATAATCCGATGTTAAGTTGACGTAAACCAATTGGTTTACGTCAACTTAACATCAGATTATAATGTTAGTCTTACTTTCCATTACTAAAATCCCTTAAGGGATTTTAGAAAAACGTTTAATTAAATATTTTATATATTAAGTTTTAAGCTTTAGAAGGAAGTAAAATTATATATATAAAAAAAAAAAGAATAAAAAGATTTCCAAATAAATATATAATTATGGTATTGAAATATAAAACAAGATTTACTAGTTAACCACTCATTTGCTTTTTACATTTTAACAATTGAAAAAATATAATGTTGAAGACCGTCTTCCGCCTGTGGCCTTGTCTGAAGCGTATCGCAAAATATCTTTTACGCAGTTTAATACATCTTTTTTGTTAAATTTTCTATCCTTCATTGCTGCACCTAAAGTAAAAAAATTTATATAAAAATCAAATGTTTGCAAATAATTTTGCAAATAATTATTCCAACTAATATCAAATTTGATAATAGTTGGAATAATTATTTGCATAAAACAATAACAAAAAGTTTATAGCTATTATTCTTAGATCAAGTAATGTTTTATATATATAAATATTTTAGAATTTAGCAATTAGAAAAAGTTAATAAGACAGTAAGTCTTTCAAAAACTAAATTTATAAAACGTTCAGTACACAGCTTTGCATATAATAAGACATTTAAAAGCTTCTTTCTTAGGTCTTGACTCTTTATTATTTTCGAGGCGATTAGTTCCTCGAAAATTGAACTTGGCAAACACATCGTACGTAGTGACACTTAAAAAAGTTATTTTTATTATCAACATTTTATATAAAGAAAAGACAGTAGCAGTGTTGAGAAACCTCCACTTAAATGTTGAATAGCAAAAAGAACAAGCTTAAGCTTAAGCGTTAATTAACGCTTAAAAACTATTTTATCTAATAATTTTATCTACACACTTTTCACTATAAAGACTATTGAGGACTAAAAACAACACAAGAAATTCAAAAGTTGTAAGAAAATACAAACTTTTCCATAATGTTCTTGACAACATCTTTAACATCTTTACCCCCAGCAGAAGACAGAGCGAAGACCTGATAAAATTAGAAAATGGAATAAAATCAAATAATATTTTTTTTTATATATCAATAGGTTAATTTTATACATTAAAGTTCAGAAAGTATTAGTAAAGTACAGAAAATTTTCTCAAGACATGTTAGTTTTTTCATAATTTTAAAACTATTTTTAGACTGAAACCAGTTTTAGTTATTCCTAAGTGTAGTTAAGGGAATTAATAAACTTAATTACTCCAAGGTGCAGCTAAGGTGATTTATAAACTAGCAGAATTCTAAAATTTTGAATTAGTATGATTTTGTCAACGTAACAAGTGCTTTATATTTTTTGAGTGTATTTCTAACGTTCAAAAAAACTTTTGAATAAATGTAAAACATTTTACAACTAATACAAGATTACTAATAAATAAACTAGAGATTCTAAAATTGAAAGATCTTGATTCCAATTCTCAAACTCTTTTTTGTGTTTTCGATTCTGCTTTCATGCACACACTTGGAATGGAATGGTGGGCATCATACTGGGCCAATTTTCAAAAGAATCAGAAATCGATTCTTTTTTTTCTTTAGGAATCAAGGGAATTGATTCGAGTCAAAATTTTTTTTGTTTCCTTAAGAATCAACAGAATGAAAATCAGACTGAAAGAATTGTCTTGAGAGAAAAAACTACATGGCCGTCGACACCAGGGGAGGGAGGGAAATTTTTTTTTTCGAGGACCTTTTTTTTAGAAATGTAGAATATTCTTTTTAGAAATGTTGGAGTTTTTTTTAGAATTGTAGAATTTTTTTTTTAAATTAGGGAGTTGCCCACCTCCCACTTAAAAGCCGTGTCGATGACCATGAACTACATATATAAATGTCATAAATCAAATAATAAATATTATTTTACCAGTTTATTAAATTCCTCTTCATTTGCAATTCTTTCCTGTAAATTATGTAAATCTTCCAAATTGCTTATTTGGGATACTTTTTTATTTACTCCAACTAAAGATGATGTTAAATTTAGTAGAACTTTCTCAATATTTTCAAGTCTTTGATCTTGTTTGATCAAGTATTTCATTACTTTAGCTTGAAACTCTGCAAATATAAAAATCATAGTTTTAAGATTATTATAAATTATTCTAATACTGTGTAATAATAACAAAAAAATTATTAATAATCAGTAAATAACTCACAAGAAAAAATAACAAAACACAAATACTCAAATACTCTTTGAACAAACCTGACTCGGTTAAAAGAAATCCTTTAAATGGCGACACAGCTGCATCTTTTCTACTATAAAAACTTATATGTTCTTTCTAAATTATTTTTTAATGATTTTAAAACTATTATTCTAACACTTTTATGCCATAAATTATATTTTATAAAAACATTAGAAAAAGTAGAAAGAAACTATATACCAATCAGACTAATTAGTATAATTTAGTATTTATGCACATTTAGTGCTGGATTAAGGAGAAGGGGCTGGGGTTAATAACCCGGGGGCCCAAAGTTGTCATCATGACCTTTTTTTAAAAGCCATTTTAGTCAATTTTATGTTATGCTTAATCCGCCACTGTGCACGGGTACCTCAGAATTGTTGTTGACTTGTGAACTTTCAGAGGTCTCTTCGAAATCAATCTGAGAAAAGAAATAAATATAATAAAATACAAGTAAAATAATAATGAGTCTTTAACCAAAACAATTTTCTTTTAAAAGAAATAAAATTTATTAAATATTGTCATTTGTTTAGATAATAGAAGAAAATGAAACATACCCCTTCATCGTTGATTTTCTTCAATTTACATATTTTCTAGTAAAAATTATTATTTAAAGTAATATGCAAAAATAAAAGAACATAACATAACGTAAAACTACTGAATAATAAAAACTAAAAAAAAATTACATAACTTTTATACTGTTATTAACAGTATTACTATAGCAAATTTACAACTTTAAAAAAATCATTATTTGTTTTTCAGTTTCCTTGCAAGGTGAAGATCCTCTTTTTAATTTTGCAAAAAAAAAAAAATTGAAAAAAAGAGGCAAAGATCTATATATTGCTGTGATACTATTTATATATTTATGATTATCAATCATAATAATCTAGGCATTTACACATCATCAGTTTACAAACTTTTTGTAAATGTCCCTCAATTGCACACACACATGTATATGTATATACATATATATATATATATATATATATATATATATATATATATATATATATATATATATATATATATATATATATATATATATATATATATATATATATATCACGGCAGTTTCGTAATGAAACATTATTTGCTTAACTATTCAATAAAGATGCGAAACGCAAAAAAAACTTTTAAAAACACTTTTTTTAATTACCTAATATTATATACTTTTTGATAAAAATGAGTAATTAAATTTTTTTATTTTAATAAATATTAAGTTATGCTAGTTTTTATGAAAAAAAAATATATAAAAAAAACATTTATCCAACTTTTATAATTTCTAGAACTTTGCAGTTTCTTTAGTTATAAATATTAAGGAAGTCAGTGATTCTTAATAAATAAGTACTTAAATGAATTTTTTGAGAAAAGCTGAAATGTTTAAGAGAAAGAGTTAAGGTATTTAAAGATTCTGTCAAATTTTGAAGAACCGATTACTTTTTTTTGTAGATTTTTTGAACTTTTTTTACAAAATAAAAATATACGTTTTCCGCCTAAAACTTCTGTAAGTAACTATGGTTACTTTCCAAGATGTCAAAGAAAACGTAAGGAATAACACATCTATCTAATCTAATGAAATAAAATATTCGTTTTTGTCTAGTAACCAAAAGATTAACTATTTATTTTATTAAATATTTATTATATTTGGAAGTAGAGTATATATTTTTTCTTACAATAAACATTAAAATTAAGTTGTTATGCAATTACAATCATATATACAATTATTTAATAAATATCACAAGGCTTTTCTTTTATAAGATTTTCTTTCTTGAATAGTAGGTCTAATTTCCAATGCTTCTAGGGAGTTTTTGATGTAGTGATTAGACAGAATACTTTCTAGTCTTTGCTTCCCTTTCATATGGCAAAAGGTGCTGTTCATACTATTGAATTCAACATGCATGCTTTCTAAACCTTGCTCTCCATAAATATCGAGACCCAAACCCCAATTTCTAATAAAATCAGCACAATGACTTTCTAATAAATGCATTTTTGGCGTAATGGACTCATTCGGCCAAGTTTTACGAAAGTAACTTATTAATTTTCCAATGGCTCCTACTAAATCCAAAATAAATAAATAAATAAGAAAACGTAAATAGAAAACAAAGAAAGAATAATTATGCAAGCAAGAGGAATTTTAATACAAGTAACATAATAAAAATATATTTTTACCTAACTCTAATAATGGATTATTATTAATTATTTCACTTGAATTCATAAAGTTGTAACATATTGCGTATTTAGAGAACAACTCAACAAATTTCTCACTCAAGGCTTTTGCCTCTATAAAAACATCTGTATCAATAAATCCAAGATCGCTTACTATCTTAGGTATCGAATTGCAAAGATCTAGGACACTGTTTAACTAATAGATAAAATATAATTTTATGATTTACAAAATTAGTACCTCTATGCATTACAAAACTATGCGATTGAGAAAATATTTATAAAATTCATATTTACAAGTATGCAAAAATATGTATAGAATTACCTTTAACACTTTATGAACATAATTTCCAATAAAACGTTTTCCGTGGTAAGCTTGTCTTTGAACATTAAGCCCACATAGAACTTCATCAAGTTTTTTCACAAGTGGTCCATGCGATTTTTCAAATGTTTTAGTTTTTAACTCTTCTAATTCAATAATCTATATAAAAAACAGATTTACATAAACACACACACACATAAGCATTTGCTCTTAGATTGATTTATGTTTCATTCACATAGAATTATAGAAAATTTTATTTCATTATTTCAAATATAAACTTATTATACCTTAGCATTTTTCTTTTTCATAAAATGAACTACTCTGGGGTGAAAGATTTCATATAGATATTCTTTATTTTCAGGAGAACGTAGAACTTGAATTGACATTGCTTCATGAATAAGTGTTATTTTTTCACAATATTCAGAAATAGCTTTTTCTTTTTCATATATTCTTAACTGAATTACAATATATTCATCAAAACTCTTGTTGTTTACAGTCTGATTTTTTAAGCACATTTTAGCTGCAATTTTTATATCTATGAGATGACAGCCATCTTCCAGCATATTAAAAAATTTAAGATAAATCCCCAATGAGATATGCAACAATGAAATGCCAACCTAGATTCATAAAATCAATATAAAAAAATATTTACAATTATATAAACAAGTAAAAATGTAATATAATAGAAAAGTGTAATACTTGTGTTAAAGGAATATTGAAAAGTGGAGAATCAATGACATTGTTACAATACTTTGCTAACTTTGGTATTGGACCTTTTTGAATGAATTTTTGGAGATCTGTATCAAGTGTTTCAAGCGTGCGATTGGAACAAGGACTGTGTTTTTGTTGAGTATCTGACTTTTTCATACCTGAACGAGTTATATGACAAAACAAGCAAGCATGTCGACCTAATATGATAATATCAGTTTAAATATAGGATATCAAAAGTCATAAAATGTCACTAAATAATATAAACATCAACTTCAATAATTTTATATTAAGGTTATGTGGTTTTGTTTGTTGCACAATTTTATTATTTGAATTTATACCATTTGCACCAGTAATTCTATATGCTGAACATAAAAACTGGTAATCACCAAAGATAAATAGTCTTATTTTTTCTCACTAAAAATAATTTTTTTCAAAATAGAGTAAAATCTATTAATCTAAATACATTTTTAAAGTTTTGATAAAATAAAACCTACTTCCAACACAATGACTGCAATTGATTAATTTGTTGTGTGAACATTGAGAGACCCACAATAAGGTTTGGTTTGTATTCTTTTGCTTCAAAAATACTAAAATATTTGTGTTTCTTCTGGAATTCGGCTTATCAACATTCACAATTTGGTAACACATCTTAAAAGATCCACCGCCATAGTCACCACCAATTTTGATGCGAATTTCGTCATTTTATATATTGGAATGTTTAAGCAAATTTTTGCTGCTCAATTTTAAATAAATTTAATTTTTTTTTAGAGAAAGTAAACAAAATAATAATAAAAGATATATAAAATGACAACATTTAAATACACACTTATTTAAATAAAATACTATGTATACCTTTTCAGAAGGTTGAGTTTGTTTATTATATGTAATGGAAGATCTTTAATCTATACCCAAGGAGCATTTTTTACTTCAAATGAATCACTGGAGTCTTTTAAAAGAAAGTTAAAAGGAGCATTACAAACTACCCAATCCTCTCCAGACCAGGATTTAGCTACTTTCCGTTGCTTTTTATTTGATGCACATACTATATCTTTGGTTTTGAGCCATCTAAATAAAATTTTAAATATATATATATTTTTTTTTATTAATTCACACTTTCATTTTAGCTTGATTAAGGTTCGTATATATATATATATATATATATATATATATATATATATATATATATATATATATATATATATATATATATATATATATATATATATATATATATATATATATATATATATATATTATATATATAATTTACCTTGCAAGTATCTTCATGTTTGAATATGTTATTCCCATATGAGCTTTCATACTAATCATTTCCTCAGCACTTATAACAGATAAAGGTATGTTTGACATCTTCAATATTTTTACTTGGTCTTTTACTTCAAATGAATTCAAAATAGCAGAAGTTTGCTGAAGTTGTGATGTGCTGGACATACCAGAGATCACATTTAAAGAATTTATAACGGCTTTTTGTCTTTTCTTAATTGTCCTTTTACTAACATCTGAGCTCTCTTTAAATGCTATTGAGTTGAAAATAAAATGTAAAGGCTAGAAAAAAGTTTTAATAATTATAACAAAACATAATATAGTTCATTTTCTTTTGCTACATATTAAAAATGTGCTTACCCGTGTAATTTTTTAAGGTCATTGTCTTTAACTGCAAATTTTAATTTACACTTCTTATTGCAACCTAAAAGAATGTGCTCTATCAATAGTGTTACATTAACAGAATTTAAAATTGTATATAATAGAATGTGTTGATTACAAATAAAGCATTTTGCTTCTGTTTCCAGCTTTCCTTCAATCTCTCTGAATAAACACTCTGAGCAAAAAGAATGCTGACACTCTTTTAATATTAGTGGCTTATACATAATGTTGTTGCATAACTGGGATATACATAAGTCTAAATGGGGATTTGCTACAGGATCAATATCAATTGCATTTAAACGCAATGTTTGTTTTGGTATACTAGCAATTAAGTTATTAATGATTGGCCTGGTCCATCTCTTCTGATTTTGTTCTATTATACATGGCCGACCAGCTTTACATTTTTTAACTTTCCTTCCAGAAACTTTGGAGAAACAGGAACATATGTCTGGACATGGTGATGGCCATTTTACTACTTTAAGACTTGTGCTAGAACCTTTTTCAATGTTCCTCATAATGATATAGCACCTCCTTCACATTTTTTGTGGTAGAATATTTTTATTGTCTATGGTGGTGTTTATATAAAAAGTATTTCCAATTCTTTCAGAATATTTACACACATCAACTGAGTCTTTTGTTATATGTTCTCCACACAAATTCGGCAAATGAGACTTAACTTGGTTAAATGGTCCATGCTTACAAAATATCTAAATATAGCAGTTATGTAAAATAAATAAAAAATTAGCGAAAAAAAAAATAATCGGTCTCCAAAATTAAGTTTAAAGGAAGAACAATAAACTGATAAAAACAAAATTATTTACTTTCAGATACAGAAAATTCGTTTCATTATAACATAGCTGATTACAAAATAAAAAATTTTAAGAACAATATTTAACCATTTGATTTAAAAGTTTTTGTTGAAAACCCTAATTTCAACAACAAAATTTATAAAACAATGTTTTATCAGTTATCTCTGAAACAAATCGCTTTGGTTTGGAAAAAATTTAAAATATCAAACATTAAAAAAATTAAGTTGCAGTAGCTGAGCTTTAGAAAGAAATAATTAAAAAACCATTGATTTTCTCATATTTTATAAGTGTTGACTGCGCATGCTCAGAATAAAGTTCCAATAAGTATCAATTTGAAACTGCCGTGATATATATATATATATATATATATATATATATATATATATATATATATATATATATATATATATATATATATATATATATATATATATATATATACGTCCATGTACGTCCGTAAAATAAAATAGTTTAAAAAAGATTTTGTTTTACGGACGTACATGGAAACTTATTTAAACTTGAATGTTGTCAAACATCTTAGTGTGGAAAAATAAAGAATATTTGTGAAGACAAAAAACCCGCCAAATTTACGAACAACTAATTCTATTGGTTCAATTAATAAATAACTGAAATTACTAAAGAATTCAAGCGACTGTTCTAGAGTATTCTGTTGAAATTTTTTTCAAAATCTTTTTGTTTTTGTTTTTGTTTTTGTTTTTGTTATGTTTTCGTTGTGAATTCTAGCATCAATTGTTTTAAGAATATACTATCAAACGAACAATTATTTTAATACAATGGCTCATTCTCGGAGTCACATCCATAAAGCTATATATGTTTTAAACTATTATTTGTTTACAAAAATAAATGTTTTAAATTTATATTTTTTAACTTGTCAACGTTTTGTAAATATATTATAGATTTAATTAGTATAATCTTATTTTTTATATATAAGGGATGTATTTATATGTATGTAATGTATTAGAAAGTGGTTTATTAACTTCAATTATTTTTGCTTCAGCCATTCTTACAAACTCGTTATACTTACACTTAAAGTTTTTTTTTTCTGTAAAATACTTGTTAAAGATATAAAGCCCACTCACTAAACATCAACAGCGATATTGTTAAGCATATCTGTTCCCTCCTTACAAAGTAATTTAACGTTTTTAGTTAATTTCTATCTAGCTAATTAAATTTCCACAGTAACTCAATGATTTAGTTATTTCATTTGTTCATCTTACTTAGAAGAATTGTTTCAAATATGTTAAACTTTTCAAACTACGCGAAGCATAAAACAGGTACTGAAAAAACATTTTTTATTTATAATTAAATTATGTAGCGTTAGTTTTATTGGTTTAATCTTGTTGAACTTTACAGGGCCGGGGGCTGCATTATTTTGGTGGCCTTTTTTATGTGCAACAGCGTAAAAATGACTAAAAAAAAACCGATAGGTCCTCTTGACTATTTCTCGGTCCATAACATTGTGTGTCCCGGGACTATAGCTCTTCTACCCCCCCCCCCCACCTCTTATTTCCAGCACTGGAAATAAGACATAAGTATATAAATAAAAATTATATATAATCTTTGATAAATTGAAGAACATTTGTTTCTTTATTAAACAATCATTATTAGTACGTTGTTACTCTATACAAAAAATGTCGCTTTTTTTTAAAAAAAACAAAATTATAAAAGAGCGACGTTTCAAAAATATTTGCTCTAATCGTATTTATTTTGCTTAAAGTTTTGCGTTAAAAGCTATTTTTCTTTTTTTTAACTCTCATCGGTCCAGTTTATCTTATTGCGCTTTTTTGCTTGTTTTTAAAATGTTCTCAAAACGCCTAAAAAATCTGGCTGGCTTTTCGCAACTAAATATAATTTCTGTGGCCAAATATCGAGTGCGATCGCACCCGCTTCCTGACCAAACCTGATAAATACAGTTATTAATAAAGTTTAATTTCATTTTGATTATCACATGATGATTCTCATTATTGTCATTTATTTCAAAAAATTTAAATTAAATAGAAAAATAATATATAGCTAGCTATATCTTTTCATTGAAACTTGATGACATTTCATTATTTTTTACGCTGGATGTCTGATTTCCCAAATGCAATAATTTTTCTAAATCCAGAAAAAATTTGTTATTCAAATACAATATATAATTCTATTTATTGGTAGGATGAGCTCGCAAACCTTTTATGGTAATATTCATAGTGTTTTTTTCATGATTTCATTTTACAAAAGATTACATTACATTAAATTTCCTAATGACTACAAATGAAAAATAAAACACTTCAATTAAGCTGCCTTCTTCTTTCAAGGAGAAAACTAATTTTAGTTTTCAAAAATTAAACAGATTAAAAATTTACATATATACCTTGATGACTATATATTCGAGATGGTGGAGTAGGAAACTCATTAATATTGTGACTGTTATCTACAAATTATAGAAAAATACTATATATATATATATATATATATATATATATATATATATATATATATATATATATATATATATATATATATATATATATATATATATATATATATATATTAATTTGTAATTGCCAAAGATTCTTATACTAAACACCTAACACACAATATTACACAACAAATAAAACACTTCAATAAAACTTCCTTCTTCTTTCAAGGAAAAAACTAATTTTAATTTACAAAAATTAA
>NC_061159.1:65289737-65324737 GCF_022113875.1 Hydra vulgaris | reverse complement strand
ATCTGATGAGGTACATGGGATGGTAAAAAAGTTAGCAATGGCATGAAAAGAAACAACATTGCAATCAAACTGTGATTCAGAAACTATTTCAATAACACAAATAATTTCAAGTGATTTTAAAATGAACCATCCATCACGATAGTTTGGTGCAATTTTGTCGGTAGTCTTGGAACCATAACAAAAATTGCTACTTTCTAACTCACTCAGGCTTTTTGCTAATTGAACGAGAGGTTTATTTTCGCTTTTTACAAATTTTTTAACTATTTGAAGGAAATTTTCAAAAGGAAAACTTGAAAAATCATAAAGGCTACAGTTATGATACAAAACATCTTCATGTAGATGAAGCAATGCATGAACGTTAAAAGAATAAAATTTGGCCCATAAAGCCCTTGAAGATTTGATACAAAATAATACATTAAGTTTTTTGCGTAATCCAAGTAGTGTTGTCGTTTTACTACATTTGAGTTGCTCATTAAAGATACTGCAATGCTAAAACACATGAAGTTCCGGAAGACCTCTTTTGACAAAATATTTTTCAAAACTATTGGTCCAGTGTACAACAAGAATTGTCGAAACTCAGTTGCTGTAAAACGCTTAAATTCATCAAGTGAACGTGGTTGTCGAGCAAACTCACTAGGCATTTTGCCATGATAAAAAACCAGTTTATCAGACATGATTTTTTTTTGCTGACACGATAGACGACAAATGCGTGGGCCTTCAAACCAATATTTTAGTAGCCGCTTCATAACACAAAGACAAACACAATGCATATAGTCAATAAGAAACTCCTTTACACACAATATTCCATAATCTACTAAGGGAGTCCTTCCTAATTGATAAGGTTCGCAGCATACGTTACTTGCTCCTAACGAATGATTTAAGTAAATATATTCATTAAATTGTTCATCACTTCGCGTATGACAATTTTTTTCAGTAAAAACAATCCTTCCATCATATTCTTCTTCAACTAAACATCGCTCACATGAATGGTGCCCTCCATTATCTTTAATATTCTTTAAAAAACAGCGTGCAGGCACATCACAAACAAATGCCTTGATTGAAACAGGTAGAATTTTTCCATTGTGTTCAATCCCACTCATTTGAAGCAATCTGTACTCAGTTAAAAATTTATTCAAATAGTCAAATAAATTATTTGATTTCTTTTTACCACAAAATAGACATACAATAAATGGCTATAACTCTGAAAACTTTGCTAAAACTGGCCAAAATTGTGTGTTGCCACTCTTACATTAAGGCAATCCATCGATATGTATTAGCAAATCAATTTGTTTCACAATTTTTTGAGAATCCTTTAAAATTTGTTTTATTCCTTTTTTAATCCCAAAGTAGATATATTCACCGCCACACAGTTCTTTTATTTTTATATATTTAGGGGTTTTTAAAAGTGTTCTACAATCATATGGGAGAGAAGGTACTGCATTTTTATTTAAAATATTTAACAGTTCATTGACAGCCTTTCTTGTACATCTATTACCTGTAGCCCATGCAGCTAGATCGCTAGCTAGCACATCAGATTTATTAAAAGTTAAATATGAAGTTAATTGGCATGCTTTGTTGCCTACTAGAGCATTACCAATCAATGAAACATCTGCATCTTGGCTACTTAAAAATGAATCTGATGCACAGTCAGAGTTAATATTACCATCATAATCATCGTCTGTAGGATTCAACTCCTTGTTTTCAATTTCAACGTTATCATATACATTTTTTTCTGTTAATAAGCAAACTGTGTTGTCAATATCAAGCTCCTTCATCAGCGACTTGTTAATAACTTTGTTTTTATTTCTCCAACGTTTTAAATAAGAGTTCATTTTAGTACTATAATAAAAATAACTTCGTAGTTCAATTACCTAAGTTTCAACGCGTGCCAATTTTAATAAAATAATTTATTCTATATTTAAATGTTCTGTAAAACATCGCGTGTCAACGTTAGAGCGATGTCGTTTTCAATTTAAAAATCGACTTTGGATAAAACTACGAGTTTTACGTCGCTTTAATGTTGATTCAACATCGCAACGCGATGTTAATTTTTGACGTCATTCTCACGTTAATGCGATGTTGATTTTACGTCAGCGATGTGGCCAACCTAAAACCAACATCGCAACGACGTGCGAATGACATCTGTGCCGACTGGGTACATGTATGTACACTCGGTGCGTGTACATTTGATGTTGCACACTCCGCAGAGTGTGCATAAAGCAACTGCAGGCTGTAAGTACTAATTTCTTAATTTAATAAATTAATGTTTCATTAACTTAGTGTTTAATTCTTAAATCAATTTCTTTTTTACTTCATAAAAATGAAAGTCTAAACATCATAATTCTTCTCAAATAAAATATTTTTAACTAAACTTCTTCGTCTGATTTTTTAAATTGTATTGGTGGATGACTAAGGTGTATAAGACAACTTTTGTTTTTCTTATTGTGGCCAGGTATTTTGCACACAGAACAAATGATCTTTTTTGTCTTTGGCATAACACAATCTTTTAGTATATTTTGTTGTAAACGCATAAACCTATTTATGGCTTAGAACCCTGCTCTGTCTAAATTCATCTCGTTAATCTTTGAAAAATTCGTTAAATTAAATTAAATTGAAAAATTCGTTAAATATTCACTTTCGTCAGGGTTAAATAAAGTTCGTTTATTTAAATATTCACTTTCGTCAGGGTTAAATAAAATTCGTTTATTTAAATATTCACTTTCGTTACAGTTAAACATTCCATAACCCCATCCAAATCTAGCGTAGAATGTCATAAGCTTTCCATCATGACTTCTTAAGTAATGTAAAAATGGCATGCCTTCAGTACATTCAGTTCCAGCATACGTAATAAATTTTTGAAAATACTCTTCACACCTTTCATCGAAAGTACCTGACAACTCAGGAGATGTTGATCTGACATTGCTAAAAATAGTAAGTAACATTTATCTAACCCTTTAATAATCCTTAGAAAATGATCAAAATACTTTTCATATAAATAAAACAAATCTTGTATACATATTTAACAATTTTGGGTTGTGCTACGTTTTAAATAAAATAAAGTAATGATAATTTGTAACTTAAATAAAACATAAGGAAATACTTTGAGAGACTAGCAAATCTTTTGTAGAGGTCGAGTATTTGTTGCAATTTCAAGGCACTTTGATCGAGCAAATTTTCTCCGTCTGCAAGAAAACTATTTAAAAAATATCAATGTTTGATTCCAATAACTTACAATCATTACCAATGATTTTTAAAGTTTTAGAACCATCATAGTTCTGCTTTTTGCTGAAAAAAAACAAACTACAAAGGTTAACTTGAAAACTTATATTATTCTTACATACACAGGCTAGGCTCCCTTAAAACATTTGCGGAGCTCCTTTTTCAAAATTTGGAGGGCCCTTAATTAAATTTTATTTTATCATTCTTTGAAAATTGTGATAAAATTTATTTTTTTTTAATTTCGGGATCCTAATGACAGGTTTTTAGAGCCCCTGAACCCATAGCCATAGCACTGTACATACAACATTAAAGACATAAAAAATATTTGTAACATAATATATTTCCTACATAAAAATTGTAGCAATAACAGAAAAAAAAATATAAATTAGATATAAATTAAAAAAATTGAATGAAAAGAAAGTATTCTTAAACGAACAAAAAATCTAGGTAAATAACAGTATTTTTATCAAAGTGGAACAGCAATCTTAAAAAGATGGATTTGATGGTATGACATAAAATAAAACATAATATTTGTGTAAACTTTTGTTTGAGTTTATATCATTATAATTGTATGTGAGAATTAGACAAACCTGACACAGATATATTAGTTCATAACATTTTTAAACTAGCAGTCTAGTTGTCTAAAACGCTGAAAAAAATTTTGAGTTGGCTGTGCTAAACTGTTCCAAACCTCATTCTCCCATGAATGCATCAGACTTTAAGGTTGGTCGTTTGATAGTTGATTCGAAGCTTCTTCATCCATCTTAGCAATCTTCAGCCTCTATTTTTTTTTTTTTAATTATTCACCTCCCCAAGGCCCGAGGGGGCTACTAAAGTCGAAGAAGCTATTCATTTTTTTGTTGTTGTTGTTGTTGTAAATTGTAATACAACCCTCTCTCAACTCTTTAACTCCGAGACACGAACCTTGACAAGCAAGGCAGCTGCGTGGAGAAATTAAGTTGAGCGCGGTACTTTCAGGGACGTGGTGGGAGTTGAACTCTTGGAGTGATTCGATAACCTGGAATTAAATAAGGCCAAACCAACAAGATCCTCGGACAGATACCACAAATGTAGACCTAGCTTCTTGCTGGTAACAGCAGAAATTGTCGCATAAGGATATTTCAGAAGCTGTCTCATAACCATAAAGTCATTCAGAGATGCTTCAATCTCCAGTGGTGCTGTCATCCAGGCTTTGAGGTGGATAATAACATAAAAGGTGGCGACTTCAGAAATACCACACTTTTCTGAAGCTTAAACTGATTGAAAAAGAGCCACATAATCTTGATTGAGTAGATGAATTTTGCCATCCATGGTGCCCTATGCATTGCGCAAGGCATTTGAAATCGAATACCACGTTCAGGAACATGTCCAAGAAATATGACTGCTAGCTCAAAAAATTCACTGTAGTCATCTCTGGGTTGTTCAGTTTGCAGATATGTTCTAGCAAAACTCAGAATTTCAGAACGATATGGTGCAGCTAATAACTCAATCGAAGGGTCTGAAGAAGCCACCTGAAAACTGTCACGATCTATGAATTGCGATTAATCTTTGAATATGAATTGGTTTTAATCATTGATTACCTTCTTAAATATGAGAATTTCAGGTTGAGTAGAAGTGACAACTGAAGTCTTCTCAATTGCAGCCCCGACAATAAACTCCATAAAGTGGTGACGACAGGCCAAGAACAGATAATCTTTGTTTAGTTTGTGCTCGATCAGAGAACATGCTCCAGAACGATGAACAGTATTAGATGCTGTGGTATCATTAAATACTGCAGCATTTTTTTTATATATTCCTCTATTTAAATCTATACTAAAGAGATTTTAAAATAAGTTGATTCACTGCAAATAGATTTTCGTTTGATTGACAAAGATTTAACTTTTAGAGAATTTATAATTTTGTTAAATTATAATTAAAATACAAATTGGATACTTTATTTATTATCCGTTAAAACCTTATTTTTAAAAGTTTTTATTTTATTCAGTTAAATCTTAAATGTTATATGAATATTTTTTTTTTTTTTTTTTCTATATATTTTCACAACTACATAGCTTTAACAATACATACTTTTATTACAAATAGTTTTAACAATATATACTTTTTTTACAAATACAGTCAAAATGCTTTGAAAATAACTGAAATAATACTAAGATATATTTGATGTACAAAGTAATAAAATAATGTAAAATAGTTTTTCAGTTTATATTTTGAAAAGACAAAAAAAGTCTTAAAAAAAGAAAAATTAAACCCTTAGTTATGTAGTCAAGGGAAACTCGCAGAAAACTGTGTAAAGTCTAGTCATCGAG
This sequence comes from Hydra vulgaris, assembly GCF_022113875.1. Lineage (NCBI taxonomy): Eukaryota > Metazoa > Cnidaria > Hydrozoa > Anthoathecata > Hydridae > Hydra > Hydra vulgaris. The sequence goes on along the minus strand of NC_061159.1, from coordinate 65,319,212 downwards.
AACCCTTTTTTTAAACAATTTTATGAGATACTTATAAATATTTTATTCATTACTTATTACATTTTTCAATATAATTAGTCGTGTTTTTAGGAAGGAGCATAACATAAACATAACATATATATATATATATATATATATATATATATATATATATATATATATATATATATATATATATATATATATATATACCCATACATACACACACATACACACACATATATATACATATACACATATACATATATATATACATATATACATACACACATACACATACACACATACGCATACACACACATATATATATATATACACATACAAACATACACATACACATAAATACACACATACACATATATATATATATGTATATATACACATACATACTTATACACATATACACATACACACATACATATATATATATATATACATACATACATACACACATACATACATACATATATATATATATATATATATATTTATATATATATATATATATATATATATATATATATATATATATATATATATATATATATATATATATATATACATACACACATACACATACACATACACATACATGTGTATATATGAATATTCATACTTTTTTTTTATTTTTTTATTTTTTTTATGTACATGATTTTGATATTTTAATTACTCATAAGTTATTAGAAAATTTCCATATTACTGCTTGTATTTAAGACAAGTTTTTTAGGAAAGGATTTTAAGGAATTTGTATTTTTCAGGAGAGATATTGAGGAATTTTTTGGTATTAATTTGTTATACAAGTAAGGACCACGATATGCTATTGAGAATTGAGACAGTTTTCTTTTTTTAAGGGGTACTATAGAGTTTCCAGTTGCTCTAGTGCTAAATTTGTTTATACTAGTTTTAAAAATATTATTCATAACTCGACTTGGAATAATTCCCATTTTATGTTTGAACATAAACAAAATATTTTGATATATATTAATTTGGTAAATGTTTAAAGCATTCATCTGTTTTAGTAATGGGTTTGCGTGAGTAAGTCTGTTTTTATAAAAAATATTTCTTGAGGCGAGTTTCTGTTGTCCATAGAGTAAACTTAATTTAGTTTTATGGGACTTGCCCATTAGGGTATATCATACTTTTGAATGTTATGAATTTCATTCAGTACATCACTTCTCCTATGTATTCATATACCCTGAGTTGAATGGTATAATTTTTTTTTAGTGGAAAAACAAGTCTTGCTACCGGGAAAACGTTTTTAATTTTCCAAAAATATTGTGTTTTTTTCTAATTGATGACTATTTATGCTATAAATGTACATAATAATTATTTAAAATACTGTTTAGCCCTATGCTTAATTTTGATAATATGTTTTGAGTTTTTTTAAAAATTATTTTATGTATAAGTATTTGTTAATATACAAATATACCTTATAAATATTATAATTACTATTTAAATTTAATTTCAAATTAATTGCTGTTATTGCTGCCTTTATATCTTTCAGACTCATAATATATTAAAAAAAGAAAAATGGCGTTATTAGTTAGCAAGAAAACCAGAAAATCGATTAACACTAAACTAATTGAGTATCTTGGAGGTCCTAGAAAGTTCCTCCAAACTGAATTTCCAACCTTACGTGACTGTTTATAGCGTTGTCTGGATCTGCAGCAAGACAGAATACTAGTCTATGAAAAAAATCAGCTTAATTTATCAATGCAAGAAATTTTTTCTAATGTTGCTTATGTGGTTGCAGAACGATGGCTTATTTTTAACACAGAAGAACCCATAGTTTGTGGAACAAAAGAAATAACACTAAGACTCAGTAGAAGTTGGTCTGCATTCTCTATGATAGCTCGAAACAAATCTCAAAAATCTTACATAAAACACTGGGAGCCTAAGCTTGATAAACTTTTAGAAATTGCTCTTTGCAAATGCAAAATTGTTTACTGCAGTGAGAATGATCCCCCTTGCAAAGAATCTTGTGATAGCGGTGCTCAATGCCTTTGCAAATGTGACTTAAATTTAAGAACTCCTCAAAAAGAGCTTATTTGGATAAAAAACCAGTGAGAAAAACAAGGCAGTAATTCATCTATGCAAGAATTTGGTTTGGATGTTAAAGAGACTGCCAAACTTAGGTTAAAACACTTACGCAAGTCAATCGATCAAGCAAGACTCGCACGACAACGAGAAGAAGTTTCAAAATCTAAGTTAGAGTCATTTGGTGTATCATTGACTGCTACTGCTGCAATGATTAATGGTCTACTGAAAGATATTATGAAAGCAGGGAAACTTGTTGAAAATAAAAAAAATCTTATATGTGATAGCATGAAAGTTTTTCGTGCCAAAGAGCGTGCTATGAAGTATTCCAGAATAGAAGAAAATTTCGACTGTGAAAAAAATATAGTTACTGGAATTTTTGTTGATGGTAGAAAAGACAAAACTTTAATTCTTATCCATGATAAAACCACAGGCACCTTCAGAAAAAAAATTATCAAAGAAAATCATATAACTGTGACAGAAGAACCTAGAGGTTGTTACCTTACTCATTATACACCAAAGCCTAAGTCAGAAACATCTAAACCAGCCAAACAATGTGCTATTGGATTATTCAACTGGTTAATGGAAAGAGGTAAAGATCTTTATCTCCAACTAATTGGCAGTGATACTACAAATGAATATCTGAATGGAAAGGTAGAATAATTCGTTTTGTGGAAGAACTTCTCAATCGAAAACTTTTTAGATCTTTTTGCTGGCTTCATATTAATGAGCTTCAATTCCGTCATATTGTTGAAAAACTTGATGGACCAACTTCTTCAGATAAAGGATGGTGTGGAGCAGTAGGTAAAATATTTTCCAAAGTTGATAATCTTGAAAGAATTACTAAATTTACTCCTATTTTGCTTCTGGAGCCTCTTGTTAATATCAGTGAAGATTTCTTAAAGCAAATGAACACTGACAGTTTAGTTGCATGGAAGTACTTGAATGCAATTCTGAAAGGAAAGCTTGATCCTGAAGTAGAAGCTCTTAAATGTGGTAGATTGTCTCACAGTCGATGGCTTACTTGTGGCATAAGATGCTTGCTTCTCTATATGAGTAAGCATGATCTTGAACCTGTTAATGCAGAGATCTTAAGACTGCTTGCAACTTGGGTGACTTAGGTTTATCTTCCAATGTTCTTTGAGATTAAAGTAAAGCATGACATTAAATACGGTTCTTGTCATCTTTTAAAGCTGTTTCGACTTTGTCAGAAGCAAGATGATAGGATTAAAGAAGCATCTAAACTTTATCTCAGAAATGAATCTTGGTGGGCTCATCCTGAGAATATACTTGTCTCGCTTTTCTGTTCTGATAACTCAGAAAAAAGGTTATTTGCAGTCGACACAATATTGGCCGTTAGGAAGGGAAGTGAGCTGGGCTCAAATGATGTTATACCTTTTAAAGTTCCGCAAACAATAAACCTTGATGCATGTGACATTAAAAAACTTATTGATTGGAAAAAGAAAAGAGGTTGTTACTGAACCAAATTTCACTACAAACATGTTGTTAGTCCAAATCAATGCATTGATAGTTTCTCCCCTGCAGCTACCTCCATACTCATTACATACTCAAAGTTGCGAGAGAGCAGTCAAATTAGTTACAGAAGCAGTTGACTCAGTCTGTGGTTGGGATAAAAGAGATGGTTTTATAAGAACACAATCGCGAAGTCGTGAAGACTTTTGCGAAGTCGCGAAGACTTTCAGTAGCTTATTTAATTACTAATTTGGTAATTTTTGATTTTATTTAAACTTTGTTGTGCATAACATTAAATGTTTGAAAAAGTTCTTGTTTTTTATGTTGATCTTAAAAGAATGTTAGGGGGCTGAAAAGAAAATTTGTAGCAAGAAAACAACAGCAAGGTTTTTAATTTAAAAGGTTATTTTGAGTAAGTTTGATGGGAGGGGGCTTTCGCCCTACGCACCCTCCCCTTGCTCTTTATCCAGTGTGTGGGTATATATATATATATATATATATATATATATATATATATATATATATATATATATATATATATATATATATATATATATAAATATATATATATATATATATATATATATATATATATATATATATATATATATATATGTATATATATATATATATATATATATATATATATATATATATATATATATATGTACATACATATATATATATATATATATATATATATATATATATATATATATATATATATGTATATATATATATATATATATATATATATATATATATATATATATATATATGTATATATATATATATATATATATATATATATATATATATATATATATATATATATATAATAATAATTGTAATATACCTTGATTTTATAATCATAATAAAACTATCAAATATTGAAAAAAATGAGGGGGGGGGGGGAAGCCGCAGCCCTTTCTACGCACTCTGCATCTAGAATCCTGGAAGTTAAATAATAATTATATCTGTTTTATTTCACATAGTTTACCTTTTAACCAATATAATTGTAATTTTTAGTATTAATTGACTAAAACCTTTCCAAAATTAAGCTTTAGTTAAAATAGACTAATTTTTGAAAAAAAACCCTTATTTTAAAACCCGTTTCCCGTTAGCTAGACATCAATATTTTGTAAAAATATTATTATATTTGAATTCCCTATACCCAAATACATAGGAATCCAAGCGTGCTAGTCAAAATTTTAAAAATTTAATTTTTGGCTCTTGTATGATATACCATATTGCCCATGCTATATTGGCATATGATAGATAGCTGTGTATAAAGGAAAAATAAAGAAGTTTTAAATTTTCGAACGATAAATAATTTCTTGCTTTATTGAGTAGACCAATGTTTTTTGAGACTTTTGTATTAATGGTATTTATGTGAGAGTTCCAAGATAATTTCTCGTCAAGAAGCACACCAAGAAATTTAGATGATTGAGTTCGTTCAATAATTGTGTTGTCTATACTAAGAGTTGGTAAAATTGATGGGATAGCCTTTTTTTTTTGGTTGGGGTGAAATAAGATGTATTTAGTTTTGTTTAAGTTTAATGACAATTTGTTAGCTCTGAACCATGTGTTAAGTTTAATAAGTTCTAAGTTTGCGGTTATAAAGAGGTCACTGATTGAGCTAGAAGAATAAAACAGATTAGTGTCGTCTGCAAAATTTATGCAATCTAACTTAGATGAGACTTTAGGAAGGTCGTTGACATAAATTAAAAATAGAAGAGGAGCTAGAATAGATCCTTGAGGAACCCCACATTTGATTTTTAGTTGTTTCGAGTTGTTATAGTGATCTATGGTAACACATTGTTGTCTGTTGTCTAGGTAGTTGGCGAACCATTTTATAGTTTGATTTTTAATGCCATATTTTTCCACTTTTTTTAGTAGTATTGTTTGGTCTACTGTGTCAAACGCTTTTGTAAGATGAACAAAGACTCCTAATACAAGTTTCCTATCATTAAAGGAAGTTGTAATGTTATTAATGAAATCTAGGATAGCTTGTTCTGTTGAATGTTGCGTTTGAAACCCGTATTGATTTTCACTTAAGATTTTGTGTTCTATTAAATATTTATACAGTCTGTTGTAAATTATTCTTTTAAGGAGTTTAGAAAATATAGGAAGAATTGAGATTGGTCTATAAATGCTAATTGCAGATGTATCTCCACCTTTAAATATATGTACAATTTTTGCTATTTTTAATTTGTCTGGGACAATTCCGTTTGATTGAAGAGCTGAAGATATTAAAAATAGGCTTTCATATTACAGAAAAAATATAAAGCACAACATTGCCAGAGATGTCATCAATACCTGGGGCCTTATTCTTTTTAATTGATTTGATTGCTGTTTCTAGTTCATCAAAAGTTAAATTACTATCTGGCAATGAGCATTCAAAATCGCTAAAATAATTTTGAAACGATGTTTCTGAGCCTTTGATTTTTGATGCCAGGTTTAGACCAGTGTTTACATAAAAATGATTAAATATTTCTGATATACCTTTTTTTGTTTTTGTATTCAATATCGTTTTCCGTTATTCTGAAGGGTAAAATGTCAGATACTATTTTATTTTTTTTATCAATGATTTCTTTCATAACTTCCCACGTTTTCTTTATGTTACCATTATTTTTTAATTATTGAGAATAATATCTTTTTTTAGATTATTTTTTATTTTTTCAAACAGATTTTTATATTTTTTATAGGCATTAAGATTAGCTTCGTTTCTGTTTTTTAAATATTTGATGTATAATTTTTGCTTTTTTTTTGTAGATTTTCTTATTCCGCGTGTAATCGAAGGACATTTTAAATATTTTGTTTTGACTTCTATTTCTTGTATTGGAAAATGTTTGTTATAATATTCAAGAAAGATGTCGAGAAATAAATTATAAGCGGAATTTGTGGGTCCAAGGTTACATTCTTGGTATACATTTATCCAATTTATTGTTGATAAAGATTCTTTAAATTTAAACATAGAATGTTCATTCATTATTCGTTTCAAGACTTTGATTTTAGAATTATCATTTATGGTTGCATGTTCAGCAAACGAAAAGAAAATAGAAAAATGATCCGAAATATCGGTTTTAGTTATTCCTGTTTTAATAGACTTATCTAGAAAAGAGTTAGTTAGAATATTATCTATAGCACTAATGGAAGTTGTTGTAACACGAGTTGGTTTGTTAATAATTGGGATTATACCGTGTTGAAATATTTTGTCAAAAAAGATTTTAGTATTAGGGTGTTCATTGTACTTTAAACTATCTATGTTGATGTCACCAATGCAGAATAATCTTATTTGCTCATTATTGCTTTTGATTAAAATTTGTTGCATATAATTTGAAAACTAAATAACATCGCCGTTAGGTGGTCTATAACAAGTAGAAACTACAACGTTTTTTGTATTTTTAATTATTATCTCAATTGTTGGGACCTCACTGTCGAATTAGAGATCGAGAGGTCTTTTTTAATTTTGATATCGTGGTCATTACGAATGTAAACTAAAACTCCGCCTCCCCTTTTGAGCGTTTTTCTCTCAGATGAAATTATTTTATAATTAGGAATCTGAAAATTTTAATTTTTTTGAGCTGACTCATCATCACACCATGATTCTGTGAGACAAATCATGTTAAATAAAAAATTGGATTCTAAAAGAAAGTGTTTTAGTTTTGTCTATATTTAAACTTAAACTTCTAATATGTGTATCACCGTGAAATTTTTTATATATGTTTTTAATAGCGTTTTAAAAGTTTCAGTGTCATAGTATTGCAAATTAAAATCTAATCCTTTAAAAACCTGTTTATCTGCGTCATAAAATTCGTTAAGTAAAATGCTGTTATCAGTTTCAAAGAAATTTAATTGTTTGGTTTCAAAGTCAATTGTTTTGTAACCGTTGCGCATGATTAAGAGTTTATTTTTATAAAATTGAGGTTAAGCATTTAACTTATTTCCAAAACTCTCGTACAAAAATTTTATCTTATTTGATTACTGCAAACTTACCTTCTTTTCGGTGTCTTTATATTTCTTCCCAAAGCTTTTTTCGTTTTTCTATGGTTTCATTTGCGTAATCTTCATTTATGAATACTCCACTGCCCTTAAGTTTTTTTGCAAAAAATAATATTTTGCTTTTTTCATGAAAATTTAAAAGTTTGAGAATTATCGTTCGCGGCTTGTCTTCTTTTACTTGTCCTACTCGATGGGCTCTCAACTATTATGTCCTCTGCAATTCCCAAATGGTTTTTAAAGATATTTTAGTATAAGAACTACATATTTACTATTAAAGATAATCTTGTTAAAATCAAATTTATTGTTAAGTTCAATGAGTTTAAAATTGAGATTACTATAAATATACAAAACCAACACTCTGATATAAATACTATGATATCATAATTAAATACTTTTCAAAAGTTACTTACTTTGTATTAAAACTAAAGTTTCATCTTTAAGAAAATCTTTGAAATCATTTTGAGATACGTTACCCTCTAAATTTTTTGCAATTTTAAGAGCACGTTTATTACTTAATTTGTGCATTTTTGTCGGAAACTTTTCACAATATACCAATTTTATTTTATCTCCCCCATTATTGTAACATTTATTTACTTTTTCTATCAAACTGACTGATTCATTTTCAGAAATAGAACACAACTTTTTATAAATGTTATCATTTTTTTAAAATATTTCATTTATAACATTTTCCACAATAGATTCAAAATCTCCTGAACATGCAGCAAGCTCTGATAATTTTTGTGCATAACTTTTTAAATTGTATTCATTTCTCATGTCATATGTAGTTGAAATAATGCTTTGACCAATTTTACCAATAACGGGAATAAATCCAAAAACCGTCAATAAAGCAGATATTTTCCAATCTTGCTTAAAACGATAAGGTGAATCTAATGTTATATCCGCCTGACTAAAACTTTTACATAAGGTTTTTTTGTAACTAAATTTTTAATTATTTATGTCTGTGCTTCTGTCTTTTTCCTCTTCGGTCATTTTTGATTATCATATACACTATAAAAGCTAGCTATTGTTACCAAAATTATTCATGATAACTTATTTATATTCATTAATTTATAATAAATATAATTTTTATGCTATATAATAAATAGGCCGTTCTTTTTTCAGTCATTGAGACAAAATCACATGAGCAAACAGTTGTGCTTGTCTCAAATAGTAAACAGTTAATGTTTTTATTTTAAAAGCAATTTACGGAAAATATTTTAGGGTGACTCAATGAAAAGAATCCACCAAATGTTGGTTTCGTAATTTAAAAATATTGCAGACCCAGAAAAATTTACGCGCATGTGAAGTTTTCGTTAGGGAAACGCTGTTTGAACAGTTTTTAAAAATTCTAGTCACATTGTAACATTGTAAATTCCAAATACGGAATTTACAATGTGACACAATTGTTATTTTTATGTCTTTTAAAAAATGTATTTGATGTTTTTTCTATGAATAAAAAAATGGATGAAGCAAATAAAGGTTTTCATAGTTTTTTTAGTTTGAATATTTAATATAATTATATTTTTCATATTTTATAATAATCAATTCAAATTGAGGAGAACAGGTTGATATATATATATATATATATATATATATATATATATATATATATATATATATATATATATATATATATATATATATATATATATATATATATATATATATATATATATATATATATATATATATATATATATATAATAGTAATCAGAAAAAAAGATTGTGGCTTAACTGTGGAATTTAAAATCTAACTGACGTTCAGATAAGTCATTTTAGGTATAACCTGTATCAAAATGAAATATTTCTTAAAATGAGTTTGTGTCATTATAGCAACATGAATTCCTTTGATTCTTTTTAGAATGAAGAATCACTTGATTTGAATGAGTCAAAAAAAGTTTGATTCCTTATGTTTACCAAAATGCTAACCAGTGTCGTTTACTACAAAGGTATGGGAACAGTGTTTTTCTTCTTGATGCAACATACAAAATGACATGATATGCCATCCCCTTGTTCTTTTTAGTCGTTAAAACTAATGTGGACTACCAAGTTGTAGCATCATTTGCCATTCAAAATGAGACAGTTACCTCAATTACAGAAGCTTTAACATTCATTAAAATATGGAATCCACTATGGCTACCACAAGCATTTATGGTCGACAACTGCGATGAAGGAATTTAATCCATCTTTTTTTTGTTTCCAAGTAAGTACATTATTTGCAGGGTTGAGGTTGTTACATTTTAAAGATACTTAAAAGTAAAAAGTAAAAGTACTGACTCTAATAGTAACAAAGTGAAAATACTAAAATAAACGTGTTTTGGTTTAGCAATACTTTTGAGTTACAAAGTAAAAAGTACTTTTGTGTGTCACAAAATTGAATACATCAAACAATAAAATGAAAGAAATAAGTTCTTAAGGTATCTTGTTATAAAACTTTAAATATAATTTATTCATATATGTAAATAATTTTATTACAACAGATTTGTTTCAGCAGTTGTTAATGTTTGTGGATTATTGTATATTACAAATTTATGTAAAATTATGTAAGAGTAGTATTTATGTAAAAAAAACATTTATTCAATGAAAAGATAAAACATTTTATTATTGTCTTTGAAGCGATTAAACAATACAGCATAGCTGCGTATAGTTATAAATGTATTTGAAAAGTGTTCTAAACAGACAGTTAGTTCTTTCCTTTGTTATAAAGTAAAAATAATAGGTCTGAAAAGTAACAAAAGTACTTTATTTACTATAAAATGTGCTTTTTGTCAAACAAACAACATCTACTTCGACATGCTACCTCCTTCCAAAAAAAAGAAATCAAATCTTTCAGGTAGAGTTGGTATTGCAAATGACGCACAAAAAGCGGTATCAAAAATATAGATTGGAACGAAAGCTTCTGGAAAAAAATTAATATTATATTTCGTAAAATAAAAAATTGAAATTGAAACTTTATTCTCATTTTCTTTTATTACCCGGCATTAGATTAAAAAAAATGAATTTTTTATTATATAAATTATTTATTTTTTATTGTTGCTACTAATAATACATGGATATATAAACTATGGGTGTTAGTCTTAAGCGCTATTTAGTCTTAAAATAGATAAAGTTTTTACAAGTTAGGTTTTAACAAAGATAAAGACTCTACACCCATGTGTATAGACTTAAAACATAACATTCAACTCAATGATATTTTATTAATTTTAACTATAAATATGGTTTTCAATCAGTTATAACGTAAATTAAATATCATGTGAGTCTTGGCAAACTCAGTTTTACAAAAGGGTTAGAATATATACGACTCCGATTAGAGCTAGAGTATCTGTCGCAAAACTCGTAACGTAACATCTCTCACTTTTCCACAAATACTCTCTTGGGGATAGGGTGAAGTTTTTTCTTGGGTATGGGGTGAAGTATTGGTGCGCAGCTATAACTCTTATAAAAAAACCTGGGCTTATTGTGCACAGTTCTAGATTAGTTGTGTTAAAAACTAAAACTGTGGAGTTTTACTCCACACTTGATTGTGGAGCAAAAACTCCACAGTTTCTGCGAGAATATAGTACCGTGCAATTTATAATATCTCTTATTCCATAAACCCAAACGCAATTCTATCTCTGTAACTATTTCCAGGCTCAAAAACTGTGTATTTACTGAATTTCTTGCACGTCTTTATGTTTTTTGAGTCATACAGTTTACAATTTATTTTTATGATTCATTTTTTGTCAACTGTTTTTTTAATCTCTTCTTTAATCCAAACTTTAAAAGTGGTTTCTTACGGAAACGTTAGAGCTTAAAAAGATCTAAAACTAAGGTACAAGAATTGTAATCTAATGTTTAAACAATTTAATGTTTAAAAAAAACATTGTTAATTGAAGTATTTGCTAACAAAATAACTTTTTATATGTTGTAATCAGTTTAGTACAAAGTTGTTAGGATTTCTATGTCAAGATCTTGTTATTGGTCAGGGTTTGATCAGATAGCGTAAAAAAATTGTTCTTTGTAAGCTTTTTTTCTTTTCGACTTCCAAGCTATCATATTTAACATGGAATTATTTAAATTGGGAAGATTGTGAAGCATTATTCTGTTGTATTTCCTGGTTTACTATATTTGAAATACTTTTTAAACAACATTTTGTTGGCTATGAAAGTTATCTTGAATAATATGTATGAAAGTAATCTAGAATAATACTTATACGTTTCATTAAACATTAGTTATTGTTTCCTAAACTAAAAGACTTGACACAATATTTAAGTTTACACCATATTGATGGAAGTATAAATTAAACTAGTAAGCCACTGTCAGCAGCAAGATTTAATAAGAGTCACCATGGGTTTTCTTATACTATAGATAAATAGACTTAAAAAAAAACGAACGTGCAAAAGTTCATAATCACTTAGAGATATCAATTTAAGTAAATTTGAAAAATCACATAATATAAAATCACATAATATAAGTAAATTTGAAAAATCACATAATTTAAGGACGAGGGGCGTTATAATTTATAATATCGAAACTTATAATTAAATATATATATATATATATATATATATATATATATATATATATATATATATATATATATATATATAACTTTTTATTGTATTAGGCAATTTCTTTATATATATATATATATATATATATATATATATATATATATATATATATATATATATATATATATATATATATATATAAAGAAAATGCCTAATACAATAAAAAGTTTGAGAACTCGTAATGAAAACAAGAGATATGCTGGTTTGCCATCTGATCTTCCCGTTAGTGATCTTCCAACTTATAGGCAAGTGGTACAATATTCCTACTTTATTTTAAAAAACATAAACAGTATCAGAAATATTATTTCTCCAAAGATTGTTTCAAAAGTTGCCAGTGACCTTATTGATCTGTGGATTAGAGTAAATCCTAAGCTACCTCTGATACACGAGAAGTCAGTAACCAAAAAATGTTTTAGACTTTTCATCAAAGTTTTGTCTGCAGAAGACAAGTTCAAAAATTCAAATAAAAACAAGGAGTATCTTGATTGCAATTTGGAGCTTTTATTTGATTTGTCATCATGTAATTGTGGACTTCCAGTAATACCTTGCAATGGTAAGTAAGAAAGGCCTATTTTTATTTTAATATGTTTTAAAATATTTATTATTATAAAACAAAAATTAATATTATTAAATTTTATGGTTCTAGTTCTAGTTCTAGGTTCAGTTCTAGTTTTCATTTAAGTTTATTTTGTAGATAAATAAATTATGTTTTGAACATTTTTATAGATCTGTGAAATGTCGGAACCAACCAGATTGCAAGACAACACATTTTGCTTGTCTCTGTAAAGTTATCAAAAAGGTAAATAAGTTGAAATTATAAAAGTTAATTTAATTTAAATCTATAGTTTGTTAAACAAGTAATCAGAATCAAAAGCATATCAGAAAAATAACGTTTTTTTTTCTTTGAAATTGGCAATAAATCATTTTGTTATATATATTATTAAGAAACGCATCATTGTAATATAATACAAGAATATATTATATATTGCGTTTTTACTTGACTCCATGTCTTTGTAATATACAATATATTTGTTTTTAATTGACTTAATGTAAAGTAATTGTTAAAAATCTCTTAAACATATTATAATTTTTATGTTTTGCAATTAAAAAAAGTTTTACATTTTTCAGGTACCACTATTAGATAGAGAATATTTGAAGGATCGAAAATTGAAAATTGGAACTATCAGAAGATTTCAAATTGGTACGATTGATAAAAAAGCAGTTGCCATTGAAAAAAGAAAGCGAGACCGTGTAATTAATCAGCAGATAAGATCTGCTAACTCACTTGCTCCAGAAGTTCAATGTGATCATTATATGGATTGTGATTTAGATAACAAAAATGACTCAGAAACAGATCCTGGCTATTCGATAACTGCACCAGCTGAAAGAAATCAAACTTATTTAACAAACTTTTCATACCTAATAGAAAGAAATCAAACTTATTTAACAAACTTTTCATACCTAATAGCGGCAAAAGCCGCGATTTGGTATGAAATAAGCGATGTTGCAACAGCTGCATTAATTGACTATGGAATTGTTAAAGAAAGTAATAAAGCACAAATAATAACAGAAAATAATTTTTTTGAGGAAAAAAAAAGAACCAGCAGTATTATAAGCTCTAAACATTTAGCTGAAGTTAAAGAATTAGAGGTTATTGGGGTTGATGGAAAAAAAGACAAGTTTACATTGACACATTCTATCAGGTAAAACAGTAATGGAGATCCAGTTGTTGTGACTGCAATCAAAGAAGAATACCATCTAACATTTACAGCAGAGATTGGACCCACATCACAAAGTTATTTAACTCATTTAGTTACACCTAATGAAATTGGTGCAACCATGGCAAATGCTACTGCTAATGTTTTGTTGGAATTTAACAGTATTCAGAGTTTAAAAGCGGTTATTTTAGATAATATAAGTTAAAATACATGTTGCGATAGTGGTTTGGTTGTCAAACTTGAAAAAATTATAAACAAAAACTCACACCTTTTAGGATGTTTGCTGCATCAGAATGAACTTCCACTGCGACATATCATATCAGAATTAGATGGAAAGACAGTCAGTCCTAATTCTTTCAAAGGGCCAATCGGGGAGGCTGCATCTAATCTAACACTTCATGAACAGCCATTGCTTCAATTTGTACCCATAAAGTCAGAGGTAGAGTTATTTGTTAACAAAGAAATTATAAGTGATCTTAGTACAGACCAGCACAAACTCTATGAGTATTGCGTTGGTATTTCAAAAGATTTTATTTCTGAAAGGTTTGTTTCAAAAAAACCAGGACCAGTTTGCCATGTCAGATGGCTAACTTTAGCACTCAAAATTATGATGTTATATGTTAGGACTAAGGAGCCATCTCTTGAGCTATTAGCAGTTACTAAGAATATTGTGCAAGTTTACTGTGTAATGTGGTTTGCTATCAAGCACTCTGGACAATACAAAGATGCTTGTTTACTCCTATATAAAAATATTCAGTTGGTCAAGCTTCAAGAAAGCAGGATTCAAAGTATCGTTTTTACCAATCTCCAGGGAAATTCATACTGTTGTTTGCAGGAAAATTTTCTTTACTGCATGCTGCAGGATGAAAATATACATATAAGAAATCGAGCTCTTAACCAAATTCTTATAATAAGAAAATTAAAAGAAGACATTACTTTCAAAAATCAGCTAAACCAAAATCGGTAATAAATAAATTTTGATGCTGGTTCTTTGGACTTTCTTGTTTCAGTTGATGAGATTCAAATTGAGCCACCAGCAACACTTAGCGTTACTTCAGAAAAAATTAGAGAGGCATTTGAATCTAGACAAAAGCTTTGGCTATTTGATTTTCCTAACAATTCGCAATCCGTTGAAAGAGAAGTAAAACTAACCTCTGAAACTACTAAGCAGATTTATGGTCCAGAAAAAAGACACAAATTCATTTTGGCAAAGAATCAAAGTCGAAAAGAGAATAAGAGAAATGTAAAAAAATGTGATTTTTTTATAAAACGAATATCTAATTTTGCAATTTTCTGTGCGATTTAATTAAAAACGGCTTGCTATGACAAATGTCATAAAAAACATTCTGATTAAGTTGTTTAGTGTTGATAAATTAATATTCCTTAAAAATAACAAAGCTACGAAAGATATAAATTGACTGTAAAAAACGTAACAAATGGCTAAAAATTAAATCAGGGCCATATTAAGGTGGGGGCAAATGGATCTGCAGCCCATGGCCTTTACAAAAAGTTCCCCAAAGCCCTTCGGAGGCATTGTGAATAAATAAATAAATAGAGATTCAGTAATCTATTTAAGGTGGACCTACACAAAAAGATCTATATAAAGATTTTATCCTCCCCCCTAATAAATTTAAGACCCCTTACTTGGGGGGCTTGCCCCACAAACCCCCCTGCAAGGAATTTTCTGGCTCCTAGATCCCCAGGTATAGCCTTGATAACACTGGGCTTTTTTTACCTCATCGCCACATTAAGCCCTCCTATAATAACAGCCCCAGGCCTAAGAATGCCTTAATCCCGCTCTCAATTCAATTAAAATATATATTTGAACCGATTTCCCAAAGTGAATATAAATTAAACAAAGTTAAATTTTTTTTTTCTTGTTATTTATATTGCAATGAACAAATTCCAGGGTGACTCTTTTCATTTCTCAAAAAAAACACCTTCTAGGCAGTGGCTTATTAAACTAGTGAAAAGCACTCATAATATACTCTTTTTTAATTATTATTATTTTATTTATTTAACACCCAATTTACAAGGTAAAAAGAAAAAAATAAGAAAGTTATTTCGGATGACTTTGCTTAAAAACGTTTTCTTCCAGAATTTGCTTGAAAACTCCTCTTTGCTCTTTTGCATTCCAGCACTCTATTGCATACTTCAAGTTTCGTTCAACTTCGGAAGGAATTTTACTTTTAGAAAGTGGTATTTTTACCTTTTTTTTTATTTTGAATTAGGTTTTGAAAATTTAATATCTGAAGATGGCATAGTTCCTGAATCTAATCTTAAACAGCGGTTTAATCTAAACTTAAACAGCGGTTCTTTGCAGAAAATAAAGATGTAAGAAATGTTATTTAATGTGTAAAAATTACATTATAAACTATATTATTTGTAAATAAAACAACTTTTTGTAAGTTTTTATCAGTTTTCAGGGTTTCTATATCATGATTGTTTCTTAATTACGAACATTTATTTATATATAATTTATACCTAATTTTGGTTATACCGAAAATATTTAAAAACTAAGTATTTACAACTTAAATTTATTAGAGAACTATTACACCGCTAATTTCTTTTGGAACTTTAATTTTTCTCTCTTGAAATATTTTTAAGAATGTTTCTAAATTATTATTCAAAATTTTTTCACTCCATTTCAGAGTTCTTTTATTTTAAAGTAAAATATAATCCCGTTGGAGATCGCATTGGTAGTCAGTAAAATCTAGATAGCACTTTAAAGGATTGGATTTAGTGTTTCCCTTTTCGTTATAGTAAACCACGTTACCTTTCAATTCAGGAGTCCCTGAATTGACAGGTTAAGCTGACGAGGTAATAGAAGAGGCCCAAAGATATTAAATTTATACAATAATAGGTTTATAGCAACATTATTTATGTGTGTACTTAGAAATGTGTGTTATCTGTAATTATCTCCTATATCTATCCGCTATATCTATTCTCTATACCTATTGAGTATATAAGTATCAATAATTGTTAATTTTATTGTTTTATTGTTTTAAAGTAGAAAAATTTGTAAAGATTTTTTAGATAACTTTGTTAAATTATAGTTTAATTGTTTATTTATATTTATAAAATATCTAAGAGAATAACAAAATAAACATAATTAAATGTGGGACTCTGAGTTTAACTGTTATTTGAATTTAATCACCAGGACAAACTACTCAAGTTTTTCCTGGTGATCAGTATTCTGCAAGTTGCAAAATATGCCATAAAACTTTTTCTGTCAGTGGAAGTGGAACTAGACAAGTAAGAAGCCATGTAATTAGTAAACTTCAAACATCAAGGTCTAAAGAAATAAAAAAGGCAAGCAGAATTTACTAAACTTAAAGATAAAATACTTGAATTTAAAAGCTTCAAATAATAGTTACACTGTTGAGGAAAATTTTTTATAAGAAATCATCTGTAGTTTAAATTGCGTCAAGTCTAACTATTCTTTTGCATCAACCAATAGAGTTGGCAAAATGTTTGAAGCAATGTTCCCAGATTCAAAAATTGCCAAAAAGGATACAAACAAAGTTAGACAAAGTCTAAATACCACATTCGTAATGACCAAACTCTCCATATTTAAAAACATTGTTATTGAAAGATTTAAACAATAATTTTTTTGCATTTAAATTTGATGAATCTACAACTCAACAAGTTAATAAACAGTATAATGGTTATGTACAATATTAGTCTAAAAAGCACAACTGCAATAAAATTGCGTACTGTGGAACTATCATGGTAGACCATTTTACTGCTAAAAGGTTGTTAGAACATTTCCTAGAGCTTGTCGAGAAAGTTAACAAACTTAACATAAAGTTTGTGCTTCGTATTTGATGGATGGTCCTAATGTAAATATTAATTTCAAGAGGCTTTTAAAGCTGTCAGAGGAAAAGCTTGAATACAAACATCATGTCAATAGGTGTATGCCCCCTGCATATAGTTTATAATGTTTCATAGTTGATGTTTAAATTTCAACATTTTAATAGTTATTGTTTTAAATTTCAACATCGACTTATTTGCAACAATTATTAACTTTTCCTTTAAAAATTTTGCTGCAAGAAGATTGGACTATTGACAAATAGAAGATCTAACAGAAATTATTTCGCACTTAATTCAAAGAAGTTCTTTTACAAGATGGGTGACACTCAGAGGAATATGTTCTTAGATTTTAGAACAACACAACAATCTTTGTGAATATTTTCTAAAATTTCTTCCAACAACAACATCTTTGAAATCAACTGTTAGAGATACTGAAAGATATAAATGGGTTACAGATATTTTCAAAATAAAATATCAATGCCTTATATTTCTTTTATTGCTTTTATTGCAAATGATTTTGAAATTTTTTATAAACATTCTAATTAAATAAACCAAGAATTCACCTGATTTACTCTGAAATATCAAAACTATTTGTTGCACTAATGTTTATCAAAACTAAGCTTCTATATGTTGATAATAGTGGTAGCAATTCCATAAAATCTATTAACTAAATAAAAAATTAAATAATTAATTACTGATGATTAATCTGATTGACTCAAAAAAATTTAAACCATTAAAGTTAATTGATATTGACACAAAAGCCATTTCTTATTTTTCAGAAGCTCTAGAAATGTGGCGAAACAAAACTTTGACAAAATTGTCTTGAGTCTTATTAAGCATTTACAAGTTATTTAAAATTGAAATTACCTTGGAATCAGTTATTTAAAAAAAAAATACAATCTTTCTTGATTCAATAAAATCTTCAAAAAAAAGGAAGTAATGAGTCTCTAGGCGCTGTCTCAAATCTCACTACAGAAGTATGTAAATCATTGGAAGTAGTCTTATGTAATGTTTTTTTTTTCCTGTTCATCAAAGGAAAAGATTTGTGATAATGCACAAAATTAATGGCACGTTTACCAAATAAATTTCCTTCAAAAATGCTATTATAAATGTTCTGAAGAGTTAGTTTTAATTGGGAGATGCCAAACTTCATACTGGGAAAAAGCCTTTTAGCTCGCTGGTTTTCCTGTAGTTTCAAAATTTTTATGTAGTTTTAATATTAATCAATTTCTTTGAGACTAAACTTTGAATGTTAGTGGTTCACCTAAGTTTCCTAATATTACTTCTCTTCTCAAAGTTGTTTCTTCACTTTTCCATGGTAAAAGCTGGAAACCATTCAGTTACATGGTACCTCACTTGATCTGGATATAATTGAGGCTTTAAGGTTTGTAAAAGATACCATATTGGGCTTTGAATCCATACTTTATATTCTCATAACGTAGTCATTTATGCAATCAGTTAAAGTAGCTCAATCAATTTATAAAGCTGACCTGGAAGCTAAACACAGGTTGAAACAGGAAGAAAAAAGGAAGAAAAAATTACGTTTCATAGTTTTACTGATTTAATTAGTACTCAATTTTGATTTTTTTTTTGCAGATAAAGGTGACAATGTAGTTTTGGAAAGAAATAGTGATTTGAAAAATTGTTTGCTTCAAAAAAACAGCACAAGAAACGAATTGCAGTGAGCCCAGTGTAAAATTGAAACAGGGATAAAAGGAAGACAAGAGCTTGTTTATGAGCAAGATGTTTTAGAGAAAAGAAGTAAAGAACTTTCGGTTCAGTCAATTTAGAATTATATTGAAACTCTAAAAGAATGAATGTTTTTTTTTTCCGAATAAAACATCATTAGTATAATATTAACTTTAAAAAATTATTCAGCATTTTATACTTTGTTTCGAGAGGCTTGGGAGTTCGACCCCCACCATGTCTCTGGAAGTACCGCGCTCAACTTAATTTCTCCGCGCAGCGGCCTTGCTTGTCAAGGTTCGTGTTTCGGAGTTAAAGAGTTGAGAGAGGGTTGTACCACGATTTACAACAAGAAAAAATAAATTAAAAAAAAAAAAAATGAGTAGCCTCCTCAACTATAGTGGCCCCCTCAAGCCTTTGTGAAGTGAATAATAAAAAAAAAAAAAAAAAAAAAGTGTGCCCTGTTTATTATTTCTTGAAGGTCCAATAAATTCCAGCTAAATTTATGATCATTGTAACGTTCTTATATGGGAACACTATTGTTTTTTAGGTTCTTTCTGAACTATTTTTTTAACACTAGAAATTAGTTATTTAAGTCAAAGTTAGTGTTCAAAGTATGTTGAAGAAATAAAAATTTCATCTGGGGTATGTAACAGGTTAAACTAATAAATGGTTTCATTCATTTTAAATTTGACCCGGAGCATAAACTAGTTGGAAAACGAATATGTTAGGTATATACAGCAAGAATACCATGTATATGTAGAGCTGAATTATAATTATCTGGCTCTGAAGATACACAGTTCAAAACAATATGTTTAAAGGTGGCTTTCAAGAAACGTTATGCTGCTCTTTAGGATTTTCTTAGCTAGGCAAAGGATAGAAGTTAACTAAGCCTAGTAAGCTACTGGGATTGAAATTTTATGTAGCCGGGATTGATAAAATAAAGCTGGGTTTGTGTCCAGGCTACATAATCAATGATTCTTCCTAAAATGTATTATTTTTTATTTCTAATTCATATTATATTTTGTATAATTACATAAATATGTGTGTATTTGTACAATATGCAAATTAATTTTTTTATATATATTTCAATTTTTTCTTTAGTCAATAAGCGTGGTCAAATAATTGTTGTGGTCTAGTAAACCAAAACCTGAACCAACCATGATGAACCAAACCAAAGATGAAGATTCAATTCCAACTTCTGGATTTTATCAATTTTTTACTTATTTTTTATTTTAAATAATCCTTTTTAATTTGTTTTAAACATTACCAAAATTCTAGTTTTTAGTTTTAGTTTATTTTTTATTAAAATTTGAGTTTTAAGATTTTGTTTACAATTTTTGTATTTTTAAAGTTTTTTATTAATCCTTACTTATAATAGTTTATATTTTTTGTTTCGTTTCTAACTTTGCCTGTTAGGCAATGCTGCTATTGTGTTGAATGAATTTTTTTTTTAATGTGTTATTAAAATTAATTTTAGGGGAGATACATTAAGTAAACTAGTAAATATAGTTTATAAATAGGTGTACATTAAAAAATAATTTAGGTTAATATCATATTCAAACAAGAAGTTTATTGTTTTAGTTCTGTGTTAGTTTAGAATTTGACATTTTAATTTAATAAAAATTAAATTAAAGAAGTTTTACTTGATTATACAAAATTTCATCTTTAATGTGAGTTTTTGTAAAACTGTTCAAGTTACTTAAATATTTTATTGTTGTTTTTGATAGTCTATATATAAACTTCAAAATTGAAACCAAGAGTACTTAAGTCTAAAATTCAAAACGTGAAGTTAGTACAATCAAAATATAAAGTTCATATTTTTACTGACAAATAAACTTCATTTTGATGACAATCGTGATTTTATCTTTTTTACTTTAAGCACACGATTAGGACTTCGGAGTAACGATTAAGCATACGATTAGGACTTCAGAGTAACGATTAAGCACACGATTAGGACTTCGGAGTAACGATAAAGCACACGATTAGGACTTCGGAGTAACGATTAAGCACACGATTAGGACTTCGGAGTAACGATTAAGCACACGATTAGGACTTCGGAGTAACGATTAAGCACACGATTAGGACTTCGGAGTAACGATTAAGCACACGATTAGGACTTCGGAGTAACGATTAAGCACACGATTAGGACTTCGGAGTAACGATTAAGCACACGATTAGGACTTCGGAGTAACAAAAGTTTGTTATTACTTTTTTAGCTCTTACTTTTTTACTTACAAAACCAGGGTGTCTGTCAGATCAGGTAACACAAAAAACCAGGGTGTCTGTCAGATCAGGTAATACAAAAAAATTAAGGAGTATGTTTTCAAAAAAATCAAACAGTTTGAATTTGGGAAAAATTATGGAGAAGTGCTGTAAAATGGCATTGCAGTAGAGAGCGACACGAAAACAGAAACCATGACCATCTCCAAATAAATTTTTAATCAAAATCCAGTTTGTCCTTACTATATCAATTTTTTTTTTTTAAGTTTTAGTGGTCGTTTTCGTTTTTCCTGATTATTGTATTTAACATCTGTTTCCGCTAGCGCATCCCTTATTATTATTACCGCGGTATTACCACATTTCCCGTTACCGAATCGACGCAATTAAACCACTTGCCAAAAGAACAATAGAAATACTGGCAGCTCTTAAAAATGCCATGAATAACCTAGATCTGACCAGTAAGCTTAGCCAAGTAAGAGCATTAAAAAAAGATTATCATCTTTTGAATTTGTATTGCTAATTACGATTTGGTACAAAACTCTTATTGCTATAAATGACGTTAGTCGTCTTCAACAATCTGAGGCCATTACCGTCGATAATGAGCTACGTTTTATTAGGCAGCTACTGGAAAATCTTAAACAGATTAGGGGCTCTTGGGCGCAAAATTTTCAAGAGGCTGTAGCTGGACCGCTAGGATTTAAAACTGAACTTGCTGTTAAAAGAATGCGCAAGCTAAAGCGCTTTCACGATGAAGCATCAAACACAGCCTATTTATACGATAGCCAAACAAAAGAATTCGAAGCGAATGTTTTTAATGTTAGTTTAGATTGGATTGAATCCAACAAATGGATTCAAGGTTTAAGGCAAGCAGGATGGTTGACAATATTTTTGACAATATTAATGATGATCTTTCCGTTCAAAATAAAGCTTGCGAACTTGCACAACTTTATCCAAGAGATGTAAACAAAGAGGATCTCATTGAAAAAGTTCGACTTTTTAAAAATGCCCGCAAAACATTTTTTAAGCGAGGAAACCCACTGCAGCTACTCAATCAAATATTCGAGAAGAAGCTTGCATGCCTTTTTGCGTACATTTGCATATTGCTCCGGATTTTTAACATTACACCTGTGTCAGTTGCTGAAGGTGTACGATCCTTTAGTAAACAAACGATTGTAAAAAACTCTCTCCGTTCAACCATGCGCCAGGATTGTGTAACTGATCTTTTGATTATTTCGAATGAAGAAGATTTGGCTCGAAAAAAGCTCGTTTTTAGCTCTTTATTTACCTTTCTTACTTATTTATCTAAAAATTCATTTTTAGCGCTTTGTTAACCTTTGAGGGTAATTTTTTCAATTGACTTGTTTATTTTTTTTTAAACTAATATTTTAGTTTATATGTCAGTTTTGAATAATGAACCGTTTCTAAATTCGGAGAAATAATAGTAATGCAGAATTACAATGTGCTGTATTAAAAAAAGATAATTCTTGCGTTAGCAAAACTTAAATTTTTGTAATTTCTTGGTTTGAAATAAAGGCGCCATCCTTATATCAATACTGGCAACCGAAATATGCAAAAATGTTGCAAGAAAAGTAATAAGACATTACTTGTCTAACAGCATTTTATGTTTTTGACTTGATTTTGTATAACTTTTTTTTTTTAAGCATTTTTTTTGAAAACATTGTTTTGTTACCTATTTGTTTTTAATTCATGATTTATACATTTCTTTTTTATATTTACAAAATATTGCACTGATTATAAAAACTACTTCTTTTTTAAACTGTAGTTTACAAATTATAATATAAAATAAGTAAACATACTTTCTAATACTTTATGGATTAGACAGAACAAGAAAATTTGTTCCATGGAATAACTGTTTTGTAAAACGACAATCATTGTAATATGCTGCTCCTAAGTCCAAGTTTTGACAAGTCTTAGACGGTTTTTTTTAAATATACGCTGAATAAAGTAAATTGTTAATTGTTTTTAAAAATAAATATTAGTTATTTTTAAAATTTATTTAATTATATATATTTAATAATTTTATTTAATAAATTAATATTTTTATTAATAAATTAATATTTTTATTAATAAATTAATATTTTTATTAATAAATTAATATTTTTATTAATAAATTAATATTTTTATTAATAAATTAATATTTTTATTAATAAATTAATATTTTTATTAATAAATTAATATTTTTATTAATAAATTAATATTTTTATTAATAAATTAATATTTTTATTTAATAAATTAATATTTATTTAATAAAATTATTAAAATAAATTTGCTCAGAATTGACACTGAGCTTAAATATTTTAGTTAATGATTAAAAATAAATATGTCTTTACTAAAATTGCCCGAAGTTTTTATAAATTGAAATTTAGTAGAACTTTGGCATATTTGTAAGAGTTTTAAAGAAGACATTTTTTAAGCATTTGATAAAAATCTTAAATAATTTAAAAGATTTTTTAGTTTTGTTTGTAACTTCAGTAATATGTTTTAATTATGTTTTACTTTTTTTTGATAAAGTTTTGAATCATTGTTTTTTAAATTACATTTTCTTACCCCTAAGTGTAAATTGATTTTTTGAAAAATGTTTATTTATTAGAGGAACCCTTCTGACTAACAAATTTAATTATGATTAAACCTCAGTCAAACCTTTTTTTGATAATGATTTTTTTATTTTATCTGGAATAAAAAACCCTTGTGGAAATACGGTTTAATAATATGAAAAACGAAAAAAGTAGGAGAAATGTAGTAAATAATTTTTTAAAAATGTCTTCTCACACATTCTACGTGTGCCTTCTATTCGAAAGTTTAAGTTTTTTCTCTTTATACAAGTTTTAAGCTGTAAACATAAAAGTTGTAACGACTTCCTCAAACTGTTTATATAATTATTGCCACAACTAATAAGCGTAAGTTGTTTTTCGTAAGTTGTTTATTAGTTCTTCAAGAAAAAAAATTGTTTTAATTCATTTCGAGAAGTCTTTAAAACAGGTTAAGATTATGTTTCTTGAAAAGACTCACAAGAATATTTAAAAGACATAGTTTTTATGTGCTAATTCAAGATTAAAAAAATCAATTCTACTCACCTCAGGTGATTTACCTTTTCGCGACTAAATTAAAAACAGCTATATGACTGCGCGCAGAATAACGAGTTTCGATCATGAACAGTTAAAAGAGTATATTAGTCTGCTGGATTAACTATAAAAATCACCCTAACCTAACATAAAATAACTTTTAGATGGGCTTTTGGGACAAATTAAAAATTGTAATAATTTTATGGTAAAACAATTATTTTTTTTAAATATACTATTGTTAGAAAGAAAATTTAATGGTGATTCATGTTCTTATAAAAGGGTTGTATATGCTTATTACTTTAATGCAATGTTCTACTGATTCAATAAATTTTACAGTACCCATTTATGGGCATTAAAACTATAAACAGTATATGCTAGTTGGTGCTGAATAATATGTATGTTGTAAAAGTTTATATTTTATAATTTACGTTTTAGTAAGTCATCATTAAAAATTTTCTTTCAGTATTTATGTTAGTATTTAAAGAATAAAACGCATAATTTTTTAAAGAAATGGTAGAAAACATCAATTAGTAATTTACTTTATTTATTTTGAATTTATATGGGGAATCATAGATATTAGCATCTCCCCCCCCCCTCCTCCCTTGGGACTTTTTAATAAAATATTTTTTTGTAAATTGACTTTTATACTGAATTAGACTATTATACTGGCCAATGAAACTGACTGTTAGACGTACTTTTACGTATGTGAACTTGACTATTACGCTAAAATACAAAAAATTGAAAAAGAAAGTTACTTATAAACGAAAATGTTTGAAACGTTTTTTTTTTTTTTGACCTTTAGCCCCGAGCTTCAAAACTCATTTATAGTTGGCACATCTTCTTGATGTGCCACCTATAAATATAAGATTGTATTAACCTAAGACCCATAAATGCAAGATAAAAGGGACATTTTGGTCTATCAATGTAGATTATATTTACGTGTTTTAAAAAATTGAGTACTTTAAACTAAGAAAGGGAACCAAATCCCAACCTGCTGATAAGCAGCAGTCCGCACATTGGGCACTAATATCCACTCGGAAAAAATGTATTCAGCAACCAAAAATAATGAAAGTTATTTAAAGAAGAAAAAGAAAAAAATCAGTCAAAGAGACTAAAAGAGGAATGAAAAAAAATAAATCAATACGAAAGTGCTACATTAAAAAAAAAAGTTGGCATATTATGTAAGCACGTTTGATTTTTTTTATTTTTTAATATTTTGCTGTTTAATATTAAGATAACTAAATATATTTTACAATTTTTAAGTTTTTAACGACAGGACTTCCAAAAGATGATGAGGATCTTGTCATGAAGCCCTTTACAATATATGGTTATTTTTTAATAAAAATAAAATGTCTGTAGTGAAATAATAATAATACACCTTTATGCGAAAATATTTAAAAACCAAGATAAAATGTGAAAAAGCTAAGATAAAATATTAAAAATTAAAAATAAATTAAGATATTATCAATTAAAAATATAACTTTTTTAAGTTTTTGTTTGAATAAAGTTGGGTGGAAAAATCAAAATTTGGACTATTTTGTTCCAGAGATAAGGATCTCGGTAAAAAGCAAAAAAACTGGTCTTGGCTTTTACGACAAAAAGGGGCAATAAAATTGTTATTAATTTGAAGATTATGTTTGTTTTAAGGTTTCATACAATAACGATTATGTAATACATTTGGCAAAAAAAATTTTCTACATTTAAACATAAAACATAAAATATTAAAGACATTTAGTTGATATACATTTAAAATATTCAATTCTTTAAAAAGTTGTTTCGTATAAAAAAAACGATTTTTAAAATTTGTTGCGCAAGCTGCGTGTTTCTGATGAAGGTAAAAAGATTTTAGCTTTGTTCTGTGAGTGCTTCCCCAGTTAATATTCGCGTAATTTATATGACAATGTATAAATGAATAATACAATTGTGTTAACTGGTGTTTATTTAACATATTTCTTGCTTTATAGAGAATTCCGATGCATTTAGTAATTTTATTGGAGGTATTATCAATATGATTTCTCCAAAACAGATTTGGGTAAGCATGCATTACTGCGGATTAGATTTGGGTGATTTGTGATTGCATTTTAGAGGTAAGTACAACAAGAGTTACCTTTCTTGTTGGACCTTTAAAAACGCCTTTAAAAATAATTATTACCTTTGAAGTAGAGGTATTTTCTGCATACCCCAAAACAATTCACAAATATTTCATCCTTAGTAATACTAGCATATATAAGTTGCCATTAGTTATTGCACTTGGTTCCACAAAGGTAAAGAACTGTAGAGCAAAATAGAGTATACAATGTCAAGAATTATTTTATTCAATAATGGGTTTCCTTTTACAACATGCAATGGATCTAACATATACAATAAATGGAGAACCTATGTGTAGAGAATACATGAACAAGTTTACCAGGTGGTGTAAGTGCGACGCTCCAAAAAGTTTATGTGTTGTATGTTAATTGAATAAATAAAATGTTAAATTTTAAATCATGCATATTTGTGGATTACAACATATATTTGTGGAACCAAAGGTTCAATTTGGCTTTTGAAAATTTAATAAAATTTAATAAAACTCACCTATTAAAACCTAAGTTTTGCGTAATTAAGCAAAACTTAGGTTTTATTTTAAAATAGTGCTATCATAATATTTTGTAATAATCATGCTAATACAAAATAAGAATGTTTTAGAAAAAATTGAACCTTTGGTTCCACACCCTAGTGTAAATATTTCTTAGGAAAAAAAAAGTACACCATAAACGGATTACATTTTCAAAACCACCGTACTTTTTGTAATGACCTACATTTTGAATATATTTTGTCGATATCTAAAAAAATAAAAGGAGGTTAAACAAGCTGGTCCAGAATATTTAGTGTTTAAGATAGATAACTTCCAAAAATGGAGCTTTTATAAAATGTTATAATAATGATGCTAATGCAAAATAAGAATGTTTAGAAAAAATTGCGACGATCGGAGATTGGAAACAATATTAAACCTGAAATTTGAGTCCTTCTACTTTTTAACTAGAAGAGATTTTTGTATGAAATTTTAAGTCTGTCGAATAATTTTAACCAAGTTAAAAATATAATGAAAAAAAAAAAATTTTTGTATGGTATAATTGAAAATAAAATTTTTTTTTCATAATATCTTTTCATAATATCATAATATCTTTATCTAGGTTAAAATTATTCGACAGACTTAAAATTTCATACAAAAATCACTTCTAGTTAAAAAGTAATTATCGTTTTTTAGTTTTTTAATCCCCATTTAACTCCAAAAAATAATTTTAAAAGGTAAAAACTTTTAAACCGCATATTTTTTCGAAATGATATTTAAAATTTGTTGATAAATTTTGATTCTAATAAATATGAAAAGAAAAAAATTTTCATAAAAGTTTTTAGGGCGGCGTGTTCTTAGAGTTTTATTATGATCGGGGGCAAAAATAAAAAGAAGATTTTATTTTTTTTGTTGTGGTTTTTAGTGATATTTATTATAACAAGTTAATAATAACTGTTTCATATTTAACAAACTCACTTTTCACAATGAATTATGTAGGAATATATAGAATAGAATTTTTATAGATTTTTTAAATATTCTTCTCTATGAGTTATATAAAATGTTACATGTTTTACTTTTACAAACATCTGTTTTCGTTTATATCACGACAATTTAAATAATCCTCAAAATCAATCTTTATTAAAATATTTGAAATTGGTGAATTAAAAATAACTTTTACTTCTAAAGAGTTTTGAATACTATGCATTATTGTAATTTGTGTTTAGTTTCCGTTTGTAACGTCGTTAGTTGCGCTTTGAAAATTTAAATATTAATTATTATTTTACTTTTTAACATGCCGTAATCAAGGCTAAGTCACAGTCAAAGTAGGAGTAAAGTTTGTTTGATTTGTTTTGAAAAAGAAAAAAATTTAAGTAAAGTACAAGAAGAAATGTAGTTTTATTGAGAATTCAAAAATATTTCATTGACAATATTAATTTAAATGATACCCGTTTTCCAAATGAAATTTGTGGAATATGTCGAACTAATTTTGTAAAAATGGAAAAAGGTAACACCAATTTGGTTTTATGTAAGCCATTTGATTTCTCTAAGATCAAAGAAATTATTCTTACAAGAAACCAACAGTTTTGTCAATATATTTTTTGTTGTAGTAGTAATTTAACACGCGGATCAAATAAAGAAAAAAGAGGAAGACCAAAACTCAACATGAAAGTTTTACCCTCTCCTGGACCAGGTAAAGTTTGTAAAAGATGTTTAAATGTTATTGGACCAGGATTAGCCCACATCTGTTGTATTATAAAAAGAAGGAAAAACCTAATAAAGCAACTAGATGAAGGTAAAAAAATATTAATTTCATTATTAAGTTCCTATTAAAACTAAATTATAATCATAATCCCCAAGCAATTACAAACTTTATATAGTAGATTTTTATTTAGACGATAGAGGTGTCGAATTGTAATGTTCGACAACACTTAAACAAAAGTTTTTAAAAACAAGGCAATTTAATTAAGGTTGCAACATCCAGAACTTCAATTAGTATACAAAGACCAATAACTTCTTCCAAAGCATTGTTTACTAGTTCACTAATACCTACAAATGAAGTGAACAAATGAAAAAATGCATGTGGTCTTTGTAACACACAAGAAGCTAAAGTTTTAAGTACTTTTAGAAGTTGGAAAGGTCACAAATCATTTGAAAAAAATACAAGAAACAAACTGATTGAATATGACGCTATTGTAAATGAATACTTTGATGTAAGATCTGTTAAATTTAATGAGAGTGAAAAGGTGATGACTTATTGCAAAGATATTCTAGGACCGGTAGAAAATGTTGTCAAAAAAGGAAATATTTTAAGTGAGTACATTTTAAAAGTT
>NC_061159.1:65227237-65284737 GCF_022113875.1 Hydra vulgaris | reverse complement strand
AAACACTTAATCTCTCATTTTGAATCTAATAACTTACTTTCTGATCATCAATATGGATTTTGATCTTCTAGTTCTACAGCTGAATTGCTAACAATAATTACCGATAGGTTTTATCATGCATTAGATAAAGGTGGAGAGGTTAAGGCTACTGCTTTTGACATTTCTAAAGTTTTTGATAAAGTTTGGCATGCTGGTCTTCTCCATAAACTTTCTTCTTATGGTTTATCTGGCAAGATCTTTAAGATTGTTGAATCCTTCCTTTTCAATTGTCTTAGAAGCGATAAATAATCAAAAATTAAAATTTTTTATTTTACCAGGCTTCAAACAACATATTTCAAATTTTACAATGAATTTTACAATGAATTTTACAATGAAATTAAAATATATTCATGTAAAACTAATACCTTATTTTTAATAAGGTTCTCCAACAACCTCAAATACTTTAAATATTTAAGGTTGTAGGAGATGTTATTTAAAACCTTACTAATTGTTCGTTTCGCTTAACAAGGAAAATTTTTTAACTTAAATGCCTGTGCTTGTATTTAATGTTTCTAATGTTCCTGTTTGCACCTTATATTAAAATTAAAAGTGAGGGATATATTAAAAAGTTATTTATTATGAAAAATATCTTTGGATTTCCTATTTTTTTTCCTACTATTTAGTAAGAATAATTTTTTAATAAATCAATTTTAAATAGTTTATTTGAAATATCTCACTCATTGCAAACTGAAAATATTTGGCAATTGAATTAGAAGGAAACCTCTTTGCAAATAGTTTTGTCCTATATTTTAAAGGAATAGTGAGACAAAACCTATATATTGTTATTTATTGTTACTATATTGTGTGTGTGCTCTTATTACATTATAAAATCTTTAACAACATATAAAATCGGCAAACTTTAATTCTAAGCCTGGATAAAAAAAAAATTAAAATACATTTGATAGAAGATCCTAATGATCTTGTCGCCAAAACTTTTTTTTCAAAAACAACTTGTATTACAGTACCAGAAAAAATTAGTACTTATAATATAAATATATATATCTTTGTACCACATATTTTTAAAAAACTTTTTTTTCGAAAATATTAGGGACCCATTAAATATTCGAGGGTCTTGAGGGACCCCTTAAAATATTTTTTATTCAAAAAAAATTTAAACCTAGTGTTTTTGCATTAGATAGAACACATTTAGGGGGTGAGAGCAGATTATTTTCAAAAATGCTGTTTTTTGGGACACCCTAATATATATATATATATATATATATATATATATATATATATATATATATATATATATATATATATATATATATATATATATATATATATATATATATATATATATATATATATATATATATATATATATATATATAATACAAAGGTGTGAAAATTATTAGACTTGACTAGGTTTTTATTTATTTATTGAACAATTTAAAGTTACATTAATACTTTGTATGCATACCTTCAGCCTTAAGTAACATTTCTATAAGCTTTGGCATGCTTTCTACAAGAACTGGACATTTATTTTTTATTTCCTCATTATGGTGCCATACTTTGATAAGTTTCTCAATCAATTGAACTTTTGTGGTAATGCTGGATTTCTTTTGTATCTTCTTAACAACCGCCTATAAATTCTCTATGGGGTTCCTATCTGGGCTGTTCTTTGGCCATGACAATGTTTGAACATGGTTTTCTGTCAAAAACTTTTTTACTGATTTGGCTTTATGGCATGGTGCACCATCATGCATGAAAACACAATCTCCATCAGAAAACCAGTCTCTCAATTGGGGCAGCAGTCTTGTTTCCAAAAATTTTTTATACTGGTCTTGAAGCAGACCTGTAATCATATAATATTACAGACTGCAATAACACAGCTGAGTATTGATCTGAATTGGCAGATGAGTAATAAAAAGATCTTGAAAATTGACGGTTAAGTGTGAAAGAAAAAGGAGTATGAGTTGGTTGGTGTTAAGGTTGAAATTTTTGTTTAAATAAGAATGTGTAAGAAAAACTATTGAAATGTTTAAATTACTCACTCCAATCACTTCCAAAGCAAGATTTAACCTCATGGGTCCAGTTAACCCTTTTTTTAGCCATTGCCATTGTTATTATGGCTTTCTTTCTTGGCCGACCTGCTGGAACACCTGCATTAATAAGCCTTCTCTTAAACGTAGAACTGCAAATATCAACACTATACTTATCCAAGGACTTTTTTAAGCCTTCACTAGTGGCTCTTCTATTCACTTTAGCCAAATGGATAACTTTACGTTGGGTACATGGGCACACTTTGGACTTGCGTACACAGTTTCCTTGTGCAGATTTGTAATCTTGCCCATTTTTAATAGCCTGACTGAGATGGCTTACAGATTTCTGTGAAATCTGTACTCTTGAAGCTTTTTAAAAACATATATTTTTTTGAAAACAAAAATATATATATATATATATATTTATATATATATATATATATATATATATATATATATATATATATATATATATATATATATATATATATAAATATTTTTTATTTCTGATCATCAATATGGATTTTGATCTTCTAGTTCTACAGCTGAATTGCTAACAATAATAACCGATAGGTTTTATCATGCATTAGATAAAGGTGGAGAGGTTAAGGCTACTGCTTTTTCGAAATAATATTCATTTCGAAATATTTTTAACTTATTTATCAAAATTATCATAAAAAAACATTAGAAATGCATTTTTTTCATTTTTTCTTAAAAAACGCAATTTTTTATGTAATAAAACTAAAAATAACAATTTTAGCCATGGTTAGCAACTGCCGTAATACTTATAAAATGCCAAAAATCTTAAATATATGCAAAATGGTGCTACTTGTTACATTGCAAAAAATCACAACATTATACAAAAAATTTTTATGGCTTATTTAAAACAGAAAAAAATTAATGCATTGCCTTAATCAGGCAACTCATCTGGCAATCTTAACCCCATTAAAAACATTTAAGAGCTAGAAAAACAACAAATTGGAAAAAAAATTAACTAACAAGCAAGATCAAATAAAATATTGGAAAAGAAATTATAACTAACAAGCAAGATCAAACAAGAGATTGGAAAAGAAATTAACAAGCAAGATCATATGGAAAAGATTATCATGATCTAGCACAATAACCCAGAGTTGACTATAAAACTGTAAAACCATTGTTGACAGAAACTATAAAACTATTAAAAGAATCCGAAACATGCCACAATGTATTGATGCAATTAATGCCAATAAAGATGGTTTTACAAAATACTTAAAATGTTTAAAGATTTTTGTTTTTATTACCTTTACTGGAACCTAAATTTATTTTTTTGCTTTAAAGTTCATTTTACATAATATTTATACAAATTTTCCACTGGTCCAAATGTGATGGCCACCCACTGTACACAAATGCACACAAAAACATATAATACACATATGCACACCTATACACATATAATAAAATACACATGTACACAAATAATAAAATACACAATATAATAAAATACACATGTGCACAAAAAACATACCTATACACATATAATAGCAATAAAAAGTAAAGCATACCACAATAGTAACTGGGGGCAACTTTTTAAGTAAGCTATCACTTGCTAAATATGGAGATAAGTATGGATTTTTTCCTAACTCAAATGAGGCACTGGTAGCACTCATGAAAGATGAGTGTACATTTGGTACTGGAGAATTTTTTAAATAACCCAAGTTTGATTGTATATTATTACTGGAAGTGTCGCATGGACGCATTTCAAGTCCACAAGAATTTTCACTTTGAGACAATAGTTCTGCATTGTCATCATTGTCAAAAATCTTTTCTTCCAACAATGAAGATGCACTATGCGATAGATTATTTATTTTAGGATTTATAATTTTTTCATTACAACAGCTCAATGAGCGATTTCTGTAATGGCAAGATGAACGATATTTATCAGTTTTTTTAAGACGAACTTTTGGAATGAGACACAGACAAATGCAATTTTCAGAGCGATGAAGGCATTCTTTACAAATACTAAAACTCTTTGCGAATTTCATAGATTCAAGTGGTAGCTCTTTTATAGAAGAGTCTTGTAAATTTTTTTGCACATTGAATAATTCATTTTTGAATGATGCTTGAAATTCATAACTTTTTCTTTTACCTTTCGATATATTGAGAGAATTTGTTGAACAATCAGATTTATTAGCATTAGATTCTACACTGTCCGCTCCATAGAGATATGTAGTCATGTTGAGTGTCATAAGTTTAACTCTGCTTGAAAAACTCGATGTAAAGGAACGTAGCAAAGATGGCGCCTTGTTTTCGTCAATTGAACTGTCTGATAATGAAAAGTCATTTACCAAACTAAAATCATTTGATGTTGAAGAACTGTCTGAATAAGAGAAATCACTATAGAAACGCTCATTATCATCGAAATCATTTTTATTTGAATGTTTTAATTTGGCCATGTCATTTTCGGAGAAAGCTCGTCTATAACTCATATCACACTCATCAAGAGAATCACCAATATCTAAATCATAAGGATTAAAGGTTTCTCCATAGAAACTAGAGTTTACTAGTTCATAAGAATCTTTAATAACATCTCCAGTATAAGCACTAATACAAGTCTTTAAAACACCAATTGGTAATAGAGGGTCCATTAAACTTAAAATACGTGATGGTGATGGTAAGTACTGAAGCCTCATTGGAGGGTAAGCTAATACAATAGAATCTGGTAAACGAAAGTTTCCTTCTATTACTTTGAGAGCAACAGCTGTAACCAAATTTGCACCTAAATAAAAAGATATGTTTTAAATTTTTAAATAACAATATAGTTTTGTAAAAACAACATAAATATTTGATAATCCTACAAATATCTACAAATTGTTTTAATATTTTTCATAACATAAATGAAAAAATGTATTAACAGTAATAGAAGAATTTATCAAAATCTATTTTAAGAACTCTATAAAAATATATATAAAATAAGTTGGAAGTTTTTTAATGTTTTCAGAAACAAAGGTAACTCATTAACTTAACTGTTTTAATTCTACTGTTTTTAAATTAGTGAAAACTAATCTACAAAAAAAAAAAAGTAAAACTAAACTTAAAAAAAAATTAACAAAAACTAATATAGTTAAAAATTAAATTATTTTTTTTTTGTTTTGTTTTTCTTTTTAAATAAGTGAAGCCTCTTTATATCTTTGAGTATTTTTTTTCTTATGGGAAAACTGATTAACAAAGAAAACGAAGTGTTAATTTCAAAAGGTTTATTTTGAGAAAATCAACAATAGTAAACTTGTAAAAAAACCACACACACATCTTACAGATTAACTCTTTGTATACATATCCAATCACCACATATCACATATTCAATCACTATCACATATCCAATCACATATCACATATCCAACCACTATCACATATCTAATCACATGACCAATATGACCAGTCACTAAACTCAAAAACAAAACAAAAAAACTTTAAACTGAAAACCTCCAAGTCAAATGGCTAAAATGGAAAACATGTTCAATCAACTCTGTATAATAAAACAGTTAATAATATTTACTAAGGTACACCTCAACTTGGTTAGTATGTATTTGGCTTAATTTAGTTTATGAATTTATAACTAAAGCAATTTATCTAATTTAGTTTGCTCAATTAGTAAGGCTATAAACACAAAGCATACAACTGGTACAAAAAGATACGCACCCACTAAATATCACAAAGGTTCATCTGAGAAAAGATTTTCAGCAACTCTTAAACAAAAATTAAACTGCAGATTATGTTTAGCAACTAAAAAATAGAATCAGGTAATGTCTTAAAAACTTAATAAAATTTAAAATTGAATATAATATCCCAAAATTTAATATAATGGCATTTTGTATTAGCAAAATTTGCTACAAAATATCATCAGTATCCTAAAAGATCTACAAATTACCACCAATGTCCTAAAAGAACTTTTTTCAGGATACTGATGGTATCAATTAAAAATTAATTTACAGAATTAACAACAGTATTTTTAAGAAATTTTTCTTAAAAATACTGTTGTTATATATATAATATGAAGATAAGAGATAAGAATATTTCTTATATCTTATTTTCATATTTATCTAAAGTTTAATAAGATAAGTAACATAAGTTTAATAAATATAATAAATAAGATTAATAAAATTATTATAAAAAATTTGCGGCTTATATCTCCAGTTATATCTCCAGCAGATTTCAGACATGTTTAATGCATGACTGACATTTAAATAGTTCAAAGTAAATATGTAATTTATGAGCATTTTTTTTTTAATTTTTTTAGGTGCCCCAAAAAGCACTTATGGTCTTATCGCAGAGCACCGTGGATGAGCATTTAATTGGAAGTTCATGCCTACTTCCTTACTGATGTTGCAAAACTTGCCCAGAAGTAGGGTTTGAACCACGGATCTTTTGTTTATGAGGCAAGTGTGCTACCAATACACCACAGCTGCTATTGATGCAAAGAAAAACATTAGTAATCTGTTCAATATAGAACTTATTCTGTATTAAGTTTAAGCGTATTCTATAAACTATAATGATATAGTACATGATTTCCTGCGGTGTAGCTCCATATAGATAGTAATTTTGTACTCACATTATTATGAGATACTAGTCATTATAGTTAGCATTCTAAAATATAACGCTAAATAATAATATAATGTTATAATAATAACGCCAAAATAACAGCAACAACAAAGAAAATTTTTATTTCATTCTCAATATGTTTACAATCCAGAAACTATTTTTTTTATTGAAATTACTTTATCACTATAAGTGATAGGGTAATTTCAATAAAAAAATAATTACTACAAAAGTAATAAATGTATTTAAATCTTTAAAATCCAGACTCTTTTTACTAATTTTGTTTTTTTCTTTTGTTTGTTTTTTAAAGATTTCAGATAAAAAACACTTTAGTGATTAAAAAACACAATAATTTTCAATGCAATCCAACAAGCAACTGAATAAAAATCAAACAAAGCAAAATTTAAACACAACATTTTAACTATATGCCTACAAACTGCAAAAAGAAAAACTGATCAACACTATAACTGGTCATAGAATGAAACTATGTATGTAAAGTATAAACTAGGGTTATAACAAAAAAAAATTTTTTATGAAACCACTTGCAATCGAGGAAACTTTATGTGTAATTCAAGAATATAAATTGCATTTTTGATGTTTGAAAAAGTTCCCCCACTCACACAGGAAAAGAAAAATGAAAAAATATTTTTTTTTTCAAAAAAGGACATGTTTTTTTAGTTTTATCCAAAATACTAAAAGTAATAGCTTATCTAAGCAACATGAACATTATGCATTATGAACAAATAAGATGGAGAATATTAGTAATATGTACAAAATATACATGCAATGTTTAAAAGTTATTTTTTCCAAGAAACTTCAAATTCAAAAACTCAAATTTTCTTGATTCTTCATGAAGTTCCTCCATCAGTTTTACCGCACGTTTAGCAATTTGGTTAGATCTGGGAATATTAATGAATGACTCCTCGATTGACCAATGTGTCTTTAAACACTTAATTGCTTTCTTGCATTTTATCTTGATGAGTGAGGTTAATAGTTCATTAAAGGATGCTTCATTGTAGTGTTGCCCATGGAACCAAGCATTTGCCCATTCGTAGCAGATGAAGTCACATGCTGGAACGAGGGTGGTGCGCCACTCTGGCATCAGGAATAATGCTATAACAGCATATATTGCACATGAGTTCCATCTTGCTTGGTGTACATTTGGGAGTTTTTTCCAGTTTATTCGAGGTAAGCGTGAAGTTGTTTTGTAATGACAATACGCTTGACATAGTTCATATAAGAACTTGAAATCATCTCGCCATGCAGGGTTTTTGCCTGTATTAACATCATCTGTCGCATATAGGCGGTAATCATCCTGAAGAGAAACATAATTCTCTGTTAATTTATCAATGAAGGAATAATTGAGTTCTGGTTTGCTCGTTGGCTCTTGAATAATAAAATTCATGCCATGTTTCAGAAGGAGGTCAAGAACATGGTGCTGACAGCCAATATATTGTGGTTTCTGAAAGCTCTTGCTCAAAACATCATCTTGTATTAGCTTTACAATCCCATGCAGACAACCAGTATTTACTGCACAGATTATCATGCAAATATTTTCCCAAGCATTGTATTCATCAATTAGCTGATGTAGAATATAGAACTGCGGCCTTGTGAATGGCCGCAGCAGAACCACTCTCACATTTAAGAATACCAAGTTTGATTTCGGTAGTCATAATTTTCAGCAGAACTACTTGGTAGTCATATTTTTCAGCAGATCTACTTCTTTCCCATGCACTCTTTTACCATCAAACTGGAGACAATATGGATCTTTGCCCTTAAGTTTTTGAGCAATTTTGGTTTTCATTTTCTGTCCTTCAGAGATTACTCTTTTCCAGACACCCGCCTGACTTGGAACCGGCACATCGTGGCCTTGTTTAGCAATGGTTGGGAGAAAGTCATGTGCTTTTTGTGTAGAAATGTTGTTTTTCAATTCTAGTAAACCAGCTGCTGTAGTGCTGGCTCTTTGGTATTTCGGTTTGCATTCAGGAGATGACGTAGAAGAATCGGGTGAGAAAACAAAAGTTTCAGAATCTGAAGAATCTGAGACAGTTTTATGATTTTTGTGTGGGATGCAATTGAGAAGAGCTAGCTTGGGATTGAGTTTTTGATAGTCCGATTCATTTTCTTAGGTGGGTTGATTCCAGAGGAGCTTGTTTGACCATTGAATAACCAATCTTTCCTCCACTCTCAACTTGCCTCTGGTAGAGCTTTTTATCTTCTTTCTATTTTTTTACATTCTCCATTAACGTTGGTGACATCAAATAACTGAGAAAGTGTTGCAATAAATTTATCAGATGGTTTCTTTTTGTTTTTGTTAAATCAATCAGACTGTTGAGCTTCTTTCTTATGAGTGCGCTGGATAACAGTGGAAAGTCTAGAATTTCCTCCCAAAGCTTTTTTATATCTGTAATCATAATCTTGATTTGATCCAGTTTGCGTTTCTTGCTATCGAACAAAAAAGTGAAGTTTCCAAGAATTTGATGGTTTGTCGGAATCCGCGTAAGATTGGTTAGTTTTTCAACAAATGGAATCTTTGGAATTCTTTTATTTTTTGAAGAATAGGGTAGATTTTTTATCCAGATACACCTGTTTGATTCTATACTATTTCTGGAATATCTATAAGACATTTTATTGAAGTGACAAAATGTCTTTTCTGGATGACTTACAATCTTGCACTGAAAACAAAGTAATTAATCTACAATATTCCAAAATGTTATAAAATACTCCAGAATATATATATATATATTTTATGTTTGCACCTGAAACAGAAAATAAAATATATCAATAACAAAATAATTATTTTTACTAAACTTGCCCCATGTTGGAGCAAGTTTCCACTGTTTAAACTAGGATCAATAAAAATAAAAAAGTTAACTACCATCTGTAAATGTTTTTTTCTTATAAACAAATAGAAACAGACAGTTGACAGAAATGTGCTTAAAAGCAGCCTAGAACATTACATAAAAAGTCAGTGTGAAATTTAAATTGTTAAACAAATGAGGTAATTTAATGAGCCGGAAAACTTTTTAAAAACGTCACGTCATGGATAAATATAATTGATCGATTAATAATGGAATAATGGCTGTGTTTTTTGCTTTTTTTGAGAGCATAGATATAATATATACAGATCAGTGATTTAGAGGTTATAGTTATGTAAACAAATAGGCTCAAAGTAATCAAAAAGCATCTCTTATCCATCATGTGATCGTTGATCATTATCATGGTATTGTTTATTCGTGAAAATACCTCATATAGCAATATAAGAAAAAATAAAAATTGAAAGGTGGGGGAATTTTTTTCAATTTTAAAAAAAATTAAAGTTGCTACTGTCATCTGCATATAATTGTTCCTCAAATGTGATAGGTTTCAGTTTCATTACAAAAAAAATGAAAATAGTTATTACCCTAGTATACAGTCATAGCATGAGATTATGTATTTAAAAAATGATAAAGTATAACCAGACAACAAAATTTTGAGTCTGAATAAAAAAATTAGTGAGACAAATTACATTTAAGGTACTAAACTTTTTTATGATTTAATAAATTATTATAATTATTATAATTATAATACAATTATAAACACAAAATTATTTATTTCTACTTTAAATCTATTTTTGTGTTAAAAACTTATAGACAAAAAATATACTTGTTAAACAATTAATTAAAGCATGAACAAAATAAATAATAAATTAGAGATTTCAAAAACAATTTAAATAAAAAATTTAAAAGTTAATTACTAATTATTTATATACAAAAAACCTTTTTAATGGCAATAAAACTATTTTTTGCATGGACCGAGAGTGTGGACTAAGAAAACCTGTTAGTACCACAAACATAGGGTGTAGATTAAACATTTAAATTGCTTAAAAAAAGATTACATATTTTTTTATGCTACAAATAAAATAATTTCAAACTTTAACCCGCAGAATCACCAGCAAATACTATTTTCTCCCCAGTGCTTCCAAGCTTGCTTAGATTCTCGAGAGCCCAAGCATAAGCAAAGTAGATTTCATTCAATGCCTGTGGAAAAGGTGCTCCTGGAGATAATGAATAGTCTATAGAAAGTATAGGAATATTAAGAGTCTTTGCCCAATAACGAAGGTAAATCTAAAAGTTAAAAATTGTAATTTTTTTATATCACAAAAGTCATTAACAAGTAATGTCTTTTATGAATTAAAAAAAAAAAAAAGAAGTTTAATAAAATAATAATAAATGAATAAAAACATCAACAGAGAATAGAGACAAGTGATTTTTTTATTAAAAATTACATCAATATGAAATATGTTCAAAGTTATAAAAAAATCTAAAATACGCATTTAGTAAACATTTTTATTTTTCATTTAAATATAATCACCTACTAAAGTCAAAAAGAAGTTTTTTTTCACTATTTTTTTCAATTGTTGTTATAGCATTCTCTCTCCCCTTTCTCTTCCTTTTCCGAAACACAACACAAACATACTTTTATGAACCTTTTTAAAACTATTTTCTCTAATTTCATTTCATTGAATAATATTCAAACTTTTAAAGAATGAACTAAATGTTAAAAATGAAAAGAAGGTTTTTAAATTTAATAGGTTTTTTAAAATATTCAAAAGGCAAATGCTGTCAAAGTGAGAGTAGAATCACACTAGCTAGATTGAATGCTGTCAAAGTGAGAGTCACACTTGCTAGATCCAATAACAGTTTAACTACTACTTCTACTACTAAATATAGTTAAAACAGTAAATTCATTTTTTTTTTTTTAATTTATTTATGATGAATGACAACTTTATAAAAAAAACAATTTACTTACATCAATTTTTTAGTTTAAAACAAGTTTGTAGTAAAAACATATAAATTTTAAAATATGCATAAAATTGATTTGATTTCATTTGGCTTTGAACTTAAATTAGGGACATTAACATTAAATAATAATTATTATTATATTTACTTTTGTAAAACTTAGGAGCTCTATAACAGGTATGTTGTATGGACCCCAAGGTTTAAAGAAGTCTAGACAAAAAATTACTTAAGATGAAGAAGGCTGAAGTGATACAAATGTCAAGCAATTGATCAACCTGTTTGTTGACTTTATCAGGCAGGATGTGATTAGAAAAATCAAGTAATGAGATTGATAAAAAGTTCTTAGCAAACAATTCAGCTTTATCTTTAGGAGAGGAAACAAAATCTGAATCATGCAAGCGATGTAGAATAACAGATTTTCCCTTTTTATAGACACTGTTAAAAATTCAACAGAAGTCTTGGGAGTTGTTAACTTGAAAATAACGATCTTTGACGTTAGACAAAACCTTTCAACAATGGCTTCTAGCAGTAGTAAACAGACAACTATATTCTGGAGAATTAATTTAGTGATAGATACTGAAGTTATCGTAGATCATCCAGGTCATATTAAAAAAAAAAATTATAGAAAAAAGCAAGACATAAGTCGAGTAGAGAAGGTAAATGATTTGGATTGTCTGCAAAGCAAGTTGGAAATTTAAATATTGGAGTTAGAGATTGAAAAAGATAGAAGTTGTCTTAACAACTTGTCTTTATAATTTGTCTTCACTCAAGTCCTGAGTGACTGACACTAAAGTCAAGCCATTCAGTGTGATAAGAATTAAAGTCATCACACTGAATGGCTAAAGATGAGATAGTACTCATTACAATATTTAATAGTCTAAGCAACTGCCTCATTACTATTGAAAAATCCTAAACCATAAAAAAGGGCTACAAATGTGGCCTTAAAAATGCACCAAAAGTATGAGCAACACTGTTAGTACTCTGATCTTTTACAGGTGTTGATGGAATCTCTCTGTTTTCTCTCTCAGAACTAACAGAGAGTTCGGGAAACCTGACTACGGGGAGCCAGCCTCAAAACCATAAACAGAGTTCGGGAAACCTGATCTGAGTTTGAGAGCTGTACCCTCATTATGAGATAACAGAATGAGTTGTCTAATCATAAAAACAGAGACACAAGCAAAACCATGCATGAGTCAAGAAGATCCAGCATTCAATATTTTAAACTGGAAACAATGTATTATAAATACATTAATTCCAGCCTAATAGATGAAGAAGGAGTGTGAGGCTGGTCAACAGATAGAATCTGTTTACCCTTTAAGTCTTTGCCTGGAAAGCCATTTAAAAGACAGTAGCCAGATGCATTTAAGGTCTGTCAAGATGGATATTTTTATTGAGACACACCATCTCTAGCCTTTACTCAACCAAGAGATCTATAGCAGGGGGGGGGGGGTGTTTAGTCAAAGTTAACATCTCCTAGCTTTTGCCTAAAAAAGTGCATCATAGAAGGCAGCAGGACATGAAGCAAGTTGTACTGGGCTACATGTTACCAGTGCCAGGATACCTGACCTGACAATGAAGCTCAACCTAATAGAAAATTTTTTTTTAAATGCAGCTTAAAAAAAAAAAGTTTTTAAAATATGAAAAGAGTACAGTTTATTTTATTTTATTTGAGATGTGCCAATTCCATTGTGAAAAATTCGGTAAACCCCAATGCTGCAGCCTAATTTCAGACAATTAACTTTACATATTAGCTTTATTGTTTTCGAACTTAATGAAATAAAAATATTACATCACACTCAGAATAAAAACAAAATTTTAAAAAAATTAATAAAACAATAAATAATTAAAAATAAAATAATAATATTACACTCAGAATAAAAAACTATATCAGAATATAAACTATAAATTAAACAATATTTTTAAAACATTCAAAATTAGGTAATAATTAAAAATTAAGGAAGATTAAATTGGCAAATTATTTTCAATTATTTTTTATTTTCAGTATTTTTGAATAATTTCAAAAAGATACATTAAAAAGGTTTTAATTTAATTACAAAGTTAACTCAAACAAAAATATTATTTAATAAAACATAAAAATTTGAACTTAATGTTTTGATAGCTCTAACCTAACCGAAAGTCTGATTTTACATTATTATATTTCTCAATACTTTCAGTTCTGTCTTTACCCAAAGCCAACAGGAACTGTTGTCCATGGACAAATAATATTTTTGTGGTCAATGGCCGAAGCAAAAATCAGCAAAATAAAACTTATAAATAAAAAGGAAACAAATTCAAAAATAAGAGAGTTTACAAAACATGACTCTATCAACTTGCTGTACTCTTGAATAAATTCAAAAGTGGTAGGGACTGAACTTGGAACCTCACTTATGAACCAAGCCCTCTACCACTACACCATTACTGCATGGTAGACTTAAAATAGTGGCAGGTAGACTTAAAATAGTGGCCAAAAATGCACTAAAGTACTTTTTGAAAGCTGAATACATCTGTAAATAAGTTCAAATTTAGTTTATAGTAAATTAATTCTTTTTTTTCAATTGATTTTCAGTCCTTTATTTAATTGAGACTTAAATACTTCATATAAAAAAAATCATTTGTTTTTGACCATGGCTTTACCATGCGTTTGACCATGGCTTTACCATGCGTTTTTCTTAATCATTTTATTAGTAAAAAATATTTTTAAAACCTGTTACACTAGCAAGGTAACATTTTCGAAAATCTCTATGAAACTTTTATTCTTCACCCTAAACAATGTGAAACACCGTGAACTATGCGAGAACAAAGGTTATTGTAGTTTATTCTATTTGTATATGTAGGATGTTTGAAGTTATGCATGTAGGGTG
Organism: Hydra vulgaris; assembly: GCF_022113875.1. NCBI lineage: Eukaryota > Metazoa > Cnidaria > Hydrozoa > Anthoathecata > Hydridae > Hydra > Hydra vulgaris. Next base: position 65,270,499 of record NC_061159.1, on the reverse strand, counting down.
TATGCATTTAGGGTGTGTAAAGCTTACAGTTTTCACAAAGTGAGTAATGAAAGAATTTATTATAGCATTAAATATTATTTTATTTAATGCTATAATAAATTTTTTTAATTGCTTCTAGAAGTTTCTAGAAGATTGATAAAATAAATACTTTTAATATGCATTATACTATTGTTGATTTTGAACTTAGATGCACTTAAAGTAAATACAGTAAAGAACTCATATAAGAAATTAATGTAATAGAAACATTTAAATAATACCTACAAATTAAGTGTTATATTATTGTAAAGATAAAATTGGATCAATTAACTGAGCAGAAGAAGCATCAAGGATAAGTATAAAAAGTTCTTGAGCCACAACTAAAGATTAAAGTAGGCCACTTTAACCATTTCACTTTTAACAGCAAACCATCGTAAAAAATTAAAGCAAAGTTATTAGTCCCATGTAACCATAGTTACTGGCAAATGACAATAGAACTGTTTGTTTCTTTCATGTTACTGGCAAATGACAACAGGATTGTTTGTTTTTTTATGTTACTGGCAAATGACAACAGGATTGTTTCTTTTATTCATACTACTAAGAAAGTAATCCACTTTAAAAAACATTTGTTTTGTTATTGTTTGGTTACTATTTATTTATTAATTAAACATTTGTTTTGTTAGGTTATTGTTTAGTAATAGTTGCAATATAAAAATCTCATTTTTTAAGCTTGTGAATAATAAAATGTAAATTTGAGTTAAAAAAAAAAAGAAAACGTAAAAAAAAAAAAAAAAATTAGCAAAAATAAATTTGGTTGCAAGACCTTAACTTTTTTATTCCTTTGAAATTAACTTTGAAAAACCTGAAACTAATTGATTATTAGATGGATAAAAAATTTTAAACTTGTCTATTTTCCACATAAAACATTAAATTTCAAGTTTCCCAATGATTAATGCAAAAATAAAAACTGAAACATTAATTTAAATTTAAGACTTTAATTTCAATTTGTAAGAGTGATAAAAAAGGTAAATCTTGAAATCAGAAAACAGAAAACTTTGTATTAAGTAATATTTAAAAATACAACTTTTTGGTAAACAGCTGAATTTTACTAACTTTTTATTTTTGTAAACAACATAAAAAAAAAAATTTATACGCAAAAAAATCACTTCATTAATTTATGCTTAATAAAAAAACCTAATATAATAACAATGAGTTCATATTAGACTCTTTTAATATTTGTCTATAATATATAGACAACTATTAAACAAGCACTTGAAGGGTTCTTGTTGTCGATTGTAAAGTTTTTTCGAATGCTTATATTATCATATTTTAAATGTGAAAACTCATTACAAATAAAAATGTTTACCTCATGAGATTTTGAAGATTGAGCAACAAAGCCACCACCATGTGCATGAAACATCAGATAACGTGAAGGTGGCGCAGGCTTAGCACCAAGCATTGATTTACTATTATTTACTTCATGAACCTGATGATAAAAGATGTTGAAAATGAAAAGCAAGCAATTTTAAAACTTTTAAAACTTTCTTCTGAAAATAATCTTACAACAACCAAAAGAAAAATGCTGTCTAACTATTTGCTTTATTATAGATGGTTAAAAAGTTTTTACTTTTATACTCACCTCTCACCTATCACCTCTCACCTCTCACCTATCACCTCTCACCTCTCACCTCTCACCTATCATCTTAAAAAATACGAGAGCTGAGAGCAAGAATAAAAAGCTTTAACTTTTATTACAAGAAATAGAAGCACAACAATTAAATCATAAGGTAAATAAGGAAGAAAAAAGAAATGAAATAAGAAAGAAACACAGAAAAAACTTACAAACTAGACACGAAGAATTAAAAAAATATGATAGAATGTGTAGCAGATTATCAAAGAAAAAAAAACCATTTATATAATAATGATAAATCAATAAAAAAACTAAAAGTTTTTTTTCAACTTAAGACATTAACTTCTTACTAAAGAATAAATGTTTTAGTAATTAATGAAAACTAATCACTAAGTTCATGCAATTATTTTCCTAATTTAAAATACCTGTCCTTCTCTCCATACATAAGACAACAAACGTGCCCGCACATTAACAACCTTTCCATTTAAAGAGGGAAGAACAATTTCAATTGTCTTATTATCAAGCGTTTTAATATTAATAGGATCATTAGGAATTGAAAGCTCTGTATTGACAGCCATTGCTGGGCAAAGTAGTAACGGTGCATGCTAAAATAAAAAATATAATTTTTGCTAAGTAACAGTGAAAAAAAAAATTAGTTATGGTACATATTAAAACAAAAAGTAAACTGTTGTGTAACTCTGATTTCTTGGTTTTACTGTAAAAGTAAAGAAATAGTATAATTTTTAATGATTATTAAACTAAAAATATTAATTTTTTTTATTTTCACTCTGGCTGTAAAGAATTGTAAAAAAAAACATGACGTTTCTGAAAAATTATAAAACATAATATTTAATAAACATTATTATTATTAAAAACTAAATTGTTTAATAAAATGAAAGTAATGTTTATAAATTTCAAAAAACACATATTAGCAAATCCTTTTTCTGCGACAACATTATACAAACCTCTTCCCTCAACAGTGTCAGTTAATGTTAGGCTATTATTTTGAAGGCCTGTAATGTCAACCCTTAATGTAAAGCTATTATTTAAAAGAACATTTTTACTTACTTGAACACCATAGTTTTCAGTAAGTGACCAAAATGCTTTACAAAATGAAACATTTGATTTTTGTGTCAACTCAGTGATACGTTTTGCCCGAAGTTCAGGATTTATATAATATTTTCCACTGTGTATAACAGATGATAGAGCCCGAGACAAAGAATGGTCGTGTCTACTGTAGCCATCAGAATATGCTGCCATAACTACTCCAACAAATCTCAAAGGCTTTTTTAATGATTCAACATACTAAAACGTATTAAATATATCTAAAAAGCTTTCAGATTAATAAAAAATATCAAAAATTAATTATTTTAGAAATCAGTTCAGTGAATACAAATTAACTAAAAAACAACTAAAAGCTAATTTACTGACAAATAAAAGTATGTGGGGTTGGTAATTGCTTGCTCATTGTTAAACCACCATGACTAAACAATATAAAATTTTGCTTTGTTGTTCTGATGAATTTAAAACAATAACTAACTTTTATTTTGAAATAACTTTTTATTTTGATGAAATCAAAACATGGTTGCAACCAGTTATACTTTCATACCTTTATTCATTCAGTTTTAACTACTCTTGAGTCCCTAATAAATAAAAAAAGGAGGGGGGATGTTTACTAATTTTCAGAAAACTTTTTCACCCACCCCAAACTTATTTAGACCCTCTTTCCGTTTATTAATTTTTTTGATAAAGAAATGCAAATTTTGCATTTCTTTATCAAAATAGCAGATGCTAATTTTGCAATGGATTTGATATAAAGTTTCCAAGAAAGATCAGAAGTAAGAGTTAATCCTAGAAGATGAAGTGTAGACGACTCATCGAGCACATTAAATTGAGCTTATCAATATCATGCTAAAATTATATAGCCATGGTAGGAAATATGAATGCGCTTATTTATTGTATTGGTACAATGGACAAATTAGGAGAATTTAGAACCTTCGGTAGTTTATTCATCAGTATCAGCAATTTGTTGACACAGGAAAACCACACAAGTTGATGCAGAACTTTTTAAATGTCATCAATCCATGTTTTTTTGATGAGAACCTGGACAGCTTGGTATTGGATGTTATACCTCCACCAGAGCTGCATGTCATGAGCATATTATCACACAGGTGTCAAGAGTGCTGTTTTCAAATAACTTTAACTAAGTTCTTAGAAGAAAAAACTGTTACTCAGAATGGCTACAATGGTGGAGAACTATATGGACCTAATAGTTGAACGCACTAAGGTCATTAGATAAGATGATAAGTGTAGCGCCGATGAAATACCAAAAGTGTATTAACACACTAAGAAAATATAAAGCAGGTACATTTTATCAAATAAAACATTATTAAAATACTTGAAGATATTAATAAGTTGTATTATTTTATTTGTAGTGACTGAGAGTTGTTTTGGAATGACATTAGATTTGTCTTATGGTTATAAAATTAAAGCTTTTATCAATTCCATGGACTACATGAACAACTATGTTGAAGAAAGGTTTAACATCACTCGGATGTCACTCGGATGGAAGTACCATATCATCAAATATCACTTGAAAGATTATTATCTTTTGGTCTGACATCAGAACAAACCTTAGAAGCTGTTCACAAGTACATTAATAAGACTATCGAGAAATTTAGTGTCTTGGAAAGCAATCCTTCTCATGGAATAATTTAAATGAAAAGAATGTTTGAAACATACAGCTCAATGAGAGTATAAAGGTTATGAATTGGATATCAGTTGGTTAAGATTAGAACTTGTATATATATAAACTACTATAATTTCTTCATAAATGTTCTTTTAATCTCTTTTTTTTTTCACTATTTTTTAAATTTATGTTTGAGATATGAGATGTTTTAATGAGACAACTATGATAGTATATTTTTAAACTATTAAAAATATTTGCAGCTTGTTGTTTGGATTTAAATTCATAAGAAATATATTTTTCTTGGCATTTTAAATTTAATATCAAAATTTTATTAAAAAATTTTATAAAAATAATACATGAATTAAGGGTTGGCGGAAGGAAACAATAGGGGGAAAGGTGCTAAAAATATTTTTCTAATTTTATAAACTAATTTTAATTGCTTCAATATTTTCTTAACCCTATAGGATAAAGAGTTGTTAAATGGTAATACATCTGTTAACATATAATTGTTATTATCTAAAAATAATATTAATTTTGCAGTGGCTTTTTGTTAATTTTACCTCAATTGCTACTATCAAGATAAAAAATTTTGAAATAACAGACTTTAAGGTTGATGGGATGGGGGAGGTGTAATACCAAAGCCCCATACATTTTATAAAGTAAGGGGCATGCAGCCCCCTAAGCTCCACCTGTTCTGCCAGTTCTACATTTATACATTATCATTATTATTTATATAAAAAAAAAAGATTCGTATTGTTTAGGCACAAAATTTTTTTTTATACAGAAAAGTTGAGGTTGAAGTAGTCACTGAAAAATTTTTATAGTATAAAGAGACAGATGGAGTAAAACAAGCAACTTTGCTGAATGACAAATGCCAAACGAGAATGTGTTTTGATTTACTGAACACTGGATGATTGCTCATTTGAGCAGCAATTATGATAGTACATGATAGTATGATAGTATGTATTTGTACAAAAGAGATGCAACCTTAGGACGATGGTAGAGGGGCTCAAGTTGGCAGATAAAAAAGGTCCATCTATATTTACAATATTCTTTCAAACCTTGTCGGAGAGTTAGAGGATTTTTATTCATCAATATAGCAAAGTCAACAATATAGTAATAGTTGTTTGCAGTAAATAACTGATTTTTTTCGGAGTTAAATCCACAGCTCCAAGATGTAACAACCTTGGTTATATTTAAACCCCAGTAATTTACTGCTATCAATCTATCATTCACAAGTCACTAATTAAATACAAACCCAGTTCTACTAATGTTGGTTGTAATTTGAAATTAAAATTTAAGGATTTTTTTATAAAAATAGTGTTTGTAAAAATTGTAGATTATGATTATGAAATTGACTGAGGTTCTTAGCCAATGTTATCTTCAACCTCATTCTTTGTATAACCAAAATAATAATAACCATAAGTGATATCTAAACAATAACTATAAGTGATATCTAAACAGACAAAGAGGAGCTGCAGCTGAGAGATATATGTTTATTGCAATCTATATCTTTTTAATTAGTAATAATAAAAAAATATTATAAAAAATACTAATGTTTATATAATAACATCAATCATTTAAAAAGATTAAAATTAATATATATATATATATATATATATATATATATATATATATATATATATATATATATATATATATATATATATGTATATATATACATATATAAATATAAAGTTTCCACCTATTAGACATGATAACTTTTTATTCAGCAAAGAAATAAGTATAACCTCAACTAAATTATATCGGTTAACCATTCAAGAAGTATTGTATAAAAAGATTTTACAAAATAATAAATAAAAAATAAAATACAGCATTTTAAAATAAACAATTTTTTTTGGCGCTAAAATGGACAAATAAAATAATGTCTGTTTTAGCGCTAAAAAATTTTTTATCCACCCTGCACTCCAACCTCAATTTGTTATAAAATCAGTATTAAAGTAAAATTTTAAAAATATAAATTAGATTTTGTATTATTTTTTCTATATATGACTTTTTCATATTTTTTATTTTTGTTATATTATTAACAAAAAATGAGAGTTGCAAAGGAAATTAGATCGCTAATTGTTAGACTATGGAAGGAGGGAAAATCATAGAGAAAAATAGGAGAAATAGTAAATAAATTACAGGCAACTGTGCAGTCAATTATCAAGAAATACCAAACAACCAAAAAAATTGCTGATAAGCCACGAACAGGACGTCCAAATAAAATTCAAGTATTGCATAGACGAGCTACATTGAAAACAATCATCCAAAATCCTATAATAAGTGCATCGAAACAGGCTGGAATATTGCAAAATGATTACAAATTAAAAGTGGACCCTGAAACTGCTTGAATATATGCTTTGCAAACTTTGCAAAACTTAATATTAATGAACCACAAACATTCTGGGAGACGGTCATTTCAGGTCATTGTAAACGCTATTATAATTTAATAGCATTTACAAATCCTTAGTGTAAATATGTCGTTAATTTTTTTTTACTTTTGTTTGTATATAATTATCCCAAGGGGATAATTATACAATTTTTGTTTGTATATAATTATCCCAAGGGGATTATATACAAACTATATACTTTTAAAAAATGTATATGAAAAAGATCAGAGTTCTTAAAAAGTAAAGATTGTTGTCGTTTTGCAAGCTATTTCGGCAATATGTCATCCATGGCAAAAATGATCGGAAAATTTGATGAGTCTGGCAATGTTGTTGTGTGGCTGAAAAAAGTCAAGCTGGTCGGAGAGCTTCAAAAGATGGGCGACCTGTCAATAATAATTACGTTGTTTCTGGAAGGAGATGCATTTGCTTTGTATGAACAACTTAGCAAAAACGAGAAAGCCTCCGCCGTGGATATCGAAAAAGTTTTATTAGATGCATTTGCCTTGATCTTTTTGAAGCCTACGAGCTGTTTAGGGATCGCAGATAGAACGAAGGCTAATCCGTTGATGTATATATGGCCAGTTTGCGTCAACTTATGCAGCTGGCCAAAGTTGAAAACATAGAATTGTTGCAACGAGTTTTTATAACTGGATTGCTTGGTGAAATTTCAAAGCAGCTACAATCGCAAGTCAAAATATTCGGGATCAACTTGAATGATGTATTGAACCACTTAAGAGTATTTTTGTCAAAAGTAACAAAAGAAGAATGTCTTTCAACAACAATTTCTGGAAATCATAAAAACAATAATAGAAAATTTGCTTCACGATTCAGCTGTTACACTTGCAGCAAGCCTGGGCATGTTTTTCGAAGCTGTTTTGCAAAGAAAGAAACTATTACTGAGGGAATACAATGTTTTCGATGTGGAAAAACTGGACACATTGCAAGATTTTGCTCCTTGCAACAGGGAAACGCAAGTGGGAAACCTACAGCGCCAGCTTTTTCACTCAACAACTAGTTGATAGTGGATGTACTCAAACCATCATTTTGGCGTTAATCGAACAATGTTTACAGTACAACAAAGAATCCTGCAAGTGTCGAGAAAAGACGTTAAAGACTGTGTGCGCAAATGTTGTCAATGAAGTTCAATAGATCCAGCACTAATAAAATGGGAACATGGAGTGCTAGATGTACCAGATACATAGTATCGTATTGCATGTGACGTAACTCACTATAAAGGGTCACCTTACCTAACAATGATTGACTGTGGACCAAGTTGATTTGCAGTATGGAGAAAGATGCTATACGAAGATGCAAAGAGTATATTAATTCAATTGAATTCCATATTTAGAGAGCATGGCCCGCCACACAAAATATTGATGGACAATGGAGCTGTGTTTAGATAAAATGAGTTGTCAAACATGTGTGCAAAATGGAGTGTACAAAAGATGTATAGATGTGCATATAGACCATCAGGAAATGGAATCGTGGAGCGTAACCGCCACACAGTATAACGCACATCTGCGAGGGCACAAAAATGTCCGTTACAAGCGGTATTTTGGTATAATGCAACACCAATGATTGGAACGCAAGAAGACTCTACACCTGCTTCTCTAAAAAATAAGTACATTTAGGGTCTACCTATTCACAAAACAGAAAGTCACGCAAGACCAAAAAAGGACTCGGTAACCTACAGAATTGGAGAACAAGTTTATATTCGTTCTGTTGATGCAAAGTGTACGTCGATTTGGAAGATTGGTAATGTGACCAATATACTCTCAAAAACAAATATTGAAATTGATGGTGTACCACGACATGTAAGAGATGTGAGAATGATTCCTGAATCATATGGTGAGAAAGTTTCAAGAATGAATAGTGTTGAAGAAAATGAAAGTGAGGAAAGTGAGTTCAAGGATTTACATATTGCAAGAGACATGGAAGTTAAAGAGTCAGTTGATGAAGAGTCAGTTGCTGACGAAGAAAATGAGGGTATTGAAGTCATGGATAATTTATTACTGTTGCTCAGACGTTCGACTAGAGAATGGAGAAGGCCGACATATTTAAATGACTATTTGCCTTAAGAACTTAGTTCTTGGGGAGATGTTAATAGCTAATTTGTAAACGCTATTATAATTTAATAGCGTTTACAAATCCTTAGTGTAAATATGTTGTAATTTCCTTTTTACTTTTGTTTGTATATAATTATCCAAAGGGAGCTTTTGAAAAATGTATAAAAATTGTAAATAGTATGAAAACGATTCTTAAAAAGTAAAGATAGTTGTCGTTTTACAAAAATATGAATCAAAATTTAAACATTTTAAAAAATAATCTAAAAGAAAGTGCCCACAAATTGAGACTTACTAGGTCATTTATTTCTCAGCAAGATAACAATCTAAAACATACAGATCCAAAACATGTCAAGGAATGGCTTACATTTAAAATAGCTAAGCAACTTCATACACCACCACAATCTCCAGATTTGAATCCTATCGAACATCTGTGGGATGAATTAGGTAGAAGAATTAGTAGATACGATGTAAGGAATAAATAACAATTACAATTAGTAATTATGAAAGAGTGGGGCTTAATCACTCCAGAAATTACCAAAACGTTCGCTGGTTCTATGAAAAACAGACTACACAAAGTAATAAAAGTTCATGGTGGAAACACAAGTTGATAAAACACTAACAAATTGAGTTTGGATAACAATTTTATTTGATTTTTGTAAGAGGATGAAAACGTTCCGAAATGCTGTATTTTGTTACTCATTACTTTAAAAAAATTTTTTATTTAAATGTTTAAATGATATAATTTAGTTTATATCATGCTAACATCTTTGCTGAATAAAAATTTATTACATTTTTTAAAATGTACAATATAGGTGGATGAAAACCTTTTTGATACAGTGTATATTTTATACATACATATATATATATATATATATATATATATATATATATATATATATATATATATATATATATATATATATATATATATATATATATATATATATATATATATATATATATATATATATATATATATATATATATATATATATACAGTGTCAAAAAGGTTTTCATCCACCTATATCGTACATTTGTAAAAATGAATAAATTTTTATTCAGCAAAGATGTTAGCATGATATAAACTAAATTATATCATTTAAACATTTAAATAAAAAAAATTTTTAAAGTAATGACTAACAAAATACAGCATTTCGGAAAGTTTTGCATGTTAGCCAGAAAGTTTTTCCCATAAACTATTGTTTTAAAGAGCGCGTTAATAAGCCTGACCAGAAAATGTTAAAAAACTTCATAATTTTTTTTTTTTTTTTAAATGATAGACTGCCTGCCCAAACCAAACCCTCAGTCGATGTATCAGTAATTCCATGCGAGTCAGGCTATTTGTCAGTTGATGTAGCAGCACTCCCTTGCAAGTCAGGCTATTTGTCAGTTGATGTAGCAGCACTCATATATAAATTTTAATACTAAATAATACTAAAAAATTTTAAGCAGAAAGCCTTTTTTATCAATTATTTATAGTTTAATTTTAATATATTTTTAGTTCTTTTAAAGCATTTAATTTAAATAAGTTAACATTCTTATTCAATTGTTATTATTTATTTGATATTATTTTGGGATCAGCCTGGATACTTTCACAAATTTTTAAAGGCAATTTATTAAAATACTGCTACATTTTTTAAAATTATTTACTTTTTTTTTTATTTCTTACAATTTTTTACAAAATTAAAATATAGATACAAATACTTTAACAAGTATTTCAAAGAACTTTTAAGTAAAACAAAAACAAACAAACAGGGTTAACAGCTGAATTTTGTGACAATAGTTTTTCATTAAATAAACTTTACCATATTTATTTATTTGTGCATTTTTTAAATATTTACCATATTTATTTTTTGTGCAAAACTAAAAACTTATTTGTTTTTTATTATTTGATGCATAGTTTAAAATTTTTAATGCTATTTAATGTTGTAAAAATATGACATTATTCTAAAAATTTTCATTAACCATATAAATACCTTGTAAAAATATGCGTATTTGCAGCAAAAATTACAAACCTGAAACCCAAAACTTCGTCCATAAAAGCATTCACGATTTATTTTCTCAAAATCAGCCATTACATTTTCATCAATTTTTTCTTCTTTTGGAAATAAGCAACCAGAATTACTTTCTTCTAATAGAATAATAGCAAATTGAACAATTGACAAAAGACGCATTAATACTTGAGAGTATGAATTAAGTTCCATATATGTGTGGTATGAGCGGAAAAAAAACTTTTCACGTTCATTTTTTATTTGTTCATTTAGCTCTAACACTTTACTTAAACATGACTCCACAACATTTGCAATACTTCGGTACCCATTCCCTAGGACAAAGTAACATTAACATAGATTTGGTGAAATAAAAAAAAATATGCAATAGATTATAAAAAATGGTACCTTTGCAAGAAGGACTAATATCAAATTTATCACAAGAACGTGTAATAACTTCTAAAGATATTTGTAGAGGATTCAAGACATTGAGAATTCTGTCAAAAGATTCACAAAATTCTACATTTCGATTACTTGTTTTTCCACAAAAGAAATCTGCGTTATCGGTTGCAATTACGTTAATATTATTAAATAAAGAGATAAAACGGGAGTTATCACTGCCACCTGCAAAAAAAAAAAAAAAAAAAAATTCTCATTTTGATAATTACTAAAAAGTAATTGTTCAAATATTTTTAAAATGAAGTCTCAATTTAATATATAATCGTCTAAAGAATAAATACTATTAATAAAAATACTTGGTTCTCAAAATATAACTTCTGCAGTAAAGTAAAAGCAAATACCTTTTCTTTACTTATACTATAAGGTACTTATATTATAAGTTATTATTATTTCTATAAGTTATAGAAATAATTAACTCTACCTACACGTTAAAATACTATACCTGACGAATAATTCATTTTTGAAACCTTGGAGACCAGCTTAATTTTTTTAAATGAGGAACAATATGCATTTGATAAAAATCCTCTATATTGAAATAACGCTACTAAATTATTTTTCGTCATAAGTCTAATTATTTTTGCAGGTTACCATGTTTGTTTATTGTCTTAAAATGAAAGCGGATTACTTAAATTTATCGGAACAGAAAAGTATTTTAAAAGCTGTTTTGTAACATAAGCTTGGTTTTTAATTGTTGCAAGTTTGTCGTACAACAGTTGCTCATTAACTGTTGTACGACATTCCTGTTCTAATAAAATGTACGACATTCCTATACATTCAAAAAAATTTTGTAAGACGATAAAGGTTGCGGAAATATAAACAAATCAATTTCTGCCGCACTTGTTGTAAAACAAAATTGCACAACTCTCAACATAGTTATGGCAAGTTAGAAAAATTTAAATCGAAATTTTTTTACAAAAATCTTAACTTTGACAACTTATAAATTATGTTTTAAATGTAATGAAATACTTGAAAATTTATATTTGTTTAATACAACTACTTCTGCTTGTGTATTGAAAAAATTCTTTAAATTTTTGTTTGTTTGTTTGTTTAGGGTAGGTTAAATCGATTTGATTCAAACTGTTTTAAATAAAATTAAAAAACCGTTTTTAGTTTGGACACGATCATAGATCAAAAGAGCTAAAGCCTTTACAATAATTTTAAACCATTTGACCATTTAAACTGTTTATCAAGTGAAAAACATTTTAACTTTGAGTGAAATATAAAAAAAATGTTTTTTAAGTAATTTATGGGTTTAAACTTCAACTATATAAACTGAGTTAAACTGAATGTTTAGCTAAGTTGGTATGATCGAAGTTTAAACCCATAAATTATTTAAAAACCTTTTTTTTTTTTATTTTACTCAAAGTAAAAATGCTTTTCACTTAATAAGTAAAAGTAATTAAGAAAATCTATGTCATTAATAATTCTTGATAAATACTCAATTTTTTTATTGTCTTTGCAATAGTTAAAGTAATTTCAGCACCGAGCAAGTTCTCATTTAAAATAGCATTAAATAACTTGAGATTCTACAGATCTGGAAATAAAGCTAAAATTAGGATTCCACAAAATTACATTATATTAAAATTAGGATTCCACAAAATTACATTATATTAAATTATATAACAGAACATCTTGATAAGCATATTACATTAAGTTGTAAAAGATTACTTGTAGTTCACAGCAAGATTGGCGTTTACTCTTTAAACAGTCCAATCGTTTATCTTGCAGACCAGATATTTTACGAAAATTTTACAGATTGTTTAAACTAATAGTCGTCTGAGGGCTATTTCTTGAAAAGCGCTTTAATTACAATTAGCTGTTGTAGAATATTTCTATTTGGAAAAAGTTGCATAAGACGAGCAGGTTCCTAAGATGGTTTAACCTCTTTTACGGAATGGCTAGTGAAATAGTATTTTTTTGCGATTTTTTTTGGTTAAGTATAGTTGCAATTTTTTTAAGTTCATACAACTTCGACGGTGTTTTTTATTTTAACTATTTGGTTGTATAGTTCATATACTTTCATTGTTTTATTGTTAAAAAAAATTTACGATCCTTAAACACAATAGTTACGTCAGAACAAGATCAGAGGTAAGACTTATTCTCGAAAAATGCAAAAAATAATTCATTGCTAACATGCTCAACTTATGCAACTTTTCCCTAATATTGGCATACAAGCTTTATGCTTTTAAGGAATTTTTTGTTATTTTTTTTTTATATTATTTTTTTTCACAATTCTGTATTCGTTTTAAATGAACTCAAAAACTAAGCAAACATTTTGTCGACTTGCAAAAGTTTTTTGCTAATTGTTTTTAAAAATTAGAAACTTTAGATAGATAGGATTTCCGAATTTCGACCAATAGGTCACCTCACTGACTCAGCATATAAGTAGTACTTCCTAGTCGTGGCTTAATAACAGACGGTACAGAGTGTTGAGTATTTATTTGAACGTTTGGTAATGATTATTTATAGCTCAGTTTTTGCTGTGTCAGCAATATTATCGGATATGTAAGAGTGTTTTTTACTATCAAACAAGTAGTTAAAGTAAATCGTTTATTGAAGTGGAGGATTGTAGGTTGTGAATAGATTTATTAAAGTGGAGGATTGTGGGTTGTGAATAGATTTATTAAAGTGGAGGATTGTGGGTTGTGAATAAATTTATCGAAGTGGAGGATTGCGGATTGTTAATAAATTTAATTTCTATTCTGCGCATTTAATTTTTTTAGCAGTGATTTTGCAATAAGAATATTTAGATTAAAACTTTTTTTTCTTTTAGCCATCATCCATCCGCCAAAATTTTTGAGGTTTTTTGTAAAAACAAAACTGATTACGACTATTGTCGAATATCAGTTTTGTTTTTCCATTCATAATGTGTTTGTTTTTCCATTCATAATGCATTGTTTTTTTATCCATAAGACACATATATATAATTTTGATAAATTGGTTGTTTTTTTTGTTTGTTTTTTATGTTATTCACCTCGAGAAGGTCACTTCAGTTGAGGAGTCTACTTTATAGTGGTTACAACACTCTCTGAACTCTTTAACTACGAAACACGAACCTTTCAGAACAAGTTGCTACATATAAAATAAACCAAAAGGAGTTATTAACTAATTTTGGGTTAGATAAAAATTATGAACTTGTGTAAAACTCTTACTAATTAAAACTTCAATCAAGCTTTTTTTCTGTTATTATAAAATATAGAACCGCTATAAAATTTTTCTTACACAATTTTTTTACACAATGTCACATATATATTGTACAAGATCAGATTTTAAGGCATATTTTTTTGAACATGTAGGGTAGATTAGGGTATTTTAAGTAACTTAAGCAAAAACTGGAATAATTTCAAAGTTATGCATGATCGAAACTTTTTTGAGAATAAAAAATTTTAAGAGATTACTACTCCACTTTTATTTTTCATTAAAAACACAGTTTGTAAATTTAAGCGACCTAATATAACTATATTTTTTTGCTTATAACGCTCTTGTCAGTGTAGACTTTTTAAACATAAAAAAATTTTTGACATTATTTTAGGCATCTTAACTGTAGTTTTACCAAACAGAGGTTTTATCAAACAGAGGTTTTACCAAACAGAGGTTTTACCAAACAGAGGTTTTACCAAACAGAGGTTTTACCAAACAGAGGTTTTAGAAAAGAAATACAAGTGCTCAGACCACCTAATGTTATGAGTACTTCAAATAAGCTTAAAAAATAGACATTATTTAGGTAAAAAATAACAACCTGAAAACTAGAACTAATTTGAACATGAAAACTAGAATCTAATGTTTCGTTAACAACTAAAGTTATCATTAAAACACAATTTTTAGGCCACTTTTTATAATACAATACTACTTTGTTTTTGCAAAAAATTAAATTTTGTTTTAATTAGAAAACAGCACAAAATTAGTGTGTACAAATTTACTCTAACTTTGTTTATTAATCTTCAGTTATAACCAGATAAATTCGATTTAAAAAATACAAAGCAACTTAAAGTTCAGTGCTCACATCATAAAAAATTAAATCGATTGTACATAATAGTGACCAAATTTAGAAAGAAAACAATCAATATCTTTAGAAAAAACAAAGTAAACTACCATAAGTTCTTCAAAAAAATTTTTTCATATAAGTTAAAGCAGTCAAAAGTCTTATAGCGATTCACCTAAAAAACTTTGTTTAAAATCTTTAAAATAATAAAACTTGATATTTTTTTACGTTTCTGTTCAAGAAGAAACATAAAAGCATGAAACAAGAAGAAATACCAGTCGCAACACTTTCTACCTTAAAAAAGGTGAATTAAAGTGGTAGATTATTTTTATATAAAAATAATTTTTTTTATTTTGCTGTTTAAATAAACTACAGTTTCTTTTCACAAAAAAAAAAAACAAATTACAAATATATATAAGTAATTAACAGACAAGTACTATAGGAAGATATGAATGGCAAAATATTAACCTAATCTTTTGATAGAGCCCCTACAGGTCATAACAATAAAAGCAAAATTTGGTAAATAAATCTTTTTTTTTTAACATCTTTGCTTCCAACAAGGCTGCGAGCAACCACTATTAGAGTTGAAAGTTACTGGAAGATAAAAGTTTGTAGAGCAAGATAACGATTGACAAATGACTTAAAAGACTGCAAATTATATAAATCAGGAAATCAAGATGAAGGAAGTTTCCAAAGATGAAGGAAGCTTCCAAAGATGAAGGAAGCTTCCAAAGATGAAGGAAGCTTCCAAAGATGAAGGAAGCAGTTTCCAAAGGTTTCCATCGAGGACAACTTTTATACTGCAATTGTAAGAAAAGGATTCAATAATTTTATATATTTCCAGATACACCGTAAGAAGAAAGCTTATGGAGAAGAACAGCATGCCTAACTTTATCAAATACTTTAGAAATGTGAAGAGCGATAGCCTTAACCTCTCCCCTTTTTCTAATGCACGATAAAACCTATCGGTTATTACTGTTAGCAAATCAGCCGTAGAACGAGAAGATTGAAATCCATATTGATGATCAGAAAATAAGTTATTAGATTCAATAAAAAAGATTAAGTGTTTGTTAATTAAAAATTCAAAAACTTTGCTTATGATAGGAAGAAGACTTATGGGACTGTAGTTAGACGAATCAGATTGCTCTTCAGAATATTTGAAAACAGGAATAACAGATGCCGCTTTCCAGCAGGTCGAAAAACAAGACTCTGATAAACACTTGTTAAATAGTTTTGAAAGTGTAGCTGACAGCTCCAGAGAACACTTCTGCAAGACTATAACAGGTATATTGTCCGGACCACAAGCTGTCGAATAGTCTGAGCTGGAAACCACTTTAGATGCAAATAAATCTGTTTGACGGCTAAATCAGATAGAACGCAACTAGTTGAATCACGAGATATACTGATGAAAAGATCTTAGCAAACAACTCAGCTTTGTCTTTAGGTAAGGTGGCAAAGTCTGAACCATACAAGAGAGGTGGAATAACAGATTTGACCTTATTATTGATATGACCTGAGAATATTGGGCTTTGGCGTTAGACAAATCCTTTTTACAATGGTTTCTAGCAGTATTAAACAGACACCTGTTTTCTGAAGAATTTTTTTGCTGATAGATATGGTAGTAACGGCTTCAATTGGAAATTGCAGCAGCACAATGCGAGGAAAACCATGGAGAAGAGTGAGGCTTGACCTGGAATTGTTGAGAGGGAATAAAAGATTCTATGACAGCCTGAATTCACGAAGTTATGTAAGAAGCACATATGTCAGCAGGAAGACGAAAGATTCTTGCCCAAGGTCAAATACAAAGAAAATTACGGAAGGATTCCATCCAGAATTTAAGGTAGTTGTAAGAGAAACGATTATAGGGGATTCAGATAATGAAGAAGAATTTGGTAATAGTTTTAGAGAAATCAAACCGTGATCAGAATCACGTAAGGGGGAAAGTGGAGAAAATAAGCAATGACTAAAATCAGAAACAAGACATAAGTCGAGTAGAGAAGGATTTTTTTTTTTTTTTTTTTTTTATTTATTTATTTCGTCAGTAAAAAAAAAAAGAATACAATGTCGTGTAAAAAAAATAAGATCAACATGACCGGGGTTAAAAGAAGACAATACTTGCCTTATCACTACACCCCGACGTGCTTTCATAAGCAAGCGTGTACAACCATTAAAAGTTAAATATACAATTACTTTGTGCCATTTAAAAAAATTATATACAATTATTTACAAGTATGTTAAGACTAGTTACTAATCTATAATCAAAAGAAAATAGTAAAAAGAAATTTAAAAAAAAAAAAATCAAATCAAAACTATAGATAAGCTAATAGGATAGTTTATAGAGTTAATAAGATAGTTGTTAAAAATAAAGAAAAAATAAAAATAAAAAATTTTTAAAAAGAATTTAATTCATTAACATCGTTAATAAGTTTTTGTTTCAATTTTTTTTTGAATAGGTAAAGAGAAGAACAATTTTTCAGCTCGTCACATAATAAAGCGTTCCATAATTTAGGACCTCTTATAGCAATAGAAAATTTGGTAGCTAAATAATGCATTTTAGGTTGCTCATAATTGTACTTAGAAAATCTTGTAGGGTACATGTGATTAATTTTATTGAAAAGAGTACTAAATATTATAGGTGATATTTTATTATGAAGTTTGTACATAAAAAAATAAGAACTTGATAAAGGTTTAACTGAAAAACATTGAGTATGTGAAGATTATTAAATAGTTCTTTAGTATGTGTGAATCGACCTGCATTTGAAATAATTCTGACAGCATGTTTTTGTTTAATAAGCAGTTTTTTAATTTTACTTATATTAGAGCTGCACCAGGCAATGTTTGCATAGTTTATATAACAATGTATGAGGGAGAAATATAAAATTTTTAGGCAGTTTTGGTTTAAAAACTGCTTGGCTTTGAATAGTATACCAATATTTTTTGAAACTTTATTTTCTATTGTACTTATGTGTTCTCTCCATGTTAAGTTTTCATCAAGTATCACTCCTAAAAATTTTATTGATGACTCTCTAATTATTTTAGAGTTGCCAATAAAAAGATTAGGAAGTTTTAGTGGAATGTTTTCTTTATCGTGAACTCTATAAAAAAAAGTATACTTAGTTTTATTTAAATTTAAGGACAATTTGTTCGTCTTGAACCATTCCGCTAGATTTAAAAGTTCTTTGTTTACTATTTTAAATAAAAGTTTAATATCTCCATTAGAGTAAAATAAATTCGTGTCATCTGCAAATAAAACAGAGTTTAAAATGTTTGAAAACTTATGAAAATCGTTTACATAAATAAGAAATAAAAGAGGACCCAAAATTGAACCTTGGGGAACACCGCAATTTATTGTCATATAGGAATATTTTCCTTCTTCGTATAATATGTACTGTTTTCTATTGTTTAGATAACTTATGAACCAATCTAAATATGTGCTTTTAATACCATAACTTTCGAGTTTTTTTATAAGAATATTATGGTCTACTGTATCAAAAGCTTTGCTAAGATCTATAAAAACTCCAAGAGTAAACTTTTTCTTGTCAAATGCTTTAAATATATCATGAACAATATTAATAATGGCATAATCAGTTGAATTACCTGGCTGAAATCCAAATTGTTTATTATATAAAATATTATTTGTATTTAAAAAATTCAAAGTCCGATTATACATAATTCGCTCTAAGATTTTTGAGAAGCAAGGGAGAATTGAAATTGGTCTGTAATTTTCACAATTAGAAATATCTCCTGATTTAAAAAAAGGTATAACCCTTGCAATTTTAAGTTTCTCAGGATAGACACCTTGTTTTAAAGAGAGATTAAAAATATGTAAGAGAGGGATTGTCAAGTATTTTATTGATTTTTTTATTACATTACTACTAATATTATCAACTCCTACACTTTTGTTTTGTTTTAAAAGATTTACTGCATCTATAAGTTCATTTTCAGTAAATTCATAAATATCCATTTTAGAGGTCTTATTAGGAGTAAGATATGTCTCAAAGTTTACTTCAGTGGTTTCTATTTTTGACGCTAGAGTGGAATTGATTTGGATTTTGCACAAGGATTGATTTGGATTTTGCACAAGATGAGACAGCTGAACTCAAATTAGTCTCACAAAGAGCAAGTAGGTTTGATGAAGTTTGCATGAGATAAAACTCAACAGAAGAAAAGTTACTTCGAAGACCACGATCATTAGTGAATGTTAGGTTTATAGAACATGGTGATGACAATGGTTTTTTTGTGTTTTATAGTTTATAGTACTCTATTCATTTTTAAATTTGTTAATGAATTTTACTCAAAGCATAGAGTGCACTCACTACACTTTTTAGTAGCCCAAAAAATACTCTTACTAAATCCTAAGCCGTAACAAAGGGCTCCAAATGTGGAATTGACTGTGCACACCAAAAGTATGAACAGTTACACCATCCATACACAACATGGCACAGTTGACACTTTGATGTTATTCAGCTGTTGATGAAATCAGAGTTTCTGAGTGCAACACAGATTTCGGGAAACTGAGTTTTAGAGCTGTACCCTCATTAGAAGATAATAGAATAAGTCATTAAATTAGAGGCACAAATAAAACTTATGCATTGAGTCAAGAAAATCCAGCATTCAACATCCTAAGTTGGAAACAATGTATTAATGTGCGAGGCTTTTCAACAGATAGAACCTGTTTACCCTTTAAGCCTTTGCCTAGAAGTCTTTCTACAAGACAAGTAATCGGATGCATTCAACATTTCTCCAAGATGAGTATTTTTATCGAGACACCACCTCTATAATATATTTTAAAAAAAGATATATTATTTAGCAATAAAAATAAAGAAAATATAAAGATAAAAGATATAATATTTAGCAATACTAAAGAAAATAAAAAGAAAATATAATAATAAAGAATAATAAAGAATAATAATAAAGAAAAAAAAAAGATATTAAATAAAAGTAAAAATCTTCGCAATCAAAAAAGCAGATTTTAAATATTAATAATATTTAAAGATTTGACGTATAAAGTAGATTAGATATTTAAAGTACATATATTAGGTACACTGTAAAAAATATAATGCTAACAGAACGGTAGCATAACGGTTAGCGAAAAATATAGCGAATTTTGTGTTTTATAACGGGTAATTACCGTTATGTTTAATGTATAATTCGCATGAAAAAAACGGTATTTGACGTTATGTTTTTTTCATACGTTGAACGTTACAGTAATTACCTGTTGTGAAACATGAAATCTAGCGTTATACTTTTTAAAAATAACACGGGTAGTTTTTTTTACTGTGTAGTGAGAGAATTGTATTAGAACTATAATAAAAAATTAAAATGGTTTAACTAAAACTTAATATCAACATTCAATAACATTTTTTTTTATTGATTTTCTTTACATATTAGGGATTGCACTCAATTTGTTTCAATTAATGGATTTGAATCCACACATAAATTTATTAAATATCGCATTCCACAAGGTTCCGCTCTTGGACCGTTATTGTTTTTATTATATATAAATTTATCTTGTCCATTAAAAAATTCTATGGTACATAATTATGCTAATGATTTCCCAATAGAACCAGTTTACTCCTGCATTAATAAATAAGTCTAAAACAAAATATCCTCTTGATACGAGTTTTTTTTCTTTTCTTTAAAGTTTACAAAGTTAGTCATTTTACAATAATATAAACTATTAAAACCACTTTACAAATATATATATTTTTTTCTTTTATTCAACCATATCAATAAAATTTACAAATTTCATCGTAAATTAATATAAATTGGTTAGGTGTCACTCATATAGTTACAAACTAGTCAATGGAGTGACACCTAAAAAACATAAAAATTTCACGAAAAAATAAATAAATAAATAGAAAAAAAACAAAAAAAAAAACAAACAAATACAGACAAAAAAAAAAAAAAAAAAAAAAAAAACAAAAGAAAAAACTCAACATCTGTATATATAAATAAGAGAGAAAAGAAGAAAAGATTGTTAAGCAAATAACAATGATATATGTAATAATAATAAGAATAATACAAAATAATAACAATAATAATAAAGTACCAATAATATTAAGAATATTATAATACAATATAAAATGTATGTACAAATTATAGATGATAATTAGATATAATAATTGTATAAAATGTAACATTAATAACACAATAATAAACAAATATAAGATAGGTAAATAATAAATAAAGTAAAAATCAAACCACTTGTTCTTTAAAGAGATTATATATTGAAGATAACTACAGTACAGAGAGAAATTATAAATAAATACACTCCAACAATATATTTTTAAATTGAATTCTGTTGAGCAGTAAAAAATTTGTAACAAGTCGATATTTTTACTTAGACTTTTTTTATTAATGCAGGAATACACTGGTTCCATTGAGAAATACATTGTTGTTTTATGGAAAACTTACCATATTTGATTGTGTTGAAAAAACAATAGTATAGCTTACTATTTTCTGTATTCCTGGTGTGATGATTATGAACTTCGTTTGTTTTAATAAAATAATTTGAAAAAGGGCTTGGTAGTTTATTTTGGAGAAAGTCAAACAAAAAAAGACAATTGTAAAACTTTACAAGATTATGGAGTTTTAGGATTTTTAGTTCAGAGAATTTTTTTTCGATAACAGATCTCATTGGGGAAAACGTCATTATTCTAAAAGATGCGCGTTGTAAACTAGCAATGTTATTAAGTAAAAAGTTTCTTTTTTGATATATATATATATATATATATATATATATATATATATATATATATATATATATATATATATATATATATATATATATATATCCAAATCGTGTTAACAGTGTAAACTAGGTTTCCGAAAGAAGATCACTAAGATCTTATCAACAGAACCTTAAAAAAATTTATAAACAAATTAATTTACGAATACCTTGTAAAGTATACGTTACAGTAAAGTAAAATATATACATAGAATTTTTATATAAGCAAATCTTGAAATATAAGTAGTTGTATATAAATTATATAATTGTATATACGTTGTATATAAAAATTAATTAATAGTACTCTAAAATGATATCGAGGGAAAAAATTATATTTTTATTTTGTTTTTAAAAAGACAAAAAGAATTTGGTCGATCAAAATTAATATTTGGTAAAACAAGTTTATTCCATAGGTGTGATGCAAGATAGGCAAGGCAAAATTGATTAAAATTTGTTTGACAAAAAGGTTCGTTCAAAATTTTATCTTTTTAAGAGTGTATTTGTTGCTGGGTTTTAAACTAAAAAGATCTTTAAAGACTGGGGGGGGGGGCGATAGGTTGTATTTCCACATATAAATAAAGCATAAAATTTTTAAAACGTTGAAGTCAAAATTTTTTAAAAAAATTTCATTTCAATAAAATAAGGTTTACAATGAGAAAAACGATCAGCAAAGTTAATTATGCAAATTGCTTAGAAGAGGTGGGGGAGGGGGGTCGTTTTTGAAACATTAGGCAATTTAGAATAAAAATTGTCTCAAATTAAATTGTCACACAAAACCTGTATCTTCCTTATTTTATTAGATATGTTTTAAATCGAAACTAGTGTTTTGTGAGTGTTTTAAATTTAAAACTATATATATTTGAAACTTTAAAATATAATATTCAGGAAAAATTCTATTATATAAAAATTGACTAAAACCACCTTCTTTACCTTAGAGTTGATTTGAAAGGCTGAAATTTTTAAAATAAGCTACTAATATGTAATGATAACGATTAAACCTTTCCACATTTTAATTTTCGGAAAAAAAAAATTTTTGAGACACCCTAAAATATATATATTTTTTACTTTTCTAGTTTGACTAGTTTGTAACTATATGAGTGACATCTAACCAAATTCTATTAATATACAACAAGATTTGTAAATTTTTATTGATATGGCTGGAAAAAAAATAAAATAAAAATCCCGGGCCACCGAAAGCCGTCACGCCGCCTGGGACAGCAACCCTGATTGGCTCCCTTATTTATTAAAATTTCCTTATATTATAGATAAAGGACTCTTTATTTAGGTACCTTCATTCCATTTGGCCTTAAAATAATAAAAATGAAAAAAAAACATTGTTACTGCAATTCAACTACAACAAGGAAACTTACATAGCTATTTTGAATTGCAATTGTTTATAAAAATATAAGGAGTTTTAGTACTGTAATTTTAAAATTAATCCTGTTAATGTCAAAGTGTACTTCCAGTTTTATTTGATTTAATTGGTTAGACCAAATACATATTATTTTACTAAGTTTAAAGTTTAAAATATTATTCGTTTGTTGTTGAACTATATAGTTTATTTTTAAATAAACCTGATGTTTCAAAAAAACGTTTAGTATTTTAAAATAATTTTATGTTACTGTATTGGCAGCATTTTTACCTATCAACAATTTACTATTGATACGAACCCAAAAGTGAGTTTCCACTTATCCGTTTTTTGTTGGGAACGGGTAAAGCAACCAAAAAATAATCACGTGAGCATGCGCAGTTTTCCTTCGGAGAAATAAAAACTTTTATTACGCATGCTCACGCAATTACTTTTCCCGTTCCCGTAGAAAAAGGATTAGTCGAAAATCGCCTCTATCAATAGATTACTATTGATAGGGTTGAGATAGCATCAGATTGGAGTCAAATTAAAAGTTTTCAGCTTTTTTAGATTTTAATCTGGTACGATTAAATTGTATGTTAATAATAATCTAATTTAATCATAATCTAAGTTAATCCATGTAAGAAAGCTATATAAGTACCAGATAAAAACATTTTTTTGTTTTTTTTTGTTTACTAAGACGTTTTCGATTTTAGGTTTGCTATATTTTATAATTAACCTCATACTTTATAATTAATCTCATTTAGTCAAGAAAAATGTGAAATTAAAAACATATGTTTAAAAACGTTTTACAGCTAAAGAGCTAGAGGCCGTTATAAACTGCGTGAAAATGCTAAAAAAACGCTATGATTAAAGCTTAATTGTAAATGTTTTTAAAATTTAATTGTAATTCTTTGTAAAAGAAATCGTCTTATAATAAACTGTCGCTTGGTAACAAAGTGTCGTTGCGTTACTGTATTTATCATTTTTTTTAGAATTTTTCCAGTTTTTACATACCTTAAAATATCATACGAGTCTTGAAAGTTTAGATAATATTCGACGATACTCGTAATATGACCGTAAGTACTTCTACTAGCACTTTATAAACCTAGAAGAGGAAAAAATATTAAGGATTTACTTTTGCTGATTAATGCCAGAAAAATCAATATAAACCTAAAATTTGATGCATACAAAGCCTTTCATATTGTAGATTCAAATAATAGTTTTACAATTTATATTTCCCCTTAATCACACGTATATACCATAATTACATGTACGTTTAGTAAGAAAAGCGCTTAACTTTAAATGTTTTAATGGTATAAATAATTCTCAATTTTTTTTAGCTAATAAAGCCATAAATTTTATTGCATTATTAGTCTAAACACGATATGAGGCGTTTTTAAGTAATATAAAGCTTATTTATTATATGAAGGATTTTTGACTCCGGATAACCCTTATACTTTACAAAACACAGAGAATATCTTGTGAAAATCCAGTTTAGGTGCAAACTTGTATTAATAGATGTGTAAAAATATTATTCCTTTAAAGTCTGTATAAAATAATAAAGCCGACTTTAAAGGATTTTATATGTATTAAAAATATTAAATCTTTTAAAGTCGGCGTATTAATTTTTCTATTTATGTAAAGACAAATAGTTATCTAAACTACACAAATGTTGCTTGGTTCAGCAACATTTGGTTGCTTGGTACAGCAACATTTGGTTGTTTAGTACAGTTTAATTAAAAATAATAAGCTGCTTATTAAACAAAAACATGTTGTAATTACTAATGGATTTGTAGATCGGTTTTCGCCAACTCAATTTCTTTTTTATAAATTGAAATTATTCAACGTATTTCAAATTATCCCTTAAAAGGTTCTTACATTAATGCTCAAAGCTGATAGCAAAATGATTTTTTTTTTAAAATAAGTTATCTATACCTAACGCATTTTCAAAAAAAAAACTATATTCAACTGAAAACATATTAGTCTGCTACTACGTTCTCGATTGCAATCAGAGGTTCTAAATTATGGAACACGTTGTTCCATAATTTAGAAACAACATCAAAAAACTTCGTGTACTTTATACAACTTTTGTTATGTACTCACCAAAGACTAGCCGCAATAAACATTCAATCGTCTAAGGATAGAAGGCGTAGGGGTGACCTAGTACAGTTTTTCAAACTATACTACGACATTTACAAAGTTGAGCTTTGTAAACCAAACTTACTAGCTTCAGCACAAAACGTTTAAAGACCAGCCAACGGCCTCCGTGGCCAACATCATTGTGTTCAACGTCAAGCAGTTGCAAACTGTTTACGAAGAGAATTCTTCCTCTGTAATCGCATCGTATCTGTATCATATGTGCGTAAATATATGTATGTATGTGTATATATACACATAGTTTTTAAAACAATGGTATAGTTTTAAATACGATCGCCAAACTGAAAATGACAGACCACCAATATTAAACTTTGCTGATTGCTTTGGACATCTCTAATGTAAGCTGAATCAAAAAACTCCTAAGTGCACAAAAATAGACTGTCAGAATAATTTTGGGTTCAAGTTGATTCACGCATTTCATAGACCTATTTAAAAACCATCACATATTCAATATTTTTTAGTTATACCTTAATCAAATTTTAATGTTTATGCAATATTTTTGTGTGCTTTTTTATTTACGTTAGAAGTCTAAAATAATAAAACATTTAATTAAATAAGAGAAAAATAGAAAGAAAAAAAAAAAAAGTAAAAACACTTGTAAGTAATGTCAAAAAAAAATTTTTTTCTAAAGTTTTAGTATTAGTTTTTTTAACAACATTATTAACTTTCTAAAGTTTTTAAGGACTATCATGTTAACTTATATTTATTTATTAAGTTTAGAATAAAATAATCTAATTACATATAATTATTATATGCCTTTTTTTATTATTAACTTAGTAATTAATCTTAAAATACATGATGGTAATTTTTAAATGGTACACAATTTTTGTAATTTTTTTACCTTTTAATAATTGTAAGACACAGAAAGCACTTCTCAGCTTACGTGTATTAGTGTTAGGACAACCAATGTTTGCTTTATGCCCCGGTCATATAGATATCATTTATATAACACAGCATTGTTTTTGTTTAACCTTTTTTAGTTGACAAAAAGAAATTATTAAATATAATTAGAAATTATTAGAGTATAATCTATTTGAGTAAACTTGGTTTTTATACTTTTATTACCATAAAATACTCTGTTTACACTTTTAACTAGTAAACCATGTAAAATTGTTTTTTTAACTTTCGTTTATTGTAATAATGCATGATCACACCTAATATAGACTAAACTTGTGTGTCAAGGAAAAAAATACATATTGAGATATATAGTAACAATAGAACAAAAGTAAAAACAATAGAAATTTAAGTTATTTTAAACTTAAATATACGTAGGTTATTGGATTGTAGGAGGTATTTCTTAAATTTAAATGTGAATTATAAATATCTGAGTAAAGTATTTTATCTAATTAAAAACGCAAACTTTGACAAAAATCATGTCAAGCAAGTATATAAATTTACTTAACAATTTTTAACATCTTAGATATTTATAGGGTTTTTATTTTAAGATGTTTATAATTTTTGACCATGTTACTACTATTATAGTAGTAGTAGTAATACGTTAACTACTACTAATATAGTAACAATTTTACATGGTTTACTAGTTAAAAGTGCAATTTTACCATATAACTACTACTATAGTAGCAGTAATGTGGTCAAAAATTATAAACATCTTAAAATAAAAACCTTATAAATATCTAAGATGTTAAAAATTGTTAAGTAAATTTATATACTTGCTTGACATGATTTTTGGCAAAGTTTGCGTTTTTAATTAGATAAAATACTTTACTCAGATACTTATGATTTGCATTTAAATTTAAGAACTAAAACATAGTTAACTATAATACAACAGTGAAGTAATTAAGTAAATAATAATAATAATAATTATTATTATTATTATTTACTCAATTACTTCATTGTTGTAATACAGTTAACTATGTTTTAGTTATTTTTTGCTATATTATTTGTATCTATACTTTCTCATCTACAGTTGAAAATAAGTATCAATAACACCATTAAAAGTAGACTTAAAGTAGCTAAGTTTGAAGTATCTAATGAAACTGCTATCAACAAATCTTTAAATGTCATGTTAACGTCTTGTCACCTTAGAAA
This sequence comes from Hydra vulgaris, assembly GCF_022113875.1. NCBI lineage: Eukaryota > Metazoa > Cnidaria > Hydrozoa > Anthoathecata > Hydridae > Hydra > Hydra vulgaris. The sequence goes on along the minus strand of NC_061159.1, from coordinate 65,243,026 downwards.
TTCATCGTAAATTTAATGGGAGGGACTTTTCGGAAAAATTCCATCAAGTATTGATCATACGGTTTCTGGAGTATGCTTTTGGGACTGTCGTTGGAAAATTAAATTATACAACAAAAAAAAAAAGTATCTAATCCGGGCGTTGTGCGACCACTCTCGCTAAGTATTACAAGAAATGAACTATTTAAGTTTATAAAGGAGGGAACAAAAAAAATCTATAACTGTTCCGAAAGGTTTGAGAGGCTATCATTAACTCTTCTTAAATTGGCTTAAACAGAGCGTTTAGAAGATTAAAGTAAAATATATATTTATTCATATTCCTTTAGGTCACTTTTATCACTTTTATCACATAAGAGAACTGGAGAATCATTTAAACAAAAATACCCGGGTGAAGAATTTTTCGCTTTTGAAGATTTAAGAGAATTTAAATTACTTACAGGTTCAAAGATTACAAATGGGATATTTTCAATATTATTTAATATTGATTGTATAATATCTTTATTATTATTGTTAGTATTATTACTAATAATATTTTTTTTCATCGTCATCTTATTATTATTGTTAATATTCTTTCTATAATTATTATCAATACTATTATTATTGTTATTATGATCACTTTTATTGTAATGTTGTAGGTTTTTACTTTAGATTAGTACTTGTACTATTTGTAAAAGCCCTTGAAATTTTACAACTTATTTCAGAATATATTGAATTGAATATTGAATTGAATATTGAATACTTGACCATCCAGATCCGTATTGTGATAAAAGAACAGATGAATATAACTCTGAAAAATTATTTTTATCAAGAAATTAATGCGGAATAAACTTTAGATTAAATTTTGTTGTCGCATGCCATGTGTTTATGTTATTTATTTATTTCCAAAACTATTCTTAGGAGCATTAGAATTAAAAAAAAAAAAAAAAGTTAATAATGTTTTCAAATTTAAAATAAAGTGAATTTTAAAATGTTGAGTATTGAACCAATAAAAATTTATTGCATTTTGTTTTGAACCTATTATTTTTATGCTAGATTTAAAAAAGTCTGGACGCGATAGCTCGCACCTAATACAACACATACGTGTCGCAGAAACTCCTTTACCGGCTCACAACAAATAGTCTAATAATAGTTGAGTTAACAAAGTCAGTTTAATTAACTAATTGGTCACGTGAAAGTAACAATCCCTAACTTAATTTTACTTAACAAAAAACAAATACTTTATCTAATCACTTGAACGACGAAAACTTAGTAACCAAAGATTAAATAAAAAATTATTTGTAATTTGATTAATACAAACAGACGAGCCTATTTTTAACCATAATTTGATTTAATTGGTTGCACTGTTATTGAAAATAGATTATTTTTTGCAAAGGTAAAACTTTGTTCCAATCAATGTAAGTTGTTTTCTATATTGGAACACTTTAATTCCTTAATCGAAACAGGTTGATTCTTTTAAAAAAAAAAACTCAACTAAGTCAACAAAAATTGATTAAAAGTTATTTTCATTTTTTCATTTGAAGTACACATTAAACTTTATAAATGATGTTTATCAATTTTTTTTATAATTATTCTAGTTGCAAATCTTTCTATTTTTTTGTTCTAATGTTATCTCATTTGTTTTTTAATTGAAACCTTTTAAAATAAAAGTTGTAATTTTTGTTAGATACTTCTTTTTAAGGAGATTGCGATAAAACTAAAAAACTTGATTTCATTTTGCCTCGACAGTATTTTTACATTTTTTAAACAAGTCTAATTTTAAAATACATAATAAAATAAAACTTAAGATTAAATTAAGATATTCTTATAAAAAGTTAATTAAAACATTAATTCGGCCGTTTAGTGCTATTTTTAGTATATCTTAAAGCGTGACGATGATCCATTAAAAGCAAACAATGGCTTATAGCATAAAATAATCTTTCTATATATATATATATATATATATATATATATATATATATATATATATATATATATATATATATATATATATATATTCTATATATATATATATATATATATATATAGTTTAGTGCTATTTTTAGTATATCTTAAAGCGTGACGATGATCCATTATAAGCAAACAATGGCTTATAGCATAAAATAATCTTTCTATATATATATATATATATATATATATATATATATATATATATATATATATACATATATAAAGCTAATTAAAACCTTATTTCGGCCGTTTAGTGCTATTTTTAGTATATCAAATTTAGGTTTTTGAAGTTGTCAAACTTAAAATAAATATTTTTTTCATTTGTGGTTTTTAAAAGTTCAAACATGAGTGTTAACATTGTTGAACGAGAATTAAGCTTACGGTTCATCAGTTTCATTCACGGATCAACGAAACTTAAAGCTTGACGATGATCCATTAAAAGCAAACAATGGCTTATAGCATAAATTTATTTTATGCCAGAGTTTTGTTCTTTTACAAGGAACAATTCTTTTTTCAAAGCTAAATTTGTGTAGTCAACAAAAGTTAATCAAATATGTAGTGGTGGATTAGGACTTTTAGGGGCCCGGTGCTAATTAAAACAAAAGACCCCTTTTCAGGTCATTTTTCAAAAAAAATTATTTTAAGAGTTTTCTTAAAATATCTTTGATTTGAATTAGGCCCCCCAAAGCTGTAAGGCTAGGGCTTGTAGCCCCCCCCCCGTCTTAATCCAGCACTGAAATAAGAACAGAAGCTGCTTTATTAATAGGTATTGATGGATCTACCACATTAAATAAAACTTGAATTGAATTAAACTGATAATCAACTTTCAAATTCTTGGATATTCAATGTGAAATTCTTAGATGTTGGTTGTAGCTATAAAAAGACGTATTGGATAAGTTTTTGTCGGACATATGAGCTTTACCCATTACATAAATTCTAGGCAAAATACCATTTGCTCAATACACTTTAAAGTGTTTAGTTGCGTTTAGGGTAGAGCGGGACATATAGAAACACTTAAGGACGATACACTTAAGGACGATACATATAGGGATACTTAAGAAACCAAGTTGCAGATAAACTAATCATAGTTAACACTATTTTTTATATTTTTCCTAAAATGCATTGATATAAGAAAACGTTAAAACAAACAAAAAAAATTCTAAAAATAAGCTATGACAACCAAAGTAACAAATCTCTAGACGAGCAAAATCTCGACGTTTTTCAAATGGGTAAAGTAATGAGTAAAGCGGGAGAGTTAAAGAACAACAATTACTCGTCAATTTTAAAGCTTTGAAAGTGACAAAAAAACGAAGGCATTTTATCATTTAAACTTGTTCAAACATTAAAATTTTAAAAGCAAAATTCTAATACAAATTACACGCCCAAACACCACAAAAAAAAAAGTTAAAAAAAAAAAGTATTATAATATTTTAGAATAAAAATACAGTCATCAAACCTGTAAAAAAATGGTAGTAATATAGTCAAATATATAAATAACTTGTTGTCCCAATATGCCCCACAAAAGTCATTGTACTAAATTTAAAAATAATAAAAAAAGTTCAATTCCAGATTTTTTAAACCAGATTCTAAAAGAAGATAAATATAAAATTTTTATAAATAAAGCAATTTAAGTAATAGTTTAAGATAAATCTTTTGTCATTGTATCGCTTAAGAAAATACGCAAATATTGTTTTTCGCAAACTTTCTGATGCATTCTCGGTACTTTTAATGCATTTCGGTACGTCTAAAATTAATTTTTTCTACAATAATGAAGAAAAATAATTTAAAACGTTTTGTCAAAAGAATATTTAAAAAAAAAATATTTTTAGCTGAGATATAAAGCTTCAGGCATAACTGTTCAGTAATGTCCCACTCTCCCAGTATGCATCGCTCTACCCTAATTTGATCTTTATAAAGTTATTGGTTTCAATGTTACCGAACCTCGTGCAATTTAATTCCACTTTATCACAATAAATTGCATTATAATAAATTGCTTTTTATTAAGCACCAATGCGGAAATGCCACTTCTATTAAAGATCCTAATAAAGAAGCCAATGTTAAAAAAGAGAAAAACAACTTTTATACAGTGCTCCAGCAAACTTAAAATGCGTCAAATCAGAACCTAATGCTTCATCATTTAATAGAAAATCATTTATCAGAAAAGGTATAAATATTTTGTACATTGTTTTGTTATATATATATATATATATATATATATATATATATATATACATATATATATATATATATATATATATATATATATATATATATATATATATATATATATATATATATATATATATATATATATATATATATATATATATATATATATATATATATATATATATATATATATATATATATATATATATATATATATATATATATATATATATATATATATATATATATATATATTTGGTGTTTTTACTTAAATTTTTATTAAAAAGCAGTTAAAAAGTGGCTCCGATAAAATCGATAATATCGATAAAATCGTAACAGTTGTCACAATTTAACGCTAGAACTTCAACAGTCGTGACAACCTTTCAACGCCAGAACTTAATCAGCTGGCAGTGACAACAATAAAACGAACGCTTATAAAGTTGTTTTTCGATCTTGCAATTTTTTGAAGACTTCCAGATTAAAGTTATGCTCCAAAACACTATTTTAAATGTTAACTTAAACTTCTCCATTTTTGAAAGAATATTCTGCTCTTTCTTGTACGTCAAAATCTTTGCTCCATTTGAAGATCTTTTATCATCGCTTGCTGACTATGTGCTCAGATCACAAATGTTCACTGTCATTTCACAAAGGAACAAGGTCCTAGCTCTTTTGACTTAGGACAAAGGTTATGACTTAGGGGGATAAATGTTGAAATAGAATGCAAATTTAACCAGATCAAAACAAACGATAAAACAAAACACGCCACAATCAATCACACCATCACGTCTGTAGACATTAATAGTCTCTAATATCACTTTACTCGTTTTTTATTTTTATTTTGTTATTATTATTATTATTATTATTATTATTATTTATTTAGATGTTATTTTGCGTAATCTCTTTTGATTGTCATTTGATATCCTAAAGTTTATACCTCAATCAAAATATTTAGTTTTTTTATTAGGATAAAAAAACTAAATATAGTAGTACTAAGGATTAAGTAGGGTAGAGTTCTAAATATATATTTTAGATTATAAAGTTGTAGATGTATAAATAAACTATACAAGTCTATAGAGCGTATATTCAACCAATCAATTTGTAAAAAAATTTTGTTTTATTAGACTTTTCTCTTTTTGTCATTTTGTCATTTCATTATTGCTAATACCGTAAAGTCGTCATTAACATTTTTTTTTGTTTTCTTGACAATATTGAGTATTCAATTTAACATCTCTCAAGCCCGTTTACTTTTCTTTTATAATGGTTTTAACAACTTTAAAAAATGTTTTGTAGGCGAAGTAAAGAAAACGTAAGTCTGCTTTACTGTCCAAAAACAGTTGGTAGACTCTATGCAAGCGTCACCTCCAGACGATCCAAATAAACTTAACAAATATCCTGCCTATATTTAAAAATTTGGCTTGTCGTTTTTATCTAAATTATTTTTTGCATTCAATTGTTCTTTCCAGTCATGAAAGAAGTGTTATTGTACAAAATGAGGTTTTAAAAAAAGAAAAAAAAATAATTCAAACTTTATTCACTGTAAATTTGGTCCAGAGTGCGGTTATCACTGACGGTCCTCATTATTTAAGTGCGAGAATAATTTATTTGAAACTTTATATTTTTCATTTAATGTAAGGATATCTACTCGTTCCAGATCCTTTTGCCAATATATCTTCAGGCCTAATTAACTATATAAAATTTTTTAAATAACTTTAATAAAGCATTTTGACATTAAAAAATTCAATAAATTTTTTTTGTTATTTTACTTTATTAATTGTTTAACTGAACTTGAACCACTTTTGATCATAGACTTTTGCGTAATAAAAATGAAAGACGTCTTTTTTTTACATCCATTCATTAGGTATTTGTTCGTTAAACAAATTATAATTGCTAAAAAACTTTAAAAGCCTTGTAAAAAACTTAAACTAATATTAGCCTTAAGTAAAAAACTTAAGAGCTCAGCCAAGAAAGAAAGAACTTAATGCTCAGCCAAGCGAGTTGCAAGTCGGCGTAGCTTTTAAATTTTTTTAGTTTTTTACACAAGATATCGGTTTTTTATCATCGCCAACAATGTTTTAACAAAATAAAGTTATTTAGTAGGTTTCAAAACTCAACGAACTTTACAAAATAAATTTGGCCTGAAAATTATTTCATTAGTTTTTGTTGTGGTTGTTGATCTTACAACAATAATCACTTGTAAAATGCTGTTTTACATAATACATACAGAGACGATTTTACGGAAGTTGTTCCACCACCCCAAAGAAAGTGATTTTAAATTATAGTCGGCTAGTCGGTATTTAACAGTATTAAGTCGGGTAAATTTTTGTTTGGAGGACATTATTTTTTTTTTTTTGGAACAACTTGGTACTTTTTATAGATTCAACATCTTCATTTTGTTTGTAGAACCACCTCTGAATATATAAGAACACGATAACTCGAAGAGGATCGTATGGTCATGTAACCGTTTAACAAGAAATTACAATAATAATAACAATAATAATAATAACAATGATATTGATAATTTAATAATAAACCAACTATTTCAACAACAACAAAAAATCATATTAATTTAAAAAATTTCTTTCAAAAAAACAATTTAAATATAAAACACCCTTTAACAATAAAATAAAAAAACACAACCAAATGTTTTAATTTTCATCAAGGAAACATTTATAAAAAAGATCAAAAAAGCTTAAACAAATTATCTATTGAGAAATTAATTTTTTCATGTTTATTTTTTAAAGTAGGAGAACTCCAACTTTAGGAAAAATCAAAAAGACTCCGCGATATAGAAGATCTTCCAAAACTTGTTTGCGAATAATGTTGACAAATAAAACAGTTTGTTTCAAGTTTTGATTTTTTTTTCTGGTCAAATATGGTTTTTTTTTTAACCAAGTTATGTTTGTCTTTTCAAACAGTGCATTTTTTCTGTTTCTTTTTTAGCCTGGTAAATGAATTTTGAAAGAATTGACAAAATATTATTAGATTCTTCAAAATCGGAAATAAAATTAAAAATCTTCGCGTGTAAATCATTATTTTGCAGCAAATTATTTTACCTTAAATAATTTAAAAGATTTATTTATTTTTAAATGACCGTTAGTTATTTTGAAAAAAAGTAAACTAAAATGTATTGTAATAAATAAGCTTTTTTACAAGTTTTTTACGAGCTGGTAACTTAGTCACTGCCACCATACCGGTTGTTATCGCGTTTTTTTTTTCAATCACCTATAATTTTATTGTTCACGGAAATTATAAAATAATTAACAAATAATATTGGTAATTTCTCAAACTTGTACAAGATACAAGTTACATAAATTTTTTTGTAGTTTCTGATTTTTTATTATTTTGTAAAGATTTTTATAATGAAATTTAAAATGACGAACAATGGTTTTAATCTAAATGTTTATTAAGCGAATACTATGAAGTAACTAGAAAGCATCAAAATACAAGGTATTTATTTTGAAACTCAATTTTATAATAAAATTATTATTATGTAAATCTGCAGTTTCTTTCATTTTAAATCTCTTAAATTTATTGTTGTCGTTAAAAAAACTGAAGCACGAAAAACGTCGACTTTTAAAATTTAAAAGTGCATTCCTTAAGGCAGCTTATATTTTATACAAACCAATTATAAAGCACGATCTCAGGTGTTTAATGATATATAATTTTATATAAACCAATTATAAACCTCTCAGGTATTTAATGATATATAATTTGAGGCTTTTGATACAGGCTGATCCATTAGTTTTAAATGATATATTTAACTTTCTTTTTTGTATTACTCAAAGTTAACAATATTTTCTTATTTAAAAATATTTGTGCCAAATGCAAAACAAAATAGCAATGCAAAATAACATAGTAGTGTATAAGTTGTTTACAGGGTAAAAAAAAAATGTATAAATATATATACCTAAAGTTTAAAAAACGTCCAAAACGTTCAAAAAAAAGACGTTCAAAATGTCCCTTACCTATTGTGTTTTTTGTATGGTTTTGAGACACATCTTTGAGACACACTTTATAAAAGTTTCTGTAACTTTTTTTCTTTAACTTTTTCTAAAACTTTTTTCCATAACAAATGCTATGCGCAATAAACTTTAATAAAACAAAATTTAAAGAAAAGCCCTAATAGACTTGTTACTAGACTGCATTTTCGAATTTCTAATGCAACTTTGAAAAACAATCAAGTATCTTATACTCAATTGAAACAGTTTTACTAATAGGTATTGAAAATTTATGTGTATCATTCGCTGTGATTTAACAATGGTGACCGTATTTTATATTTAAATCATTAAATTAAGGTACTCGACAAAAAAACTCCCTAGTTTTCTACGAATTATCCTTTACAGATATGCATTTTGGATTAACAATAATAAGAATAAATTTTTATATCCTATTATATAGATTATATATTTTTAACAACGACGACGGGTAAGTCCTAACTAACACAGTGGTGCGACGAAGTTGCATGCATTTCTTAAATAAATAGCCAGCCATTATATTAACCAAAAATTTTCAACTCAATTCTTTCAATTGGAGCGTTGTGGAAAAACGCAATTATTAACCTTCTTTATGTATTGTAAGTATGTGCGGTACAGTTACATTTATGTGTGTATTTTTTTAAAGGGAATTTGCGTTTATATATGAACTATATATTTGTAAACATTGAAATATATACTGAGGCGTAAGAAAGTACTGAGAAGTAAGAAAAAGGCGTAAGAAAACTACTGAAGAGTGAGAAAAAAAAAATTAAGATTAACTGCAAAGTTGTCAAAAAACATGCTGTCTGAATAATTTTGTTTCCTAAGATCTATTTAAAAAACATAATCAAGGTTTTTCAGTTATATCTTTATAAAATCCTTATTTTTTATTCAAATCCTTATTTTTATGCATTACTTTTGTGTGTTTTTTTACGTGCGTCAGAAGTCCAAAGTTACGAAATATTTTATTGCACAGAAAAAACAAAAAAACTTGTTAATAATGTCAATGAAATAATTTTTTCGCTAAAATTCTTTATTTATTAATATTTTTAACAACAAATTTTTTTAATTTGTATTGTATTTTTTCTTTTTATATATTTTATTAACTTAACATTAGTTTTTAACAAAATTATTTAATTATTAACTAATTAGATATAGTTATAAGGAATATTTTTTTTATTCTATAACTTAGTAACTTATCTTAACAATACATGTTTAGAATTTTTAATGCTAAAAAGAAATTGTAGTTTTTTTTGATTGCAAGACACTACGTCATTACGTCACAGCTTCGGGGCTTAGTAATAAGGTAATATAGATATCATTGGCACGCCATTGTTTGTATTTTATATTTTTTCAATTTACGAAACAAATTATCAAATATATATTAAATATTTATCATATATATGTTAAATAATTTATAAAATATATATTAAATATTAAAAAAAAAATTGAACGAGTATAAATAGAGTATTTCATCAGAAAAAGTAAATGGTTTACTTAAGTAAATTTACTCAAGTGAACCATGCAAAATTGAAAGTAAGCCCTACTTTTTAATTTTCATTTACTGTAATAGTGCATGATCACACCATACATTATTAGTATACGCTGAAATTGCGTGTCAACGAAACAAATACGTATTGAAATATAGTTTCAATAAAGTAAAAATTAAAACAATAGTATTAAAGATTTTTAATAATAATTAGTGCATTGTCGGAGGTATCTTTTAGTTTTAAATTTGAATTGTAGTTATCCGAGTTATCCATTTTATCTACTTTAAAACAAGAACCTTTCCGGAAAATGTCAAGTAAGTATATAAATTTACTTAACATCTTTAACATCTTAGTTATTTATTAGGTTTTTAATACTGATGTTTATGTTTTTAACCAAATTTAGGTGACTAATTATTATTTTTATTTAGGTTATTATTTATTATTTTTACTATTATTTTTTACATTATAACATTTTTTAATATCATACATAACTATTTTATGCTTTATTATTTGTATCTATACTTTCTTATCTACAGTTGAAAATGAGTATCAGCTTTTCCGATAAAAGCAGACTTAAAGTAGCTGGATTTGAAGTATTTGATGAAATTGCTATTAACAAATCTCTTAATATCTTATTAACATCTCGTCACCTTAGAAACCCATCGCATATTTTATGGGAGGGACTTTACGGAAAAATTCCACCAAGTATTGATCATATGGTTTCTGGAGTATGCCTTTGGGACTGTCGTTGGAAAATTGAATTTTTCAACAAAAAAAAAGTATCTAATCCGGGTGTTGTAAGACCACTCTCGCTAAGTATTACAAGAAATGAAGCATTTAAGTTTATAAAGGAAGGAACAAAAGTAAAATCTATAACTGTTCCGAAAGGTTTGAGCCGTTATCATAAACTCTATTTTAATTGGCTTAAAGAGAGCGTTCAAAAGATTAAAGTAAAACATATATTTATGCATATTCCTTTAGATGAATATCACTTTTACATAAAAGAGCTGGAGAATCATTTAAGCAAGTCGCTACCTTACATTCATAAATGCCTCGATTATTTTGGACAAGAAATTATGAAAGAAGTTTGTTGTATTTTTGAGCAATCAAAAGTAAAACATACATTTTTAAACCCTATGTCTGACTTTAACGTGCCCAGTCCTATTCAATCATACCGATACGCCTATAACGAATTAACTGAAAAATACCCGGGTGAAGAATTTTTCGCTTTCGAAGATTTAAGAGAATTTAAATTACTAACAGGTTCAAAGATTGCAAATGGATTATTTTCAATACTTGACCATCCTGATCCATATTGTGATAAAAAAACAGATGAATATAACTCTGAAACATTTTTTTTATGATGCGGAATATACTTTTATACGTGTTTATGTAATTCATTTATTTCCAAAAGTATTCTTAGAAACATAAGGAATTTAAAAAAAAAAAATGTATTGATGTTTTCAAATTTAAAATGAAGTGAATTTTAAAATGTCGAGTATTGAACCAATAAAACTTTTTTGAAGAAAAATTTCGTGCATTTTGTCTTATACATATTTTTTTTTACGCTAGTATTAAAAAAGTCTGGAGGCGCGGCTAATATAATACATACGTTTCGCAGAAACTCTTTTACTGACTTTTACCGGGAAATAGTCTAATAAAAGTTTTTTTTTTTAATTTCTCTTCCATTAATATGTCATAGTAAAATTATATATGTAGTATATATCGTGTTACAATTAAAAAGTTCCAATATCAAAAAGTTCCAATAATATGGGAAATGTGAAAATTGATAATTTCAAAAAGATTGCAATGAGATGGTTATATAGGAGATGCTTATAAATAAAGAATAATAAATAAAGAAATTGCAAAAACATTTAATGAATTTTTCATAAATATAGGGAAAAAACTAGCCAGTGTAATTCCTGAAGGAAGTAAATCATTTGATTCCTTTTTGAAAAAATCAGATTCCATAATGGATGAGTCGGAGCTTTTGGTTGATGAACTTCGGTTTGCAATTAGTATGCTGAAAAAAAATAATAGTGCAGTTCTAGATGAAATTAATGATGTTGTAAAAGCGGCTCTGATATTATTGAGAAACCTCTTTTTATAATTTTTAATCTTTCTCTAAGAAACGGCATTTTTCCAGATCAACTAAAACTAGCAAAAATAATTCCGATATACAAAAGCGGGAATGGCTTGATAAAATCTAACTATATACTAATTTCCATACTTTCTCTCTTTTTCCCAAAATACTAGAGCGTATTATGCACAACAGGCTGTACAATTATCTTGAAACTAATAACGTTCTTTATCATAAACAGTTTGATTTTCACAAAAACCATTGCATGGAGCATGCAGAAATTGTTCTTGCGAATCATATTCTAAATGGTTTTGAAAGCAATAATTACACACTCGGAATATTTCTAGATCTATTTAAAGCCTTTGATACTGTCAACCCCAAGATTCTTATCTACAAACTATGTAATTACGGAGTAGCTCACTCTAACTTAAAGTGGCTTCAATGTTATTTAGAAAATAGTAAACAAGTAGTACCATTTAGTTTAACATGCTCCCCATTTGAGTCAATAAGTAATGGAGTTTCACAAGGATCAATACTTAGACCTTTGCTGTTTTTAATTTATATTTATGAAATTTATTTGTCATTAAAAATACTTAACTATATTATTTTTGCTGACGACACTCATGTTTTCTTTTCTGACTCAAATTTAAAAAATATTTATTGTAATGTAAATACAGAACTTACATATCTCAATAAGTGGTTTTCCCAAATAAACATTCATTGAATATTGAAAAAATAAAGTATATTTTGTTTGCTAAACCATCTAAATCCGAGACCTTCCACTTACACTACCAGAACTAACTATCAACAGAACAGAACCACCAACCAGAACAGAACTATCAACAATATTAAAATTAAAAGAGTTTTTTCAATGAAAATACTTTGAATAATTTTCGACGAACACTTAAATTGGAAAAGCCAAATAAAGTTAGTCGAGAACAAAGTCTCAAATACTTAGGGATAATGTATAATACTAAACCTCTTTTGAATAAAATATGTTTAAAAAATTTATATTTTTCGTTTATACATAGTCATATTAACTTTTGTAATATTACCTGGGCAAACAATCACTCATCTTTCCTAAAACTATTTATACAAAACAGAAGCCATCAAGTTGATTAGTTTCGGGAATGGATAGATAAAGTGTCGAGCCGTAACTCAAAGAAATAAATGACCTATATGTATACAAATTAAACATCTACCATAAATTGTTATATATGTTTAAACTTCAAAACGAATTAATTCCAAAATACTTTTATAAAAACTTCTCTCTTATTATTCATAAATATAAAACAAGACACTCAATAAATAGATACTACATCTCACAAACATCACGCCAAAAATCATACTTCTGTATTTCATGTCGGGGACCACGCTTGTAAACCCTGTGGACAAAAATATATATAAAAAAAATCTATTGATATATTTAATAGAACTATAAAAGAACCCTTTCTAAATTTAAATAATACGTACTTTCATTTTTTTAATTTAAAAAAAACAACTTATATATATATATATATATATATATATATATATATATATATATATATATATATATATATATATATATATATATATATATATATATATATATATATATATATATATATATATATATATATATATATATATATATATATATATATATATATATATATATATATATATATATATATATATATATATATATATATACATATATATCCTTCTTGTTACATATGCATACATAAACTGACAACAATTAAACATTAAATAGGGTCTAAAAGAAGGTCAGAAGATATAAGCGTAAGAACCAGAAAGTCAGTTCAAACAATTGTTCATTTGATCACGTGAGAATAACAACCCTTAACTTATTTTATTTAATTAACAAACAACGAATACTTTACTTAACACTTAAACGACAAAAATTTATTAACTAAAGATGGCCTATCTTATTTATGATTTGATTAACAGAAACAGAAAAATCTACTATACATTTAACCATAATTTGACTTACTTGATTGCACTGTAATCGGAAACAGATACGTTTTTGCAAAATTACTATTTTTGTTTTTTTTAATGAAGTAAAAACAAGTAAAAATAACAAAATTGATTGAAAGTTATTCTCATCTTCACAGTGAAAACTATATATATATATAATATATATATATATATATATATATATATATATATATATATATATATATATATATATATATATATATATATATATATATATATATATATATATCTGAACTATTTCTTCAACCCTTTAATTTTATCACTGATTAATTAAGGAAAATATTACAATCAAGGAAACTTTGGATCATATTTTGAAATTACAGAAGTATCTTGCTTGCAGCATCTTACAAGCTAAACTTATGCTGTCATTTGCATTTTAAATCCTATCGTATTAAAAAAAAAAAAAAACTGTACAACCTATAGCAATATATATTACCCTGTGCAATGAATATAGCGTGAACTCGAAATTAGATCATCGAAAAAAAAAATAACGCAAAAAAGCTTTAAGCCAATTGTGCTCGCGCATCGAAGCATAGAAGGTAAGACGTTTGACTAGAAAAGTGAAAAATACAACCAAATTTTAAATATAAATATAGCCCTAGTTCATTTTTTTTTCCCAAAATAAATGCTAGTATTCTAAATAAGATAGCTCTCAATAAATCAAAAATATTCCCATCCTTGTTAGCAATAAATGAATTAAATATTTTTTGTTGTTAACTGGTGACTGGCAAGTACGAAAGGGTATTGTACTCAATAAAAATAGGAAATGTCATAGTAAACATACCTGCTCAGTGCTGTTGTTGCACAGCAGTTGCAAAAATGAGAAGAATAAAATAAAAAGTGTTCCAAAATAGTTTATTGGATATCAACAAAGGTTTAACATGAGCAAGGTAAAACACGGACATATGCAAAGATTATTTCAAAAACCAATTTTAGTTTGAAGTTTGTTTTGGTAGTGTGGTATGACGTGTTCTTTAAAATCAACATGACTAGTAAGTTTCTTTAGACCAAAGTATTTAGCCGAAGATATACATGGCGTTAAAGATTATCGAGTTAAAAAAAAGACTTTTTTTTATAAATGCAGAAATAATACAAAGTTTGTGAAAAGAGGTTAAACTAGCTACTTTACCAGTTAAATATTCTAAAAATAAAGAACAAACAATTATTAAATGGCGTTAACTTCAATTCTTATAAGGTTATAACCTTATAGGAATTGAAGTTAATTTTGGTTCGAGTAAATGTAAATAGGAATTAAAACAAATGGCAGCATAAATTTGGTGAATTTAACTAAAAAATGCTAAAATTTTTTTGTCAAGGTTTTGTTAAAGTTTTTTTTTAAATTAAAGGAGTTGTATTAAGACGCATGACATAAGATTAACTTAAGAAGACAAACATTTTAACCTCTTCTCTACCAATACAATCAATGTTTTTAAAAAAAGAACTGAATAAAAAGTTAGAAGCTTTACATTCAAAGTAATGTTACACAAAAACAAAAGTATATATGGTTTTAACTCGTAATTTGCAAGTAATCGCGATTCTAAAGGCGATTCTAAACAATGATAATACATAGTTACTAAAAAAAAGTATTCGATAAAACAACAAAAGACAGGAAAAATGTTAAAAAAAAGTTGAAAAACGGAGAAGAGCATTATAGGATCAAATTTATTGTCTAGGTTAAAGCCACGCGTAACTTTTACCAAGCCACCTTAACATTCTTTTTTATTTAACTAATGGCAATTAAATGACAAACAATAGATTTTATAAGGTTTTAATAAAATAATTTTAAATTGACAAATAAATTTATTTTTGTAACTCTAAAAATGTATTTTAAATACATTTCCCAATAAAAAAAAAAAGGATTTTTTGCTTTTTAAATTTAAATTTTTTTTGGAGAAGGTCCTTATTTTGGTTTCTGGAGCTTTTAGTTTTCTAAAGCTTTTTTCTGAATAAAAAAAAATCAAACTGTTATAACATCTGTCTTAATTTATTACATTTTTTTTAATATATGAAGCGTCAATAAAAAGTATTCTGATAATAGGTATAGTTTAATCATTAAAAAGGGTCAAAATAATTAGAAATATAATGAAATAGCTAAGTTAATAACTAAAATAATAACCAAAGTATCGGCCTA